>CM019721.1:61840952-62246668 GCA_009760885.1 Achatina immaculata | reverse complement strand
AGATTGGTTAATGAAGGAGGCAAGATCAGACAAACGCAGAGGATTACAATGGACCCTTGACACAGTGCTGGAGGATCTTGACTTTGCGAATGACATTTTCCTATTATCAAGCAGTCACAAAGATATGCAAGATAAAATAAACAAGCTAACTTAGAATGCAAATAACATAGGACTAAAGATCAACGTAGGAAAGACAAAGTTAATGAAGCAAAATGTGAACAACAGAAATGTTCTGAGAGTAGATAGCAAGTTAGTGGAGGAGGTCAATGAATTTGTATACCTTGGCAGAAGAGTAGTAGAAAATGGAGACAGCATAGAGGACATCAACAGCAGACTTACTAGAGCAGACCAGGCTTTTGCAGTGCTGCAGACTATATGGAAATAAAAAAAAAAAACTAAGCACAAATACGAAATTCAGGATATTTAAGAGTAATGTTCTAAGTGTACTACTCTATGGAAGTGAATGCTGGAAAATCACCAAAACCATAGAAAACAAGTTGAATTCTTTCCAGACTAAATGTTTATGAAGAATTAGAAAAATATTTTGGCCAAACACCATAAGAAATAACATCTTATTGGCAGAAATGCAGATGAAGCCACTGACAACAATTATTGAGGAAAGATGATGGTGATGGTTGGGAAATGTGCTTCGAATGACTGACAACTCACTACCAAAAATAGCACTAAGATGGACACCACAGGGGAACAGAAGTAAAGGTAGACCAAAAGAGACATGGAGAAGAAAAACAGAAAGGACGTTGAGCAATAGAGGGCTCAACTGGGCAAGAGCAGAAAAAAAGGCGAAGAACAGGCATTTGTGGAAAACCCTTGCGGAAGCCCCATGTGCCCTGGGCACTTTAGGTTCAGATATATATATATTCTATATAAGATTAATAATAGAGAAATGCAGAGAAGTTAATATGAGCATATATTTTTCTTTTATAGACTATTCAAAGGCATTTAATTGTGTACAACACCAAAAACTTTGGAAAATAATGGGGAAAAAATGGAATTTCAAACACATGTGATACAATTAATATCACTGCTTATCTAGAAAAACAGAAGAAGTGAGAATTAATGGTTAAACAACAACTTGGCTTGACATAAAACAAGAGGTCAGTCAGGGGTGCATATTGTTGTCTTACTTATTTAACTTACATACTGAAAATATAATGAGGAATGTTAGAGAAAATGTAGAATATTACAATGCCATAACAACTGGATGTTATGAAATATCAGAGATTAGATATACTGATGACACAGAATTACTGTCTACAACACTAAAAAGGAATGGAAAAACTCATTATGTCAGTCCATATCAATAGTATTGCAATACAGAAAATCTCTGATAGATGTAAGGGCTTATAGGGGTGCAGATGTTAACAGTGATCACAACCTGTGCATAGGGAAAATAAAACTGAAATTGAAAAGCCAACACAAAAATCAATACACAGAAAGATAAACAGTCACTGCCTACAAGAAGAGAATACAAACAGTAATTTCAATCAGGAACTTGCCAATCATTCTAAAACACCCAGTGAAGTAGACGAGATAGGTATAGATGAATTATGGAATTCTTACAGTACAGCCATAATCACAGCAGCAAAAGCAAGTGCTGGACTGAAAAAACCAAACAGAAAAGCATGGAAGTACATACGTGTAGACAAGCTGTCAAATTAGACATGTTGAAAGTAAAAACAGATCTTGGAAAATATCTGACGAAAGCAACATACAAAGAAATAGACAAGAAAGTAAAAAGTTCAGCTAGAAAGGATAAAAGAGAATATATAGACAATATGGCAAAAGAGGCAGAGAAAAAAGAAGCAAAAACAGGAGACAACAAAACTTTATACAACATACAAAATAGGCTAACAGGTACTATTACATCTAAAGAAAGACCAATCCTTAGCAAAACTGGAACCCTATTAACATTGGGCTGAACATGAAATACTTAATTGACCATGCCCAAAAGAATTGATAAACCTTGAAACTGACTTACCAGCCCAACAATT
This sequence comes from Achatina immaculata, assembly GCA_009760885.1. NCBI lineage: Eukaryota > Metazoa > Mollusca > Gastropoda > Stylommatophora > Achatinidae > Lissachatina > Lissachatina immaculata. The sequence continues at coordinate 62,244,656 of CM019721.1, read as the reverse complement.
AAATCTCAACCTAGATGAAATTACATTGCATGAAAATGACACAGCAGTGAATGCCTATCAACAAAGCTGCAGGTGAAGATGAAATAACACCCAAAATGTAAAGAGCTATCAACAATGACAACATGAGACAACTACAGAGAATGTTTAATAAGATTTTGAAAGAAGAAAGCTTTTGACATTTCGATCAGCATAGTGTCCAAAGGTGAGGATGCGAAATATTCTGATGATTGAAGATCTTCTGTAGACAGCGTTGCTTCAGAGTCCTTGATAGAAAGTTCCAGTAACGTTGATCCGGAACTTGACGCCATCCTTGATAACCTTACATTTGCAATTGAGCCTGGCTGAAACTGGCAAAGATCATGAAGAACATAACATCTACTTCTGGTGTTCAGTGTCTGTCACAAGCACTCAGGGTCTGTTGCAGACACACAGATCATCATCAGCTTAAATCAGGCAGTGCATGAACTCTCTCTCAGGAACCTTGAGCTGGTGTTCTTTTGCAGCCAGTGTTGTGAAGATGTTGAGGCACATCAAGCTGGTAAATTGGGAGTTGATTTCGATAGCTAATTATTTTTTTGTCAGTCATTGGAGTGGAACTAAAAAGGGAGGGTGTTGAATAGTTCTTTAGCAAGGTCCATCACCATGAGGAGTATGGCTATCCCTGCCATGTTAGACATGCTAGGTCTGTTAGTGATGGTAGCAACAGAGAGGTGGTACAGGGTCTTGGTCATCTATGGTTCATGAGTCCTGATGGTAATATGTCAGCTATGGTTCGCCAGTCCTAATGTTAATATGTCAGCTATTGTTTACCAGTCATGTTAGTATGTCAGCAATGAGTCACCAGTCTTAATGCCAGTATGTCAGCTATGGTTCATGAGTCCTGATGTTAGTATGTCAGCTAATGTTCACTAGTCTTGATGTTAGTATTTCAGCTATTGTTCACCAGTCCTGATGTTACTATGTCAGCTATGGTTCACCAGTCTTGATGTTAGTATGTCAACTATGGTTCACCAGTCTTGATGTTAGTATTTCAGCTATTGTTCACCAGTCTTGATGTTAGTATGTCAACTATGGTTCACCAGTCTTGATGTTAGTATTTCAGCTATTATTCACCAGTCTTGATGTTAGTATGTCAACTATGGTTCACCAGTCTTGATGTTAGTATTTCAGCTATTATTCACCAGTCTTGATGTTAGTATGTCAACTATGGTTCACCAGTCTTGATGTTAGTATTTCAGCTATTGTTCACCAGTCTTGATGTTAGTATGTCAACTATTGTTCACCAGTCTTGATGTTAGTATGTCAACTGTGGTTCGCCAGTCCTGATGTTAGTATGTCAGCTATGTTTCACCAGTCCTGATCCCCCTGGGAACAACTGTGTTAAGAGCACACTTATCGTAACATAGTGTTTGTGAGACAGGGAACATAGATCTGTTTGCTTAAAAACTCTGACCTACTTCTGTAGCCCAGAAACTTGTAGCAATCAACACTAATTCTAATTGTTATTTTTGTAAAATATAATGTCAGGTTGGTGGATGGATGGGGACATGGAGATCTCTGGTGGGGATGGGGGAAGTCTGATGTGAAACCAATGAATCCAGGACATGACAAGCCTATAAGTCTTTACAACAATGGCTATCAGAATGATGTAAACAAAACAGAACCAGCAGACTACAGGTGGTGGGGAATGGATATCGTTGAAGCACTGATAGGAGTCCTCGTCTTTGTGGAACTGTCTCAAAACCATCTGATATGGAGAAGGGACTTACATACAGCCTCCAGAGGCTGGAAAACAAAGTTTTGGTCAGGCCAGCCACACTGTCTTCATGGCAGTCCGAGCAAGACCACAGTCTGCCCTAGCAAGGAAAGGTGCTGAAGTCAGAGTTACCCAGCCAAAAGGCGCATCGCAAAAATCAGGGTAACACGCATTATCGCTAATGAAATGTCTCTATCTGCAGTATTCAAACATGGTGCTCACCCTGTGAAGACTAACCAGGCAGATGCAGTGCTGGACCCCTGCCTCGTAAGGGTCCACCCAATGCTACTGGAGGTCCTCTCAGTTCGTCTTGTGGAGACAGGAGACATGAGAGTAGAGCTACTGGCCAAAAAATACAGCGGAAGAAAACAGCCAAAAAGCAAGAACTTAAAATAATGCAGTGGAATGCTGAGGGTGTCAGCAGTGTTAGAGATGGCTATAGCAAAAAAGGTGGAACTAGAGAACATACTTTTTGCAGAGCAGGTAAGTATATGCTGTATACAGGAGACACATCTAACCAAAGATGCTGCCTTTAAAATCAGAGGCTACCAGTGTTTTAGATCAGACCGACAGGACAGAAGAAAAGGAGGAGTACTCACACTTGTTAAGAATAACATCAGTGCATGTCAGGTGGGAGTGTTCATGGAAGGAGCCGAATATCAGATGATCCATCTAAAAAGCAATAATACAGATTTCCACCTCCTTAACTATTACTGTCCTAATGACTGCCCACTTGCTTTAGAAACAATCCCACACAAAGAGAGACTGATGGTCTGTGACAATTTTAACAGCCATTCCCAGAGCTTGGGCTATGACCACATAGACAAGAGAGGATAGGGAGTTGAGAGCTGGCAGGATGATAATGGACTTCTCCTGATCAACCAGCCAATGGATTCCCCCAACATTTTACTCAAGGGCTTGGTGTACAACCTCAACACCAGATCTGGCATTCCACTCTCCAGACAGAAGTGGAACATTACACGTGAAGTTGAAAAACAACTTGGAGGTAGCGACCATCGACCAGTCTTCCTGACAACAGAAAATGAACTCCTTAACACCAGTAGCCTTCTCCCCAGATGGAACTATAAAAAAGCAAACTGGACAATGTACAGACATCGTACAGGTATCCTGGTGGGACAGCTGTCAATAGAAGGTAAGGATATTAACAGCATAGTGAAGGAATTCAATGCTTGTATCCTTCAGGCCGCTCGTGAAACCATTCCCAGAGGAGCTCGAAGGGACTATATAAACCATACTGGTCTAGTGAGCTGGGAAAACTCCATGATGATGTGGAAGCAGCTCGAAAGCAAGCAGAAAATAGACCATGCCAAGAACACCACAATAATTACCAACATTCTAAGGCCAAATTTCAGACAGCCAAGCTGCAAGCCAGACGGGAAAGTTGGAGAGAGAAAACAGAGTCCCTAAACTTTGAAAAGGATGGAAGGAAACTGTGGAAACTAATCAAACAGTTAAATGATGAGAGTACCAGAAGAAGTACAAAGATTACACTAACAGAGGATGGGAAAACTCTTACAGGTAAGTAGGTAGCAGATCACATTGCTCGCATGTATGCACAGGACTGCAACATTGATATCCATCCAGAGAAAGAGCGTGCAGTGCGAATGACCCACAGAAAGAAGAGGAACAAGTCAGAAAAGTGGAGGTCATGGATGCACCAATCACACGCAGTGAGTTAGACCTAGCAGTTAGTAAACTGAAACCAAGGAAATCACCAGGACCAGATGGAGTGTCCAATGAAATGATCAAGAACCTGGGAATGGCAGCAATGGGAAAGCTGTTGGATATTTTCAATATGTGCTGGAGCACAGGTAAGTTACCTCAAATCTGGAAGGAAGCAAGCATGGTACCACTGCTAAAGCCAGGGAAAAACAGTGATACTGCCTCCAGCTACAGGCCAATCAGTCTCACTAGCTGCCTATGCAAAATGATGGAACGCATCATTGACCTGAAGCTAAAATGGTACCTAGAAAGTGAAAACCTTCTCGTTCCACAACAAGCAGGATTTAGGCAGTATTACAGTACGGAAGATCAAGTGACCTATCTCTCTCAAGAGTTGAGAATGCATTCCAAGAGAAAAACCTTGTACTAGCAGCATGGATAGACCTGAAGAAAGCCTTTGATAAAGTATGGAAAAAAGGTCTGCTGTGGAAACTAAGAAACTGCAATGTGAATGGAAGACTATACAACTGGATAAAGTCCTATTTACACAATAGAAGAGCTAGAGTAGTAATGGATGGACACAAAAGCCAGAAAGTACTTCTACGACACGGTGTACCACAAGGAGGAGTCCTTTCGCCTACACTATTCCTTGTATTCATTAATGACCTGGTCAAGGAACTTCCCTATGGAATCAAAGCGGCACTGTATGCAGATGATCTGGTCATGTGGTGTACAGATGAATATGCGACAGTTGCTACATAGAGACTCCAAAGAGCAGCAGACATCTTGACATCATGGACAAACAAATGGTGTGTAAGTATCAACACAGAGAAATCAAGTACCACTCTGTTCACTCTCTCATCTAAACAGAAAGCAGGTAAGATCTTTGTAAATGAAACATCCTTAAGGATGGACAACCAACCCACTTACTTAGGAGTGACTATTGACTCAAAACTGACTTGGAAGCAACACATCAACAGTGCAGAAGCAAAAGCCAGAAGAAAACTAGCCATATTAAGAAAATTAAGTGGAACCACATGGGGAGCTAGTGAAAGAATCCTGAAGAATGTATATCAGCAAAGTATTCTACCACATTTAGAATATGGCTCAACATCTTGGTGCACAGCATCAAACACTACACTGCATAATCTAGACAAGGTTCAAAATCAGTCACTACGGATTATCACAGGTGCCATGAGGTCCACACCAATAGTAGAAATGCAGAAAATGGTGTTCAAGCGCTAAAGGAACGTAGAGACACAAAGGTCATGACCATGGGAGAGAAATTCCTTAGCTCTGTAGCCATTCCCTGAAAGAGAGATTCAATAACTTGGCATTAAGACGGCTTAAAAGAAGCAGCTTCATTCACCAGGCCAAGCGTATGCGTAAGCTGATACCTGACCTTCCAACTGTAGTCACTCCATTATCATCTGTACCAGAGCATACACCATGGAAAGAAGCAGATTATACACAAATAACTATTCAGACTGAAGTGAAAGGTGTGCAGAATGGTGAGATGCAAAACAGCTTTGTAAGATCAACAGGCACACTTAGTATGCTAGATGACAAATATCCATGTGACACCTGGATACGTGTGTATACAGATGGATCTGCACACAATGCCATAAAGAATGGAGGGGCCGGAGCACATATTGAATATCCAAACAATACCACTGACAAGTTTTCCATCATCATCATCATGTGCCATGCCGACTGGCGTTGGCTATTATGCTTCTCCAGAGTATCCGATCCTTCATGCAGGCCATCAGCTCAGTTGGTGATCTCCTCTCACACCATCCCGTCAGACTGTCCAGTATCATTTCTCTTGGTCTTCCTCTTGATCTTCTTCCTTCTATTTTTCCTGTTGTTATAATATTTTCAATGCCCCCTCTTCTCATTGCATGTCTCTCTCTTATCTTTTTGACAAGGTTTTTTGTCTCTCCAGCTCTTCTCATACATTCTTCATTAGTTATTGTTGCTGTACAGGGGATTCGCAACATTCCATACCCACTGGAAAATACTGCAACAACTTTGATGCAGAAGTTAGGGCAATTATTGCTGCAGTTGAAAAACTATCAGACTCCAGAACTGATACATGTCCTGTAGTAATTCTCACAGATGTAAGATCAGTACTGGAAGCTCTTCAGTGCAACAAACTACCAGACTTTAAGGATGCCTTGTCAAAAATTGGCTTACAACATGGAGTCACTTTGCAATGGATTCCCTTCCACTGTGGGATACCAGGCAATGAGAAAGCTGACCATCTGGCCAAAGAGGGCACTGAAATGGAGCAACCAGACATACCAATCACCTATAATCAGAAGAAAAACATAATAAAAACCTACAGGAAGCCACAAACACCACCACATGATGACTATCACATGCTAAACAGAAAGGAACAAGTCACCATCTTCCGTCTCCGAACAGGACACACCCGACTCCGAAGTCATATGTATACAAAGTTTAAGGTTGGTACTACTAATCTATGTACATGTGCCCAGGTGCCCCAAACTGTGGAACATATCCTCCAGAACTGCACCAACTATGAAACACTGAGAAATAATTACTGGCCAAGTGAAACCACTAAAGAAGATGAGCTCTACGGTTCCATACATGAATTACAAAAAACAGTGAAATTTATCCAAGAGACAGGACTGCAGGTAAAGACAGACAATGCGAACGAAGAAGAAGAAGAAGAAGAAAGAAGAAAAGGTCCCTTCTAAATGGAAAAAAGGAATCAATGTTAAAATACCAAAAAAAAAAAAAAAAAAGCAACCTTAGTGACTGCAACAATTGGATAGAATTAAACTTAATATCAGTTGTGTCAAAAATAGTTTGCAAGGTCATTTTGAACAAACTTAAAGATATAGTGGATAATGCAATGAGAGAACAGGCAGAATTTCGAAAAGGGAGAAGATGTCTCAACCAGATATTTACTGTAAGAATAATACTTGAGGAACATATTGAAAAGCAGAAACCACTAATACTGAACTTCATAGACTTTAAAAGGCATCTGATAGCATACACAGAGATTCTTTGAGGAGAATTTTAAATCTGTATGGAATACCATCTAAAACTGTCAACATCATTAAAGACTTCTACAATGGATATGTTTGTGCAGTCAAAACAGAAGAAGGGATGGGTGAATGGTTCCAGATTGAAACAGGTGTGAAACAAGGATGTATACTGTCTCCTTTGCTTTGTGGAATTACAACAGACTTCATAATGAAAAAATGGTGCACAGATAATACAGGTATTGACTGGGTACATGGGACCCAACTAAAAGATCTTGATTTTGCTGATGACATAACTCTTATCAGTAACAATGTGAATTCCATGCAAGAAAAAACAGATAGCCTGTCTTCACTGGCTAGCAAAATAGGGCGTGAAATTAACAAGGACAAAACATAAATAATGAAACTTTCCATTAATCAACATGGAAAAATACATGTAGAAGGGACAGATGTTGCAGAACTCAATCAATTTGCATACTTTAGTAGCTACATAGACCAGGATGGTGACATCAGAAAGGAAGTTAGAATTAGAAATTTGAGAACATATGGCATTCAAAGGTTTTAAGCACAAAAACCAAGTTAAGATTATTCAATTCAAATGTAATATACACCGTCATTTATGCACGTGAAAGCTGTAATAGACAAGAAATTAGACTCTTTTGAAAACAAATGCCTACGGAAAATACTCGGCATCAAGTGGAATGAATTCAAGAACAATGCAGAGATAAGACCGATGACTGAACAACAACCAATCTTATGGGCGATCAGGAAAAGGAGATGGACATATATTGGTCACGCGATGAGAAGAAACAGTCAGAGAATCCCAAAACAAGCTATAAAGTGGAACACAACAGGCCAAAGAAAAAGAGGCAGACTGTGTGAAACTCTGATGAAGACATTGTTAAGAGAGGCCAAATTAATAGGCATAAAATCCCTTGATGAGGTTGAAAGGCTCGCGAAAGACAGGAAAAATTGGCGAACTACCTTGCAAGCCCTATGCGACGTTTAACGACACAGGAGGGATATAAAACACAAATAGTGATGAGCTAAATCTCTATCTTAATGTGAAGAAAACTATATTGATGACAACTGACAAAAGAAATAAGGCAGCTGAAATATATATTAATGAGGAAAACTGGTAGAGGTGGAGAGTTTTGAATATCTTGTATCATTACTAATGGACACATTACATTTCAAGAGAATTTAGATAAGACTCTCTTGGAAGGTTACATAATGGGAAAAAGAGAGTAGGTAAGAGCAAGGCAAAGATAGCTGCAAGAGACATCACTGATAATCTGCACATGGATGCATCAGCAGCAGGGTATCTTGCTTACAACCTAGAGGCTTACAGGAGAGGTTAGGGAGGCAAAAGTTTCACATGCAAATAAGGAGCATGCAAATGACTGGCTGAACTTTGGTCAAGGTTCTCACCTTATACACTGTACTGGTACTTGTAATGTCAAAATCTTGTGCTGCATTATACTGAAAACACATCTGGGGACACTGACATCAAAGATTAGCCCAGGTCAGGATGCCCCTCAACCACCAATGATGAAGCACTGCATCAAGCTGCTGAGGGAAATCCCAGTAAAAGTACCCAGTGCCTGTCAGCCCAGCTGGGCCCTTCTCAAAGCACCATAGTTTGGCATTAGCACAAGCATCACTTCAGCACCAGTATATTCTCTACTATCACGCTCTCCAACAAGTGCAGACATATTAATGTCTGTCACCAACTTTTGGTAAACTCAAATGAGAAAAAGGTCATCAGTGGGAATGAATAGTGGATTTTCCTGTGCTATCCCAACACAGGTACCCAATGGCTTCAGCCAGGCCAGGTGGCAGAGTAATTGTTATTTTTGTAAAATGTAATGTCAGGTTGGTGGATGGATGGGGACATGGAGATCACTGGCAGGGATGAGGAAAATCTGATGTGAAACCAATGAATCTGGGATGTGACAAGTCTATGAGTCTTTACAACAATGGCTATCAGAATGATGTAAACAAAACAGAGCCAACAGACTATAGGTGACGGGGAATGGATATCGTTGAGGCACTCATCAGATTTCTCAAAGTCAGAGTGTCTCTGTGGAACTGTCTCAAAGCCATCTGGCCAGCCAGCATTGCATGCTGGATCTGACTTGGAGAAGGGGTTAAGTACAGCACCAGGGGATGGAAAACAAAGTTTTGGCCAGAGAAGCCTATCCCACTGTCTTCATGGCAGTCCGAGCAAGACCCCTAGCAAGGAAAGTTGCTGAAGCTGGAGGTACCCAGCCAAATGTCACATCACAAAAATCAGGGTACTATGCATCATCACGAGTGCATGTATGAAGAAGAAGATCCACCATACAGTCCTGGCTTTACACTCTCTGGCTACCATCTATTCCACATGATAGCACACTTCCTTCAAGGTGAGAATAAAGTTCCCTGGAAGAAGCTGAAGCTGTAGTGTGAGATTTCTTGTCATCAAAGCCTCCCGAGTGGTACTGCAAAGGACTCCTTGCAATGGCTGAGAGATGGCAGAAGACCATCAAAAGTTATGGACTGTATTTTGAAGATTGAAATTACACTGTTATTAACATTATGCACCACCAGGAACACAGCTAAGTATATATTATGTTACTGGTTTTGTGCAGCAGTGAAACATTTCAAAAACGTGATGAACTTTTGACTCGACCCAGTAATGCCAGAGGTGTAGACTCAATTTGACAGACTTGGACCTGAGTTACTTTAAGGCCGCCTGACTTGAAAATGAAAACAGCAACTCTGATTTCACATGTTGCTTGAATTTTTTTGATCAACAGACTCAATGATTATGTCTACTCTCTACTGCATGATAGCTGCTGAATATTTAATACTTAAATACCCCAAACTAGATGAACTATGAATAAAACTCCTTCCAAGATTCATACATTTCAAACCTAATTTGAATATGTGATCTGTCAAATTTGCAAAAATAATTTATTGTAGACAAAGTAATGACCAGAATGATCTTCATGCACATAATGTAAAGTAGACAGGCACCAGTAAACTGAAGGATTTATACCACTAGCCTCTAACACATCACTCCCTTGCCCATATTACCACATGCATCTCACATAGAGAGTTTACTGCATTAGAGTGAAAATTTAAGTTTGGATTTGTTAAATAAAAAGTCTTTCCAAATATTGGAGGGATGTCCACATGTTCTTCTTGTTACAAACAGAAGGAAATAACAATGAAGAAACTCAGAAACCAACAAATGTATTGGATGCTAATGAAATACTGAAGATCAATACTGGATGTCTAATACATTTTATTACAGTTTAAGCATTTTTGGTCTGTTCAAAAAGTTGGCATGTATATTCCTGGTGGAACATGCAAAATACCATGCAAGAATGAAACATATTACACTACAGATACATCAGTTAATGCAGGAATAAAATTAAACACTTCAGATGTGAAGGTGCCAGAAGTGACATACTAACAATGAAGACCTAAATCTAGAGTCAGACTTTCTCACCAGAAAACCTCAACATGTTTTGGATATCAGTATATCCCCTTCATGTGAGAGGTGGTTCCCCATTCAGCCTAGAGTTGGACTTTCTCACCAGAAAACCTCAGTATGATTAAGATATGCATAAATCCCTGTCAGGTGAGAGGTGGTTGCCTATCTAGGCTGCACTGGTCCAGTGTCTCCGACTTCAGCATTTTGTGGTCATGGCCACTACACTTCCTAGTTTGTGACCAGGACGGAGCTTTTGTCCAAGAGAATGAATCTTCGCCATTAGTAAGTTTTACCCCTGGGTTGAGCCAATTTAGGCATATTATCCCAGTATGGGTGTGTTTAGGATATGACTGACCTCTTAAGCGGAGGTACTGTGATGTGAGTAGTCTCAAGTTTCACTCCTGCGTTAAGCCAATTTAGCATATTTCACCAGTATGGGTGTATATTTGACATGGTCGGCCTCTAGAGCAGAGATGCAGTGGTATGAGTAGCTCGTGCAGAGAGACTATTCATCATCATCATCATCAGGTGCCGTGACGACTGGCATTGGTTATTATGCTTCTCCAGAGTACCCGATCCTTCATGCAGGCCATCAGTTCAGTTGGTCATCTCCTCTCACACCATCCAGTCAGACTGTCCAGTATCATTTCTCTTGGTCTTCCTCTTGATCTTCTTCCTTCTATTTTTCCTGTTGTTATATTTTCTATGCCCCCTCTTCTCATTGCATGTCCTATGAAAGTACATTATCTCTCTCTTATCTTTTTGACAAGGTTTTTTATCTCTCCAGCTCTTCTCATACATTCTTCATTAGTTATTTTTGCTGTCCAGGGGATTCGCAACATTATTCTAATAAACAACATTTCTGCTGCTTCCAATGATTTTTGTGCACATTTGCCTGTTGTCCATGATTCATTTCCATATAACAAGATAGGTTCAATATAGCATTTTAGGACTCATTTTCTAACATTCATTGATAAGGATGTGTTGGCTAATATGTTTCTCATTCTCTGAAATGCAGTCTTTGCTTGGCTTATTCTGTTCCTAATTTCCGTTCTGCATTTCCCATCTGAAGTTATTACTGCTCCAAGGTATTTGAAATTCTGCACCTGCTTTAGAATAGTTCTGTTTAATTTTATACTGCATACTGGTGGAGTCTGTTTCTTAGATATAACCATAGTCTCTGTCTTTTTGATGTTCAAAGTAAGGCCTTTCTGTTCACTATCTTTGGCAACTTTACCCAAGAGATTTTGCAGGTCTTGTTGTTCTCAGCTATCAAAACTGTGTCGTCAGCATACCAAAGGTTGTTAATATTGTATCCTCCAATTTTTATGCCTGGTTCTGTGATGATCGTTCTTAAAATATTCTCGCTGTACAGAGAAAAAAGGTCTGGAGACAGTATACATCCCTGTCGCACCCCTTGTTTTATAGGTTGAGATTTTCCAGTTATATTTTCAACTCGAACTGCTGCTTCTTGCTGCCAGTATAGATGTTTTACAATCCTCAGGTCTTTGTAGTTTATATTGATGTCTTCAAGCATTTTAATAATTTCATTATGTTTCACCTTGTTGAATGCCTTGGTGTAATCAATGAAGCATAAGTAAAGATCTTTCTGTACTTCTAAAGCTCTTTCTGTTAGTGTTCGTAAAGCATAAATGGCATTGTGTGTTCCCTTTCCTTCAACAAATCCAAACTGTTCATCTGCTATTTCCATTTTTTATCTTTTTCCTTGTTCTTCTCATAATGATTCTCAGAAGTAGCTTCATTATGTGACATGAGAGGCTGATAGTCCGGTGGTCATCACATTTCTTTGCTCCTGGTTTCTTTGGTAGTGCTGTAAACGTGGATTTAATCAAGTCACTGGGAATATAACCACTGTTGTAAATGTCATTCAGTAACTTGGTTATTATTTTTATTCCTGTCTCCTCTAGTGCCTCTATTTCTTCTATTGTTATATTATCAGGCCCAGTCGCATTTCCTTTCTTCATGTGTTTGATGGCATCTATGATTTCATCTTCAAGTATTGGTGGTCCATCATAGTTTTCAGTATCTGGTGTTAATTCTGGTCTTTCTCCTCCATACAGCTCACCAATATACTCTGTCCACCTGTCCACAATGTCTTCCTTTCCCATTAACATTCTACCATCTTTTGATTTCAGGCATCCTGTGGTATATTTTGTTTTCCTGCCTGTGAGTTCATTAATTCATTTGTGCATATGTTTGTTGTCTTTATTATGAGAGTCCTCTATCTGTCTGCACTGTTCATTTAACCACACTTCTTTTGCTTCTCTGCATTTGCGTCTTATTTCTTTATTTATCTTGCTATATTTTTATTGGCTATTTTTACTCCTCCTCCTCTTGTCCATCAGTCCTAAGAAGTCGTCTGTCATCCATTTATTTTTAGAGGCTTCTTTTTTCAGTAGTTTTATCTCCTTAACAGTTTGGTGGATAGAATCTCTTAACATTGCCCATTGTTCATCTATACCATTTATCTTTGCTATTGCATTGTATCTATTTGTAATAATAACTTTGTATTGTTCTCGCAGTTCTTGTTCATTTTTAAGAAGTTCTGTATTCAGTTTGATGTTTCTCACTTTTCTGCCTGCTTTCTTTAGCTGTATTCTAATTTTTCCACAGAGTGGGTCATGGTCACTATTGCAGTCAGCTCTTGGCATGGTTTTTGTTGTCAGTAATGCACTGTGGAATCGTTTGTTGATTAATATGCAGTCTATCTGATTAAAAGTCTATTTGTCTGGGCTGCACCACATTGCCAGTCTTCGAGGATGTTGTTTAAACCAGGTGTTTCCTACAATCATGCTGTGTATTCTTGCCCACTCAATTAATTCACAACCTCTGTCATTCCTCTCCCCAACGATGTCTGAAGTTCATCCTTTACCAACTCTGGCATTAAAATCTCCCATGACTATGGTAACTTCATGTGACTCTGTGTGTTTTAGGGCTGTCTCTATGTCATTACAGAATAGCTGTACATCTTCTTCAGAACTTTCAGATGTTGGAACGTACACTTGTATAATATTTATGTTTATTGGTTATCTTTTCAGTTGGGCTAGCAGGACTTGGTCCGAGATGTTCAAATATCCTACAGTTGTCCTTGCCGTTTGTTCGTCAAATATTATTCCTACTCCTCATTCATGTTTATTACTTCCTGAATATATTATTGTATATTTATCAGAGTTTATTTTTCCTGCACCTGTCCATCTAACTTCACTCATTCCTAATATGTTGATCTTCATCCTTTCCATTTCCATCTTTACATTTTCTAATTTTCCACCCTGGAATAAAGTTCTAACACTCTATGTTGCTATTTTGAACTTGTTAGTTTTGCCACCAATAGCTTGATGATGATCTGGCCTCACCTGTGGCTCGTGAGCTGCCCTACTGGACGAGGCTGTTCCAAAGGAACATCCATTAACGTCGTTCATGATGAATCAATTATTCTGTTCAAGCATAACTATTCTTGGGAACTACAACAGTGGTTTCCCGTTGCCTTCTGTTGGTTTGTGTACGGACTCTCTGCTAGCCTTTGGACTCCCTGTCCTACCCGCAAGGCAGCAGGAGCGAGAGGTTTTAAGGCGCCTCTGACCCGCCTGGTGTTCCCTTCAATGAGCACCTGAGGCACTTTATAGGAGTAGTAGAGCCACCTACTACCCCACCTCGCTCTCTGAGTCTACCGCCAGTTGGTCCGCGCCTGCTTATTTGGATAACTCCTTATTCACAGGGATCCTCCATATCTGGAGGACTTTCATCATCCGCCACCTGTGACGCGCTGGGTTGAGGATGGTCGCCCCAGCTTTACCCCAGCGAGACTATTGGACATATCAATTAAACTTCACTTTTTCCTTTCCATCACCTTTTCACAGCGGCGCCGCCCACCAACCTTAATTGCTTTTTCACATTTTCTTCATTGACCGGGAGCAGTTTCAGTCCACATGCGGGAGCCGAAGAATCTTACCATGGGTAAAGCCGATTTAGGCAATCTGCCCCAGTATGGGTGAGTATAGGACGTGGCCGGTCTCTATGACAGAGGTGCCGTGATTTTAGTAGTCCTGACCTGGATACTACTGGTTACTTCACTTAATCCTTTCCTTCACCTTTTCCGCGATGGCGCTACATGGCAACACTAGTCACATTTTCCTTCATTGGCTGGGAGGAGTTTCACCCCACACATGGCAGCTGAAGAATCTCGCCAGCAGCAAGTTTTAAATCAGAGTTTTCCTTCTCCTAGATGAGCCATCAAACAAGAGTTTCATCAACCCATAACGTCTGGCTTTAAGGCACTAGATATTTTCCTTTGCCCCTTCTTCTGCCAGTTTGAATAGTTCCGCCACGAGAAGGCAGGAGCTTGACCTGGACTGTCAATTTGTGACGCACTCCTTGGAGACATTTAATTGGAGTTGAGAGCGTATCCCTCACACCACCTCCGGTTATGACAGTCCAATGAACCTTTAAAGTGGTATGAATGAACATACAAACTCCAAAGATTCAAAGGTGTCTAAATCAACACAGGGACACAACCATATGAAACTCTGAGGAACATCTCACCACAGCAAGCAGTTAATTGAAGCAGGCTCTCATAACACTGGGTGAATGGACTGAAACATGGCTGACCATGATCTTTTAAGCAACATCCGAGAAGACTGGCTACATGGAGCAGCCAAAGAAAAAGATGTGAATCAAAGTGATGACATTTTCATTAATAAAAGATTGTGAAATGCCTTATTAACAGGCCTAAAAACCCATGCAGCAAGAAAAAAAAAAATGTTTGTTGGGCTATGATCAATGAAAACAATATACACCATAATCTCCCTCTCAAGTTTCAGAACCTAATGCAAAATCACAGTAAATGAAAAGGCTGATTCACTGGCAAGGAAGAGAGGAGAGCTCTCACAACCAAGTTATACACCAGCACGGCACTCATACTGCTAAAACTGATGCTGTTCTCAGCCACAAGCAAAGATGCTTTTATAACCTAAAAATGTTATAAATAGCATGCAATTTACTTATGCAATAAAGGTTAAAAAAAAAAAAAAAAAGGGAATTCTGTCATGCCTTAGAGGCACATAGGGATATGATGTTAGTGCCCATATGTTCCTTGACCTGTCAGCACACTAGTGGGTGATATGGTCAGTATCATGCCTGGCAGCTTTTCCTTCCTCAACTCCAAAAGAGAAGTCAGGTACCCATTTCTAAAGCTGGGAAATTGCGGTGCCTCCGTCCGGATTTGAACCCCCGACCTTCGCCATTAGAGTCCACTGCACTAAACACTTCGCCACTCAGACACCCCTTACCTATGCTTAAACTTATACTTATGCTATAGTTTAACATAAAATATTGCATATTTAAAAGTCTCAAAAGTGGTCATACACAAAAGCTGAAGGTTTAAAGAAACAAAATTTACATATAAAAAAATATTTCATAACTAACATACACACACTGTTGATCAAATGTATTACACTTAATACATACATTAAAAAAAAAGTAAAATATTACAATTACCTTGAGTTTTCTCTCCTTTTCATGGACCAAATTCTTGGTGCTGATTATCACAACTGGAAGGAAGCTAAGCACAAGGAACAATGGGAACACATAATGTAATATAAATGGAAATGGGTTATCTGTATAGGGTGGAAATGCCATGCATTTTATATAAAGACCAAAGCTGTTCATCAGGGTTTGATTAATTCCTTTCCTGCCTGCCCAGTAATTTGAAAAGCCTTCTCCAATGGCATGTTGAAAGAATACCACTCCACTGCTAGCATACAATGGATAAGAACAGTCTGAAATTATAATTTAAAAAAATTATTAACAGCTTAAAATTATCATAAAAAACAATAATTAACAGCCTAAAAGTATCATAAAAAATGATTATTAACAGCCTGAAATTATCATAAAAAACAATTACTAACAGCCTTAAATTATCATTAAAAAAAAACAATTATTAGCTGCCTAAAATGATCATAAAAAATGTTTAACAGTCTAAAATGATCATAAAAAACAATTACTAACAGAATAAGTTTATGATAAAAAAAATTATCAACAGCCTAAAAGTATCATAAAAAATTATTAACAGCTTAAAATTATCATAAAAACAATTATTAACAGGCTAAAGTTAGCATAAAAAACAATTATTAACAGACAAAAATTATCATAAAAAATTATTAACAGCCTAAAATTATCATAAAAAATATTAAGAGCCTAAAATTATCATAAAAATCAATTATCAACAGCCTAAAAGTATCATAAATATTATTAACAGTCTAAAATTATCATAAAAATATAATTAACAGGCTAAAATTATCATAAAAACAATCTTTAGCAGACTAAAATTATCATAAAAAATTATGAACAGGCTAAAATTATCATAAAAAATTATGAACAGCCTAAAATTATCATAAAAATCAATTATTAACAGCCTAAAAGTATCATAAAAATTATTAACAGCCTAAAAGTATCATAAAAAATTATTAACAGCCTAAAATTATCATAAAAACAATTATTAACAGGCTAAAATTATAATAAAAACAATGCTTAACAGACTAAAATTACCATAAAAAATTATTAAGAGGCTAAAATTAACATAAAAAACAATTATTAACAGGCTAAAATTATCATAAAAAACAGTTATTTTCAATGTATACAGCACAATCAATTTATTTTTGCGTCACGGTTTACATACACTAGAAATTATTATAACATAATTATGCTGGTACATGACTGCTCACCCCTGTGTGGTACCCGGGATCTGCAAAGAATAGGACCACTGTACCCTACCACGCATGATCGTAAAAGGCGACTAAGGAAGGTTTCGGCATAGGGCCAGCAACCCTAGATGGTAAAAAAAACTATCAGACTGCTACAGAAACGGAAGCAAGGGAAAAAACAAATGCAGGTGGAAGGAGAAATGCGTATCAGGAAACTGAGCCCATGAAGGTTGTGGATGAAAGCCAGCCACTGGAAGTCCCCAGCCCGACTGCAGACCTCCTGGAACCTAAACACAAGATGCTAATAGGCAGCTGGAATGTAAGAACACTTAACCAGACTGGAAAACTAGCACAAACCATCAAGGAAATGCACACATACAAACTAGACATACTAGGAATACAAGAAGCAAGATGGACAGGACAAGGCAGAAGGAAATTAACAACACAGCACACAGAAGATACAATAATATGGTCAGGTAAAGAAGATCATCATGAAGGAGGAGTAGCATTGATTATAACAAAAGAAGCATCAAGAGCATTGCTGAAATGGACCCCAATAAATGAGAGATTATTGTATGCACGATTTAACTCAAGATTCATGAAGCTGTCTATTATAGTTTGTTATGCACCAACAGAAGCAACTTAAGAGGAATTAAAAGAGGATTTTTACAACAGCCTCCAAGCCACAGTAGAAACAATACCCAAGCATGATATGCTACTCATCTTGGGCGACTTCAATGCAAAAGTAGGTGAAGGAAATGAAGATAGAAGAAGAATCATGGGAAGAGAAGGAATCGGAGAAATAAATGAAAATGGAGAAAGACTGTGCAGTTTCTGTGAAGAAAACATGATGACCATCGGAGGGACAATTTTCCAACATAAAAACATCCATAAAGTGACTTGGAGGTCACCAGATAAAACAACAGAAAACCAAATTGATCACATACTAATAAACAACAAGTGGAAACGGTCACTACAAGATGTGCGAGCAAGGAAAGGAGCAGATGTAGGAAGTGATCACAACCTTCTGGTAGCAAAAATAAAACTAAAATTAAGGAAAGCCAAAATTGGAGAACACAGAAAGATACGTTTTGATACAAGAAAACTGAAAGACCAGCAAATAAGAAATGAATTCTCAATAGTACTTAAGAACCGCTTCAGTGTCATACAAGATGAAGCAGAAATGTCCATACTAGAGGTCAATAAAACACTACAGGAAACAGCAAAAGAGGTGCTGGGATATCGGAAAAGGAGAAAAGAGGAATGGATAAGCAAGACCACATGGGAAAAGATAGAGCAAAGAAAAGAAATCAAGAAAAAATTACTAAACCCCAAATCACAACGGCTTAAAGAACAAGTTTTAAGTAATTATGCACAAAAAGACAACGAAGTGAAGGAATCATGCCATCAAGATAAACGTCAATACTATGATAACTTAGCAGAAACAGCAGAGAAAGCAGCATATACAAATGACATGAAAACCATATATAAAATCACAAAGCAGATGACAGGTAACTTCAACACAAGATGTGAAAGTGCAGTAAGGACAAAAAATGGACAACTGGTCAGTGGAGAAAGAGAAAAAATTGAAAGATGGAGGGAACACTTTAACACCCTACTAAACAGAACACAAGCAGCACAAACAATAGACATACCTGAAGCAAAAACAGAACTAAACATCAATACAGGACCAATAACAATAAGTGAAGTAAAGGAGGTGATAAAGAAGCTAAAATCAGACAGGGCACCAGGTGAAGATGAAGTGACTGCTGAAATGTTAAAAGCAGAAGAAACAGAAACACCAAAACAACTTTGCCGGATATTACAATACATTTAGGATCTAGAAAAAGCCCCAGAGGAGTGGAAAACTGGGCTTATAGTAAAACTACCAAAGAAGGGTGACCTCAGGGATTGCGGGAACTGGAGAGGCATTACCCTACTGCCACTCACCAGTAAAGTATTTTGCAGAATAATCATCAACAGAATTGTACCAACACTTGAGGAAAAAACTTTGGAAAGAGCAGGCAGGATTTAGGAAAGGAAGATCATGCATAGACCACATATTTGTACTTAGACAAATATTAGAACAGGCAAATGAGTGGCATAGCACAACATATGCATTATTCATAGATTTTGAGAAAGCATTTGACAGTGTCAACAGAGATGCACTGTGGAAAATCCTAAGATGGCATGGCCTCCCCATAAGATAGTAAATGTAATCAAAGCCCTATATGAGGGTTTTCAGTGCAAAGTGATCTGTGGAGAACATACCTCCAGCAGCTTTAGGGTACAAACAGGAGTGAAACAGGGATGTGTACTATCACCAACATTATTTATCTTGGCAGTAGACTGGCTAATGAAGGAGGCAACATCAGACAAACGCAGAGCATTACGATGGACCCTTGACACAGTGCTGGAGGACCTTGACTTTGTGGACGACATTTGTCTATTATCAAGCAGTCACAAAGATATGCAAGATAAAATAAACAAGGTAACTCAGAATGCAAACAACATAGGACTAAAGATCAACGTAGGAAAGACAAAGTTAATGAAGCAAAATGTGAACAACAGAAATGTACTCAGAGTAGATAGCAAGTTAGTGGAGGAGGTCAACGAATTTGCATACCTTGGCAACAGAGTAGTAGAAAATGGAGACAGCACAGAGGACATCAACAGCAGACTTACTAGAGCAAACCAGACTTTTGCAATGCTGCAGACTATATGGAAATCAAAAAAACTAAGCATAAATATGAAAATCAGGATATTTAAGAGTAATGTTCTAAGTGTACTACTCTATGGAAGTGAATGCTGGAAAATCACCAAAACCATAGAAAACAAGTTGAATTCTTTCCAGACTAAATGTTTACGAAGAATTAGAAAAATATTTTGGCCAAACACCATAAGAAATAACATCTTATTGGCAGAAATGCAGATGAAGCCACTGTCAACAATTATTGAAGAAAGACGCTGGCGATGGTTGGGACATGTGCTGTGAATGACTGACAACTCACTACCAAAAATAGCACTAAGGTGGACACCACAGGGAAACAGAAGTAAGGGTAGACCAAAAGAGACATGGAGAAGAACAACAGAAAGGATGTTGAGCAATAGAGGGCTCACCTGGGCAAGAGCAGAAAAAAAGGCGAAGGACAGGCATTTGTGGAAAACCCTTGCGGAAGCCCCATGTGCCCTGGGCACTTAAGGTTCACAGAGAGAGAGAGATGACTGCTCACAAAAAATGAAAGTTCCTGAGTTGGCAGGCTGGTATTTTGATTGAAACAGTTAACACATAAAGGACAGTATAAAAATATTCATTGTTGGCTTGAATTCTGACTGATTGTTGATTGTTGTTGTTAACTTATGTGTCTATTAATTACATTTAAATGATTCCATGAAACAAGAGGGAAAAAAATTACTTTATACTTTAATGATTATAAAGATTATTTCTGAAGTTTCTCACCATCACATAAAAACTGACAAATTCTGCTCTTAACTCTTATCCTGTCATAATTACTTAGATCTGTATAATTTTAAATCTCATTTAATTTTGCAAAACTACAGTTATTATCTATAAATGACTGAACTGTTTCCGTTAATCTGTATTCACATTTCTGTCTATACTCACTGAACTGCTTCCATTGACTTGTATTCACATTTCTGTCTATACTCACTGAACTGTTTCCATTAATTTGTATTCACATTTCTGTCTATACTCACTGAAATGCTTCTGTTAATCTGTATTCACATTTTTGTCTATACTCACTGAACTGCTTCCCTTAATCTATATTCACATTTCTGTCTATGCTCACTGAAATGCTTCCCTTAATCTGCATTCACATTTCTGTCTATACTCACTGTTTGCATCATCTTGTCTTGGAGAATCATCCTGGAAAAATGGATATGTATTGCCCGTATTCCACTTCATATAAGCCTCCTTATTAGGTCGTATTGTGAAACTCATATCATGAGGTAATTCTGTAATAGTGCTGGGAACATCAAACACTATCAAGTGACTCATGAAGTCTGGATTGAGCAAACAAAACTCAAAACCTTCATACTCTGAAGCAAAACTGCGTGTGGAAACTGGGGAAACAGAATAAAAGATAAAAACAAAACTTTACTTGCCATGTTATTATGGGCATTTTTCATGTAAGGTGATGGTTATTAAGTGGGTAGATATCAACTGTTGTGGGTTTTGCCAAGCATCATCCTGCTGTACAACTCCTCACATGGCTAATTCTACCAACGATGCATTTGCACAAGTCAGAATCTCTGTCTTCGGTGTTAATCTTCTGTTGTTTCATGTCCTTTTTTCTAGTTTGCCAAAAGTTTTATCTGGCTTTCCTGTGTACTGATTTCTTCATGCAGTGCTTCATATACCAACATAAATGGTCTGACAATTTATGACAGATTATAATGTACAGTATTTAAGCTTGTGTAGCATAACAGCTCTGACTTTTCAATGCAAATAAGCATAAAAATGCAAGCACTGAAAAGCCTTGCTGAGGCAACAGAAAAAAATTCATGCTTGATCTGTCACAAGCACAAAGCAGTGGAATACCTGAACTCTGTACTATTACTAGTCTGGACTCAGCTAAAGTATGATTTGAAAATGGAGTGAAACACTCTAACGAGAAGAGAAGGATAAAGACATAGATATCAAGAAAGCTACTTCTCATGAGATCAGTACTACACAGACAACAGGATGGGCATGTTTATATTCCTATTAGACTGTATTTATCACAAGATAAAACCAGTGATTACATTAACTGGAAATTACTGGTGAATTATTGATAATAGAAACGGAAATTTGTTGAGGTCATCTGTTACTGTAAAGGTTAAAAGGTAAGGTAAAGGTAATCCTGTCATGCCTTAGAGGCACATAGGGATATGGTGTTAGTGCCCATATTTTCCTTGACCTGTCAGCACATTAGAGGATGATATGGTCAGTATCACACCTGGCCGCCTTTCCTTCCCCAACTCCAGACGAAGTCAGATACCCATTTCTACAGCTGGGTGACTGGAGTGCCTACGGCCAGATTCAAACACCCAACCTTCGCCATGAAAGCCCAGTGCACTAACCACTTCGCCACTCAGACGCCCCTTACTGTAACCAGTTTTATCAATGAACTGGTAAAAGGTAACCAAAAAAATTGGAGGATAACTTGGCAAGTAGATTGATGATGCTTGATTTGCATGGATGAGTATCAGCCAGTTTAGACCCTGGTTCTGCATATGAGTATTTTGTAAAGATTAAATCTTGCTAGAAATAATATAAGGAAAAAAGTTCACACGAACATTTAATTCTTGGTAATGTTTGTAAAGTGTGTTTAATTTTACATTAAAAAGTGAAAACAAAAAAAAGGTATAAGATAGCATGGTAAAACTGGTATTTCAGAAAATATCTCATGCAAAGTGAAAGATAGGGTACAATTGTAGCAGTTTTTAAAAAAAAATCCTAGTGTGATCACATTTCATTATGCTGCATAATAAAAAAAAATCTGGTACATTACTACACCAAAACTGTGGAATCACAGAGATAAACTGACAGAGCTTGGACTGGTATAACACACTTTGGTTGAAGCAGCATGGCTTGGACCTTGGCAAGTACAGCAGTGAGACTATAATCAGTGTGAAGCAAGAAGCAACAATACTAAACAAAACAAGACCTCAGATAGTGAAGCATTAGATCCAATAACTCACAGATCTTTGGATGTCATGGTCCAGTAGGGTCCACTCTACCAAGGAGTGTCAGAAGTTAAACAATATGAAATGACTGATTGACAGGGTACTTCCTGATGATCTGAGGAGTTATGTAGTGTTTTGCTCTCTAAGACAGTTTTCTGTGCATGCAGAGCAACATTATAATAAACTGTTTCATGACTTTACAGTGTTACATAAATATTTCTTGACTAGACACAGGACTTAACATACTAGTATTTACTGTCTGTGCTGCCAATAACATTTCTCTTAAATATATACATTTTTTCCTAACTCTACTCACTGCTAAATTATAAACAATCAGGCACACAAGAATATACAAAACATTTACTCACCATTGCTATCAGGATAATAATTGAGCTTGTACTCCACATATTTCATAACTTTATCAAGTTCTGAATTACCTGGAGTATATCCAACACTTTTATTCTTATAGTGGAAACTGACTTCCTGTTTCAAGTGGTATTTTGGTTTGGGATGTTCTGTGACCTCGACTCCCAAACATAGAAACACAATGAAAAAGATAAGAAAAACTGGTAGGAACATTTCAATGAGTGTTGCACAGAGTCTTCGCTTCCACAATATGTAATTCTTCCACAACAGTGTGTGCACTTGAACCAATAGACCCATGCTGGCAGATACTTGTATGGTGTATGATCTTCCAGTCTAATATATTTTTTAGATTTGTTTTATCACTTCATATTAATGTTGTCTGTTCTGTCCAATTCTAGGAATAAAGTGAATGAAATAAATGAGGACAAATGTGAATGCATGTTTCATAGTTTACTGTACAATTCTGATGACAGGACACTTTAGATTTAGTGAACACTACAGAGCATTGTCTTCAATATGCAGACCAGCAGCAATGCCCCATCATAAAATTAAGTCTGCAGTACAAAACTAATAGCTCTTTTCTTCATACATTTCATTGTCCATCTTGTCCCGCCCAAGTCCTTCATGACATGTGCCAAGTTATGTCTCAAATCCTGCAGTTTCAAATCAAGTCTCAAATCTTGAGCATAAATGATAAGAGTGACTGTTGCTTTTATTTACAAAATTAGTAGTACTAAAACTGACTGACTGCCTCATTCACAAGTGACTGTTACCTGTAAAAGTCAAGTACAACAGGTAAAAACAAAGCACAGTTTATGTTTTATCTGATCTAGGAGACTAATACTGCACAAATATGGCATAAATATGATTTGTCAATAAATGATATTACAGATAGCTTCAGATAATTAAGGCAAACACAATTGAGCTCGGGATTCCTTTCTGTTTTGGATGATTTACCCTACATATTAACACTCAAAGTGTAATCATTCACAAAATCTATAGCCAAGATCAGTTGTAACTCTTAAATTCTATTATCTCCCTATGATAGGTTTTGATATGTCCAAAACTGTTGAATGTTGTTGCAATACCATCAGAGATAAGAATATACAGAAGAATTCTCAGGTAACTATAGTTCCAAGAAGCTCCCTTAAGTTTGGTATCTGCCTACTTGTCAGATTATACTTAGTCAAACAAAATGGATCAGTCACTACACACAGCTATATGGCAGGGCACTCATCTAATCTAGGTCAGGAAGTCATGTTTTGATACTTGATTCTATAACAAAGTGTTTAGTGCATGCCTTCCCATGGCTTGGCTGTTTCTCATTATATTAGAGTCCATAGTTCTGTTCCCAGTTATCCTCTTATACAAATATTTAGAAATAGGAAACAATAAAGATTTCACACAGAAAAGTAACAGAATACAGTGTTGTGTGGTTAGACCTTGAAAAAGATCACACACACAACACTTTCAGATGTGAGAGAAAGAAAAATTACCTGGGACTTGAATCACAGAAAGCATCAATGCCTGTCTTGCTGAAAATCACTGACACTAAGAAGCCATCAATGCCTGTCTTGCTGAAAATCACTGACATTAAGAAGCCATCAATGCCTGTTTTGCTGAAAATCACTGACACTAAGAAGCCATCAATGCCTGTTTTGCTGAAAATCACTGACACTAAGAAGCCATCAATGCCTGTCTTGCTGAAAATCACTGACATTAAGCCATCAATGCCTGTCTTGCTGAAAATCACTGACACTAAGAAGCCATGATGAAGATTCAGTCTCCCACAGGTACCAAATTTTTAAGATGCAAACATACATACATGACCTCATATTTCTCTTTCTCTCACATCTGAAAGTGCTTTGTCTGTGATTTTTTTGTTGTTGGGAGTGGGGGTGTGTGTCTAATCATACAAAACTATGTTTTATTATTTTACTGTGCAAAAGCCTAGTATATGGTCAACGACTGTAGATGTTTTTAATGGTAACAATTTGTATCTGAAAAACTGAAACTACTGTTGTGTAAAAAGTACTAGTTTATTTGTCATTATTGTTGTACAGCATGCACTAGATATAACCAGGTGATCATGTGCGTAATTTTTTGCATTTCAAAAAATCTTTGTACCTGCGGTAGACTGAAGCTAAGTGATGGAATTTCCGTATCATGACTTCATTTCTTCTGGGTGTCACAGCTTTCAAACAGACATTCACTGATGGCTTTGCTATCAAACAACTTTTTCTGAATATGCAAGATGGTGAAGTTTTAAAATATACTTTATTCTCATGGCTAGATGATTGCTCATTATATCAGAGTCTGTGGTTAAAGTTCCAGGTAATTATCTTGTCATTTGTATTTCTCACATCTAGAACTGCATTTGTCTACATTTTTTTTTAGGTCTAACCACAGAACACTGTGTTCTATTACTTTACTGTTATCTTCTTACTATTTTTTCTTTGTTTACACCTAAAGTCCTTGTTAATTTTTGAGGGTACTCCAAACTGTTCTGTTCCCTTACTACACTTAGAGACATCCAGACTCTGATGGAGCTGAGTGTCATGCAGAGTGCTACAAGATCAATCTCACTATTATAGGACAAGAAGCCATGGTCATATTTAATGATCATATCTAGTAAGCTTAATGGTTACAATTCTAACAAACAGCCCACTGCTGTAACATTTATTAGAACTGCATTTATATACTAGTCTTTGTTTTTCTTTGACAGCCAGAGAGAAAAATGATTTCAAGTAATTTTCATTGCTCATCCTAGTCATACTTTAACAGTTTAGCCTTGGAGCTCTCAACCTCTTTTCTTTCATGACCATGACATTTTTCTTCCTGTTATGACATGCACTTTACTGATTGGACTATGGCATGTGACTCCATCTCAGAATCTGAAAAGAAAATATTCAGACTTGCATAGAGGGAATGGCTTGTGTCAAAACATGATTCAAAAACTTGTAATCCACTTTCATTTTTGTCCCAGGACATTCAGGTATTTCTGAAAATATAGGAGCAGACCAGCTTGGTGGGCCAGGTACATCTACAGCAATTGTTGATAATGTACTAGGCAGAGTAGACATTAATGTTCTGATGGAGTCTAGTGGGACAGAAGATATCAACCATGCTATGAGTGTCCACCTGGGTACCTGACCTAGATTATATGAGTGCCTGATCACAGTGTGGTTACTGTGACATAACAAGCCAGTTCAGGATGAAAATGTTAAGAGTAAAATATAATAATGCCTGATACAAACAGGGTACAAGAAAATTGTATCACCAATCTCTGTACACTGTAGGATATACTGTATTTCCTGCCATATAAGGTGCACCAACATGTAAGATATACGTATAGTTTGGAAAGCAATATTTTGAAAACCTCACATTTTCCTTAAATTCACAGCCCTCTCCTGAACAGAGTTCTGAAAACTTTTTTCAAAACAAAAATTACCTAACAAATTTACCATGCATTCTACTGATGGATGTTGACGACAATGCTGTTTTTCATCAAAGTTCTATCACTAAAATTAACAATGACTGTTCATTTGTACAGTATCATAATAATTTTACAGATGCTACATAGGTTTTTGGTTTTAATATTCAATTTATCATTCATTTATAGTGAAAGAACAGAAGATCAGTGGTGTATGCCACTAAATGCATGGAAACAATTAAAGTAAAGTTGTGGAGTGATGGCCTGCTGGTTACTGTTTGTTTATATTTTAATGTTACTTTGGTTTGTAACTAAATCATTTATAATAAATTATGCTGTATTCTGGGGTAGTCTGGAGACTGGTGTGCTAGACATGAGAATTCAGATGCTACTCTAGTATCAGTAAGCTCTACCTCAATGCCTAACTAAATATAACCATCGAGGAATAAGACACTGGGTGATTTTTTCATCTCTTTTGGGAACAAAAGTGTCTTATATGGCTGGAAATATTGTGCTTATGAGATCTGAGTACTTACAGATCTGTTCAAAAAGTAATCATTCAAATTTGTTGTCTTACAGCTTAAAAGTCATATCTGATCTACGACCAGGTCTTGCTGCTTAAATCTGAGCCCGCTCTGTAATCTGTAACCAGCGTCTGGCATCCCCGAACTCCTGGCATCCCCGAACTCCTGGCATCTCCGAACTCCTGGCATTCCCATATATGCTCTGCATTCCGTTCCATCAACCACTGAAACGTGCGCCTGCTTATGGAGCCAGTCACAAACTGGTTGTGGGTAACGAGTGCTAAGCCACTTCTTTCGGGGAAAAAAAAAACGTCCTCTACATCTGTTCTGACGTCTCTAATCCTCTCCCTCAAGAGCATTCCTTTGTATAAGTTATATTACGCTTGTGATAAGAAACTGTGACCAGTTCTTAAAACCAAACTACACTAATCTAATGGAGACTTGACAGTTCCTACACATCTTACACAGACCTTTTATTTAAAAAAAAATAGGGTATCCTTCCACAATAAATGAGACGGAGAGGGAAGAGATTATTGAAATCTCCATCTTTAAAACTTGAAAATGGAAAACAATAACTTACCACAATTCTTGAAAAAAAAAAGAAAATGGTTGCTTATTTGGTTTACCAAGATTTAATTATTGATGACTACTCACTCATATCAAAAGTGACCGTTAAACAGGAAGTCGAGGAAGTGTTGAACCGGAAGTTATTCTGTACGAGGCCCATACCGAAAGTCATGAGAAAAAATGTATTTTAAAAATCAGAATTTATAGATAGAGAAAATATAAATGTATCATCTTAATCTGCATCCTTTTCTTCACTTTTTATCATAATCTCCACTGTACAATAGTAGTACGACACAGCACAATATCTAACCACGACCATCCCTGGATCCTTGCGTCACCAACAGTTCAACCGTTAATATATATTTCTCGGCTTCATCATCACTCTCGTACCAGTACTAAACATAGCGTATCACTGAGTGTACAAACTTGACACAGTAAGTTTATTACAACAAAAAAAACAAAGACACCCATCTTGAAAACACAACACAAGACCAATGAAGAATCAGTCACAATACACACACATAAGGACAATAGATAATAAACATAGAAAGGCAATAGCACTGAAATCATCTCACAAGTAGACATTATAAATGTTAGGACCCTCATAACACCGTTTTCATAACTTAAGAACATAGCAACACTGTCAACCGAAAAAATGTAATATCTGCACAGAACGTCATACTCTTATGTATATTAACACAATATCAAGCTGTATGTAGTGTGTATCAAAACACAACCACAACTCATACTACAGCCCTGCAATAAATAATATGGGTGTAGCCAGAACTTATACTATCATCTGCTCAAAAATAACAAAACTTTATAATAAAGAAAATACATAGGCAAACCTAATGAGTTTGGGAGTACTCGATGAGGTCATCGCCTACAACATATCACATCATACTTATGACATAAATTACTGCAGGGCACACTGAAGATACTGAAATATCAAGAACAACAATATCCTAGCGTACAACGACAACTCGCACACTGGCCATGCAAACCGAACTGACCAGAAAATATTTTTGAAAGAACTGTTTCCTAAGTAGAGTTCACAGCCAATGTCGTTGGTCGCTCGACCATTGCTGTACCCTTTGCGTTGTTAGGGAAGTAATACTATCGAAAAAAAGAAGACCCCAATAATAAATTGATGACAGACCTTGGGGCTGATAGACAAGAGAAGGAGGAATAAAAATGACGAGAAAAATATAGCAGGATAAATAAAGAAATGAAACGCAAATACAGAGAAGCAAAGGAAATGTGGTAAATGAACAGTGCAGACAGAGGACTTCCATAATAAAGACACCAAAAACGATATTAGTGAACTCACAGCAAAGAAGAAAAAAAATATACCACAGAATGTTTTAAATCAAAAGAAAACTGTCAATGTTAAAAGAAGAAACTGTCAACAGGTGGACAAAATACATGGATGAGCTATACCGAGGAGAAAGACCAAAATGTACACCAGATGCTGAAAACTGTGATGGGCCACCAATACTTGAAGATTAAATCATAGATGCCACCAAACACACGACGAAGAAAAAAAAACTTGGCCTGATAACAACAGAAAAGCTAGAGGTGCTAGAGGAGATGGGGATAAAAATAACAACCAAGTTACTGAAGGATATTTATAACAGTGACTATATATCTAGTGATCTACTTGAATGGGGTTGCCGGACGTCATTGTTTTCCGATAAAAGGGATGGCGACTGCAGTAAAACTGGTTTAAATAAATAAGGTAGATATAGGTGTATGGTGCAGTTAAAGTGGAAAAGCCAACACAAGAAAGTAATACTCAGAAAGATAAACGGTCAAAGTCTACTGGATTAAAATACTAAAAGTAATTTTAATCTGGAACTTACCAAACAGTTCGCACATTCATTGAGGTAGAGGAGACAAATATCAATGACTTATGGCATCCTTATACCACAGCTATAATTAAAGCAACTAAAACAAGTGCTGGATTGCAAACAACAAATAGAAAAGCATGGATATCAGATAACACATGGAAATCCATACATGAAAGACGGGCAGTCAAATTAGCCATGTTGAATGTAAAAACAG
The DNA here is from genome assembly GCA_009760885.1 of Achatina immaculata. Taxonomy (NCBI): domain Eukaryota; kingdom Metazoa; phylum Mollusca; class Gastropoda; order Stylommatophora; family Achatinidae; genus Lissachatina; species Lissachatina immaculata. The sequence continues at coordinate 62,215,358 of CM019721.1, read as the reverse complement.
ATCTTGAAAGAGATTTGGCAAAAGCAGCATGCAAAGAACTAGACAATAAAGTAAAAAAATTCAGCTAGAAAGGATAAAAGAGAATACACAGACAATATGGCGAAAGAAGCAGAGAAAGCAGCATAAACAAGAGACAGCAAAATCCTATATAACACACAAAAGAGGCTAACAGGTACTACTGCATCCAAAGAAAGACCAATCCATAGCAAAACTGGCACACTTTTAATATCAAGTAAAGACCAAAAACAAAGATGGGCCGAACACTTCCAATAATTACTTAATCGACCACATCCAAAAGAACTGATAGTCTTTGGAACTGATTTACCATTCCCACAACTAAAAGTAAACCTAGATGAAATTATATTGACTGAAATTGAAGCAGCAGTGAATCTAATGGCTGACAACAAAGCTGCGGGTGAAGATGAAATAACACTCGAAATGTCGAAAGCTATTAATAAAGACAGCATGAAACAACTACAGATCATGTTCAAAAGTTTGGAAAGAAGAAAAAATCACTTCAAAATGGAAAAAAGGAATCATTGTTAAAATACCGAAAAAGGCAACTTTAGCGATTGCAACAGCTGGAGAGGAGTAACCTTAATATCGGTTGTGTCAAACGTATTTTGCAAAGTTATTCTGAATAGAATTAAAGATATAATGGATGTTGCAATGAGACAGAACAGACAGGATTTCGAAAAGGGTGAAGCTGTCTCGACCAGATCTTTACTCTAAGAATAATACCTGAAGAACATATTGAAAAGCAAAAACCGTTAATCCTGAACTTCATAGACTTTAAAAAGGCATTTGGTAGCATACACATAGAATCATTCTGCAGAATTGTAAAAAAATGTATGGAATATCATCTAAGATTGTCAACATCATTAATGACCTCTACAATGGATATGTTTGTGCAGTCAAGACAGAAGAAGGAATGAGTGAATGGTTCCTGAGTGAAACAGACGTGAAACAAGGATGTACATTACATCCCTTGCTTTTTGGAATTACCTTAGACTTAATAATGAAAAAATGTTGCAAGGGTAAAACGGGCATTGACTGGGTACATGAGACCCAACTGGAAGAACTTGATTTTACAGATGACATAACTCTTATCAGCGACAATATGAAATCAGTGCAAGAAAAACAGACACCCTGTCTTCAATGGCTAGTAAAATAGGACTTGAAATTAATAAGGACAAAACAAAAATAATGAAGGTTGTCATTAACGACGAAGGACAAATATACGTAGAAGAAACAGCTGGTGAAGAAGTAAACCAGTTTGCATATCTCGGCAGCTACATAGACCACAATGGTGATACCAACAAATTAAGTTAGAATTCGAATTGCCAAAGCAGCATTGACCTTCAAGAATCTTGAGAACATACGGCATTCAAAAGTTATAAGCACAAAAACCAGGTTAAGATTATTCAATTAAAATGTAATATTCAACCTCATGTATGCATGCAAAAGTTGGAAAACAACTAAAGAAATAGACAAGAAATTAGACTCTTTTGAAAACAAATACCTAAGGAAAATGCTCAGTATAAGGTGGAATGAAGTAAAGAGCAACGCAGAGGTCAGACAGGTGAGCAAACAACAACATGTCTCATGGGTGATCATAAAAAGAAGATGGACATATGTCGGTCATGTGATGAGAAGAAACAATCAGAGAATCCCCAAACAAGCTATCAAATGGAACACAACAGGCCGAAGAAAAAGTGGTCGGCCACTTGAAACTCTAAAGAGAGCATTGTGTAGAGAAGCTAATTCAGTGGGCATAACATCCCTTGATGAAATTGAAGGACCCGCCGAAGACAAGAAATCTTGACGAGTTACCAGGCGGGCCCTATGTGACGTTTAACGGCACTGGAAGGATATAAGATGTAAGTACGGATATATTTGTTCTTTTTTGTGTCCATGATATTTGAAGAACTCTTCTGTAGCATTTACACTCAAAGAAATGGATGTATTTCTCAGCTGCTCTGTTATATGTCCATGTCTTATAGGCATCTATTGGATGGAAAAGATGCATGCCCTTCAAAATTTAGATCTGCCTGTTCTTCTTCACAGCTTCTTTAGTTGTTTTATTTTTTGACGAGCGATAGATGTCCTCCTTTTAATATCTTTCATGGTATCTCCATTATTACTTAGTAATGTTCCAAGATATTCACAACTCTCCACCTCTTCCAATTTTTCCTCAATGATAAATATATTTCAGCTGTCTTATTTGTTTTGTCAGTTGTCATCAATTTAGTATTCTTTGCAGTGCTGCAGATTATATGGAAATCTAAAAAAAAAAAACTAAGCATGAATACGAAAATCAGGAAATTTAAGAGTAATGTTCTAAGTGTACTACTCTATGGAAGTGAATACTAGAAAATCACCAAAACCATAGAAAACAAGTTGAATTCTTTCCAGTCTAAATGTTTATGAAGAATTAGAAAAACATTTTGGCCAAACACCATAAGAAATAACATCTTGTTTGCAGAGATGCAGATGAAGTCACTGATAGCAGTTATTGAGGAAAGACGCTGGCGATGGTTGGGACATATGCTCCGAATGACTGACAATTCACTACCAAAAACAGCACTAAAATGGACACCACAGGGGAATAGAAGTAAGGGTAGACCAAAAGAGACATGGAGAATAACAACAGAAAGGATGTTGAGCAATAGAGGGCTCACCTGAGCAAGAGCAGAAAAAAAGGCAAAGGACAGGCATTTGTGGAAAACCCTTGCGGAAGCCCCATGTGCCCTGGGCACTTAACGTTCAGAGAGAGAGAGAGAGAGAGAGAGAGAGAGAAAGAAAGAGAGAGAGAGAGAAAGAGAGAGAGAGAGAGAGAAATGCCTAAAGTATATGGGAATAATCAGAGTTGTGAGTGCTAAAATTTTACAGATCTATGCCACCAGACAATAGCCACAGGACTCGGACCTAAGGGAGAGGCTATAGGTCTGCCGGGAGGACCTGGAAAAGACTGTGGACTTCATCCTGACAACCGGGCTTCTGATTTAGCATGAGCAAGAACTTGAGAGCTGAAGAAGAAGAAGAAGAGGAAGAAGAAAACACGACATTATGTAAAGAACAGGACAAACAGCTGAGAGGGGAAAACCTCGAGTAAAAAATGGAAGCATTTAGTAACATAATATACTTTTATTTCCACACAGAATTTGGAGCCAAAGGAGCAAAACAGAGAAAAAGTAACACCAAGAAAGACCATAAGGCAGATGAAAATGTAAGTAATAAAACAGAAGGAGAACTACGCCTGGAAAATGTTAAAGAAGGCACAATAACAGAAAAGGAAGGATTAAGACAGGTCAGGCAATATCTAAAATCCCACCATGATGCCCTTTGCTGAGTAAAAGAAAGAGAAATCAAATAAATTTACAGAGACCCCTTAGGGTTTGCTAAGCGTTTATTTGAACAAACAAAATCAGGAACGCTGAAAGCATGTCAGGAGATGCTGGTGGAACATCTGAGCAATACTCTGATAAAGATCAGCATACACTTCTTGAACATGTGAAAGATCTAGTGTGGGCCTGTGCACGAGGCAGCAAATTAAAATTGTAACTGTAATCAGAGACTATGATCCCCGCACTCCGGACAATTTCATATGTGCTCCGCGTTCCGTTCCAACACCCGCTAAAGTATGGGCCTGCTGGTGCAGCCAGTCACATCGGGTTATGGGTAATACGGTCTAAATCACTTCTTCTAGAAAAAAAAAATCAACTTCCTCTCTTCTCCCCCAGTTCGATCATCCTCCTGTTGTGATTGTCGTCATTCAACCCGATGTCATCCTCCATACGTAGCCTATCCAAGCTGGCTATTGCAATCTTCTCCTTGTCCATTCTCAGTCTTCCCTGAACTGATGCCTGCCAGCTTGTCTGCTTTCTCACTGCCTTTGACTCCCGCATGACCTGGGCAGTAGATCCACGTCAAACTGAATAATCGAAATCTGTCTAGAATCTGGACCTACTCCCTACAGAATAAATGTCTCTCATTTCTCCGTAACATGCTTTGGGAGCCTGCGACAATGATACCATGCGAGTCCGCCCTACTCCACCAACCAGGAAATTGCTTCTGATGCTGCCTGTACCTCCATTCTCATCCTCGAAGTGGTAGTTGCGTAGGCTCCTGATTTACTCGCAACGGGTTTGCCCGTACAGTAGACAACATAGGCTCGTCCACTTTTTAGCCCTCGTGCCACTGACCCGTCTCTGAAGATCACAGGACCATGTGGTTTGGAGTGATGATGAATCTGTTCCTGAGCTGGGCTTCTGTTTTACCCTGAGCATTCACGATCAAGCTGGATCACGACCGTCATTAAATTCTGCATATTTGGCACTTTAGTCCATTCTGGTTCTAGAGGAATCTGCTCTGGGTCGCAGATGGTGACAGTGTCTCTTCTGCCTCCACGATCTCCCTCGCTTTATATGTTTGCCCTTTTGCTGAGCTCAGATCTGGTAGGAGGGAGTTGCCTGATGTGCCTGGAATCCTGAGCTACGTCTGCTTGTTTGATATGCCCAGTATGAAAGTAAGACACAAGTATGCACAAGTGATGCAAATTCAAATGCAGTCCAATATCCTTATAAGAGAGAAAAGTTAAAGACAAATCAGCACATGGCCCGAATGGCGAACCTTACGCTCTGTACAAAAGATGCCCCGAAATATTAAGGAATCTCCACAAACTCTTAAAATCAGAAGGGACCAAGGTATTGATAAGTAAGGAATGGGGAAAAAAAGCCAACGAAGTATATATCCAAAAGGAGCAAAATTCCACAGAGAACAACCAATTTATACCCATCTGACTTTTCAATATAGAAGGAAAAATATTCTTCTCAGAGCTGGCAAGAAGACCAACAACACACGTCACATAAAATGGTTACGTTGACACATCGGTGCAGAAGGGAGGAATTCCAGGTTCCTCAGGATGCCTCGAGAATGATTCAGTGATTTAGGAAGCTACTCAACATGCACTATCTGGAAAACAAGACATACCGGCAATATGGTTTGACCTAGCCAGTGTCTATGGCGGCTCAGTACATCTCCAGATGATATAATTAGTACTAGACATGTATCACTTGGAAAAAAGAATCATGAAAAATGCTGAAAATGTATTTCACAAGATTCCTCGTGAGATTTGGAGTATCAGGATATATTACATGATGCATCTAGTTTTAGCTAGGAATTGCAATGGCTTGAACAATGTCACTTATACTGTTTATACTAGACATGCAGGTAATCATGAAAGCAGCAAAATGCTTAGTAGAAGGCCCAAGGTTCGGAAATAGATGTCGAATGTCACCACTAAAATGTGTAGTAGAAGGCCCAAGGTTCAGAAATAGATGTCAGATATCACCACTAAAATGTGTAGTAGAAGGCCCACGGTTCAGAAATAGATGTCGGATGTCACCACTAAAATGTGTAGTAGAAGGCCCAAGGTTCAGAAATAGATGTCGAATCTCTCTCTCTCTCTCTCTCTCTCTCTCTCTCTCTCTGAACCTTAAGTGCCCAGGGCACATGGGGCTTCTGCAAGGGTTTTCCACAAATGCCTGTCTTTCGCCTTTTTTCTGCTCTTGCCCAGGTGAGCCCTCTATTGCTCAACATACTTTCTGTTGTTCTTCTCCATGTCTCTTTTGGTCTACCCTTACTTCTGCTCCCCTGTGGTGTCCATCTTAGTGCTATTTTTGGTAGTGAGTTGTCAGTCATTCGGAGCACATGTCCCAACCATCGCCAGCGTCTTTCCTCAATAATTGTTGTTAGTGGTTTTATCTGCATTTCTGCCAATAAGATGTTATTTCTTATGGTGTTTGGCCAAAATATTTTTTTAATTCTACGTAAACATTTAGTCTGGAAAGAATTCAACTTGTTTTCTATGGTTTTGGTGATTTTCCAGCATTCACTTCCATAGAGTAGTACACTTAGAACATTACTCTTAAATATCCTGATTTTCATATTTATGCTTAGTTTTTTTTATTTCCATATATTCTGTAGCATTGCAAAAGCCTGGTTTGCTCTAGTAAGTCTGCTGTTGATGTCCTCTGTGCTGTCTCCATTTTCTACTACTCTGCTGCCAAGGTATACAAATTCGTTGACCTCCTCCACTAACTTGTTATCTACTCTGAGTACATTTCTGTTGTTCACATTTTGCTTCATTAACTTTGTCTTTCCTACGTTGATCTTTAGTCCTATGTTGTTTGCATTCTGGGTTAACTTGTTTATTTTATCTTGCATATCTTTGTGACTGCTTGATAATAGGAAAATGTCGTCCGCAAAGTCAAGGTCCTCCAGCACTGTGTTAAGGGTCCATTGTAATCCTCTGCGTTTGTCTGATGTTGCCTCCTTCATTAACCAGTCTAAGATGTCGAATGTCACCACTAAAATGTGTAGTAGAAGGCCCAAGGTTCAGAAATAGATGTCGAATGTCACCACTAAAAGCATTCATGGACGACAGCGGTAATAACAATCAGCGAAGCACAAGCACGAAATATGTTAGATCGCTTGAACAGTTTATTATATGGTATCGCATGAGCTTAAAACCAAAAAATATATGTCACTTAGAAACAGGAAAGTGACATAAATATCGTATACCGTGGCAAATCAAATAATCCCAACTGTAGAGGAAGAACCTGTGAAGAGTCTTGGCAGAGTAAACGATGAATCTATGAAAGACTCAAACGCAGTGAAGCAGATCATTTAAATGGCACAGAATGGACAAAAGCAGGCTACTGGAGATCATCAAAATACAGTGTCTCCAGCCCATACTAACCCCAAAACTGTTGTGGCCACTACTAATTTACTAAATGAGTACCAGCACAGTCGACAGGAAGAAAAAAATAAATCTATAAGAAAGTGGCTGGGCGTGCCACTAGGGTTGACTGACGCAGCACTGTACCGCAAGAAGAGCAAACTGCATCTACCATTCATATCTGTGGTTGAAGAACACAGGGCAGGAAAAGCAAGACTTGCAATGATGCTGCACGAATTTACCGATCCAGTGGTACGAGAAGTGCAACCAACACTTAAAACTGTGCGATAATATAGAGCAAATGAGAAAGTGAGCAGCACTTAGGAAAGCACTGACGCCGAAAAAGGTAGAAGGATACACGCAGACCAACAGAAAGGATTTAGTCATGGTGAAATCAAATGGTAGTCACAGGCCTACTGTAAGGAAAAAAAGAGATATGATCATCAGCGAAATAAGAAATACAGAGGATGATAAGCGAGTCCAAAACTCAGGCCGACAGGCACAGCAAGGGCACTGGACAATACGGAAAGAAGTCTTGAGAGATCACGAATATAGAATGACATGTGGAAAATCATCATCATCATCATCATCATCATCATCATCGCCTTTCAATCCCTTGAGAGCTTAGGACACGGATAAAGTCATCTCTGTTCTTGGAATTATTCTCTGCTTCCTTCCATGAGAATCCCTTGTCTCTAAGCACTGTCATAATTTATCTTCTCCAAGTAAGTCTAGGTCTTCCTTGTTTTCTGTTTCCTTGAGGATTCCATGTCAGTGCCTGTCTTGTTATGCTGGTGTTGGGTTTCCTCAGAGTGTGGCCAATCCACCTCCATTTCCTAGACATGATTTGTAGGTTCATAGGTTCTTGTCCGGCCTTTTCCCAGACCTCCTCGTTTCTGATCTTGTCCTGCCAGTTAATGTTTAAAATCCTCCTCAACCAGTAGTTCATGACCGTTTGTATCATATGTTGTACTGTTTTGGTCATAATCCATGTCTCCGGACCATATAGCAGGACAGTCCTTACGTTTGTATTGAAAAGCCTAAGTTTGGTTCTTGTTTTTGATGTTCTTAGATGACTATATTTTGTTAAGTTAGATAAATTCTGTCCTGGCCTTGGTTATTCTAGCTTTAACATCCTTTTTTTTCCTTTCCCCCGTATTTATCTACTATGCAGCCTAAATATGTGAAATACTCTACTTCTTTAATTAGGGCTCCCTTTTTTATGTGGAAAATAGCCAGTTAAAAATGTAAAAATGAAGCTTGTATCCACTAAATGTGTGCCTCGAATGCCCACTAATGAAAAAAAAGTCGCCTTTGTGCCGGCAGCAATATGATTGAGCACATTCTTCATTACCCAGATTTTCTTGCAAAACTGGTGACTGGGCATGACACCTTGTGTCAAGGACATGATCCAGAATAAAAAATAGCCATCAAGCCAGTGGAAACAATCAAACTGGCTCTAGAAGGTACGCCAAGTTCGATTTTATTTATTTATTTTTATTCCACTATGACTGATAGTCAACCTCATTGTCAGATTTGCTTAGGACCTGCCTGCAGACTCCAAACTTCACAAACGTGGTGCATCGGAAGACCCAAAGTGCACTCATGCAATGAAAGACAAACACTGGAGCACCTGCTGTCAGCATAATTAGCTCAAGGACGCTGAATGTGGCAGCACAACTGACTAGTGCAGGAACCAATAGCCATCATAGACACTGAAAAAATATAAGGAAAATAACAGCACAGAGCTAAGGCCCCACCCCAGTACTGAAATACACCAAATATGAAGCCAAGAACATTCTCTTACCGTCACTGCTAGAAAGTGCATACGACTGGAATGTGATAGCGGACTGACCAAGAAGAAGAGAAAACCCAACTGTCATCAAGAACGCGGAAATGCGACATCATCGGAATGCGACCTCAAGAACGCGGAAATGCGACAGAACATCGTAGTGTAAAACACGAACTAATGTTGATCGAGCTTATAGTTCCATAGAAACCGAGAAACGAAGAGCAGCATATATTCAAGAATGAGAAGTACACTGATTTGGTCATGCATCTAAGGCAGATGGCAGGAATCAAGGCAAAGGTGATAGCTGTGAAAATGGGAGCTAGAGGATTCGTAGCAACATCAGAATAAGACCTAATGTAAGTGCCTGGGCATAAAAAAGACAAACAAGAGCAACCGCACTGAAAAGACTTTCAGAAGCCGCAGAAAAAGGCCTCATATTGACTGTAGAGCATGTGAAATAAGTACTGACTTAGATTACACTGAAATCATGCATTTAAAAAATGTAACTAATTAATTCGTTTTTTTTGTACTGTTTATTTCCAGTATCTTCTCGCGACTCTAATTTGGATTGCAACCTAAAGCTGAGAACCACTGATCTAGATGAAATTTGGATACATGATATGATATAATGATAGAAGTTTGCTGTATTTAGCTGCTCTCATTGCCGAGCTTCTCCAGCTATCTCCAGCACAGATACCTTCTAGACGAAGAACCAGTTCACATTGTGACAGGCTAGTCAAGGGAACCAACTTATTTTTGTTAGCGATTAGCCCAATGTCGGTTGTTTTATTGACAAGCTATAGTCTCCCTCACTCACTGACTAACTGACTAATTATTATAATTATAATATAATAGCAGCAACCACAATGACAATTAACTGAACAAAAAATATGAACAATTATAACAACTTGTAGTGTACTCAAACAGTTAAATGTCTCCCATAAAAATCTGTTACAAACATTCATTCATTCATTCATTTGTATGTCCCTTGCGGAACTTTGCCTCCCAAACAGCACTCCTGTAGACCTCTCGGTTGTGAGCAAGATGGCTTGCTGCTGATGCATCCATTTGCAGATCCTCAACGATGTCTTGCAATCATCTTCGCCTTGGTCTTCCTCCCTTTCTTTTTCCCATTACATACGTTTCCAAGACGGCCTTCTCTAGATTATCATGACGTTTAATGTGTCCAAAATATTTAAATTTGCTCTCTTTAATCCTCTTTACTAGCCAGCCTTCTTCAATATTAAGCTCTTGTAGTATAGATATATTTGTTCTTTTTTGTGTCCACGATATTTGAAGAGCTCTTCTGTAGCATTTACATTCAAAGGTATTTATGTGTTTCTCAGCTGTTTTGTTAAGTTTAAAGGTCTCACAGGCATATGTTACAATGGGAAAAATGCATGGCCTTAAAAATCTTATTTTTATGTTTCTGTCTGTTCCTCTCCACAGATTTTTTAGTTGTTTTACTTTCGGAAGAACGATAGATGTCCTCCTTTTAATTTCCCTCATTGTATCTCCATTATTAGTTAGTAGTGATCCAAGATATTCAAAACTATACACTTCTACCAATCTTTCCTCATCTATACATATTTCAGCTGCCTTGTTTGTTTTGTCAGTTGTCATCAATTTACTTTTCTTTGGATTAAGATAGAAGTTTTGCTCTTCGCTGTTCTTACGGACTGACATAATTAGTTTTTCCACTCCTTTTGGGGTTGTAGACAGTAATACTGTGTCATCAGCATATCTAATCTCTGGTATTTTATAACCTCCAGTTGTTATGGTATCGTAATATTCTTTGTCTACATCTTCTCTAACATTCCCCATTATATTTTCGGTATAAAAATTAAATAAGTAAGGTGACAATATGCACCTCTGACTGACCTCTTGTTTTATGTCAAACCAAGTTGTTGTTTCACCATTTATTCTTATTGCTGCCTGTTGGTCTAAATACAGCAGTGATGTTAATTGTATTAAATGTGTTGGAGATCCAATTTTTTCCATTATTTCCCAAAGTTTTTGGTGTTGTACACAATCAAATGCCTTTGAGTGGTCTATAAAGGATAAATATAGATTCACATTAAACTCTCTTTATTTCTCTATTATTAATCTTATATTGAATATATGATCTTTTGATCCCCTACCTTGCCTGAAACCAGCTTGGACCATATTGATTCTTCTTCTATTTTCTGTCGAAGTCAACTCATTATGATTTTTAACATAATGTTACTGGCATGACTAATCAGGGCAACAGTTCTGTAGTTTGTGCATAATTTCAGGTTACCCTTTTTGGCAGAGGTAGGAATATAGTTCTTTTCCATTCTTTTGGCCAAATACCTGAATGCCATATGTTTTTACATAGTGCATGATAGATTGTTGCACATTCCTTTCCTCCTGCTTTAATAAATTCAGCGGTTATCTCATCACATCCTGGTGATTTACCATTTTTCAGATTATTTATTGCCCATAAAACGTCTTCTATTGTCCCTTCGGGTTCTTTCTCCTCCAATAATAGTTCACACTGTTGATTTCTGCTTCCACAGTCGGTTGTTTCATCTTCTTCTTCTTCTTCTTCTTCGTTCACTTCTACCACCAAAAACCGCACTGTGAACCTACTGAATTCACGCATGTGGTCCTCGTTAGGTCCCGTGGTCCACTGTGTGGTCCAAAATAGACCACACGAGTTCCACGAAAGGACCACAAGGGGTTCAGAGTATCACAGTGCTTTAGCCTGTATTCTTGGTGGGTCTCGGAAGCGGGATTGCGTGACACCGTGGTTTTCATTGCACCAGTTTGGTCTAGGGTTGGACTTTCTCACCGGAAGACCTCAACGTGTTTGGAATATCAGTGCATCCCCGCTGGGTGAGAGGCGTAAGCCCACCCAGGCCAGAGTTGGACTTTCTCACCGGAAAACCTCGACGTGTTTTGAGATACCCGTGTATCACCGCCGGGTGAGAGGTGGTTGCCCATCCAGTCCAGGGTTGGACCTTCTCACCGGAAAACCTCAGCGTGATTAGGATACGCAGACATCCCCGCCGGGTGAGAGGTTGTTTCATAAATTCCTCTGCAATATTCCTTCCATCTTTCTAGAATTTCCTCTGTCTCTGTCAAGGTATTCCCCATCTCATCACAAATTACATTTAGCTTAGGTGTGACATTTCTCCTCAATGTCTTCATTTCTTTAAACATTTCACTATCTCTTCCACACTTCTGATGTTCTTCTATTCTTTCACAACAATCTTGTATGTGTTGTTTTTTGTCTTTTCTTATGTTTCTTCGTACTTCTTTTGTTAACGTTTTATATTCCTCTTTGTTGTTGTTTGTTGCTTTCCATTGCATCTTCATTTCTCTACGTTGTTTTATCAGTTCTAGTGTACCTGCTGTGCAAGATAAAATAAACAAGCTGACTCAGAATGCAAACAACATAGGACTAAAGATCAACGCAGGAAAGACAAAGTTAATGAAGCAAAATGTGAACAACAGAAATGTACTCAGAGTAGATAGCAAGTTAGTGGAGGAGGTCAACGAATTTGTATACCTTGGCAGCAGAGTAGTAGAAAATGGAGACAGCACAGAGGATATTAACAGCAGACTTACTAGAGCAAACCAGGCTTTTGCAATGCTGCAGACTATATGGAAATAAAAAAAACTAAGCATAAATATGAAAATCAGGATATTTAAGAGTAGTGTTCTAAGTGTACTACTCTATGGAAGTGAATACTGGAAAATCACCAAAACCATAGAAAACAAGTTGAATTCTTTCCAGACTAAATGTTTACGAAGAATTAGAAAATATTTTGACCAAACACCATAAGAAATAACATCTTATTGGCAGAAATGCAGATGAAGCCACTGACAACAGTTATTGAGGAAAGACGTTGGCGATGATTGGGACATGTGTTCCGAATGACTGACAACTCACTACCAAAAATAGCAGTAAAATGGACACCACAGGGGAACAGAAGTAAGGGTAGACCAAAAGAGGCATGGAGAAGAACAACAGAAAGGATGTTGAGTTGAACAATAGAGGGCTCACCTTGACAAGAGCAATTGTTGAAAACCCTTGCGGAAGCCCGATGTGCCCTGGGCACTTAAGGTTCAGAGAGAGAGAGAGAGAGTGCATCTGCTGTAATCCATCCATTCTTTTGTGTTTTCTTTACTGGAACTATATCTTTAGCTGTTGTTATTAAGATATATTTTGCATGCGTAGCCAATTCATCTGGTGTCATTTCCTCCTGTACAGCCATCGGGATTTCGAAACGGTTCTTCATTTCTATACCGCATTGTTCTGGTATTTTTGTAAAATCGAAGAGGAGTAGTCTTGATTTCGTAACTGTCTTTTTTATCTTTATCCTCATGTCTGCTATTAATAACTCATGGTCCGTGTCACAATCAGCACCTGGTAAAGTTTTTGCTGATGTTATACTTGATCTCCACCTTCTTTCCACTAAAATGTAATCTATTTGATTCTTGGTTTTCCCATCAGGTGATGTCCATGTGTAAAATCTTCTTGGATGTTGTTTAAAAACTGTGTTAGTGATCATTAACTCATTTTCCATGCAAAACGCCATTAGATTGTCACCTGCCTCATTTATATGTCCTATGCTAAATTTCCCTACAACATGTCCTTCATCTTCTGCTCTTTCTGTATCATTCTTTGCATTAAAATCCCCCATTATTAATACAATATCATTTTTCCGTACCTGGTCTATTGTCGTTTGCAGTGTGTTGTAAAAGTTTTCTACTGATGTTTACTGCTGATGTAGGTGCATATATCTGGATGATTGTTACATTTCTAGGAATGCCCTTAAGTCTTATTGTGAGGATTATATCACTTACTGGATTGTAGCCTAGTGATGCTTTTGATGCTGGTTTGTCCAAGTAAAAAGCCAGTCCATTCTTTCCCTCTACTTCTCCATCAGAGTATATAATATATTATCATTCTCGCTCTTAAAGTGTCCTGATCTTTTCCATCGATGTTCGCAGGTTCCCAAAATGTGTATCCCCGTTCTTTTCATCTCATCACTTATTATTTGATATGTTCCCTCATACGTACTTCTTATCTTCCATGTTCCTACTCTTATTTTTCTTTTTATTTTGACGCAGGGGTTTTCCTTAGTAACACAGTCAGGATTTTGTCCGTCATCACAATTACTAGTACTGACCTCTGTCTCACACACTTTCCCAGTGTTAAAATTAGATCTATCTGGCCTGGGGGCCTCACCAGCAGATCTTTTTCCTATTTGACTTTCCATGATTGCTGTTTGGGTTTCTTGGTATATTTCCAGAAGATAGTTTACCATTGCTTTCTTTCTGGGCAGTGACTGTACTATCAATGATCGTAGCCATTGTCCCTACATTGAGATCATCTGCCTACCATCATAGAATGGTGACCATAACCAACATTATCTGTCAGCTGCTCTCCCATTCCATCCACCACCTGCTCCCATGGCTTCACATCACCCCGATCGGAGGGCTATACGGGTACTCCACCTTGCCTAAGGGTGTCCCGTAGACTGAAGGAGGTAAGGAGGCGTCTTACTTCTCCTTTGATAGAGGATACCCCTATCCTGCTAATCAACTGTATTACAAACACAAAGTTAAAAATATATTTATTAAATCTTCAAATACGAGGGGGCACGAAATGTAACTGAAATTGATTAAAAACGAAGATCAAGAAAAGTGATGGACTAATGTTGGTCACGTGATGAGAAGACACGACCAGAGAATCCCAAAACAAGCTATCAAGTGGAGCACAACAGGCCGAAGAAAAGAGGCAAACCGTGTGAAACTCTAAAGAGGACATTGTTAAGAGAGACCAAATTAATAGGCACAATATCCCTTGATAAGACTGAAAAGCTCGAAGAAAACAGTAAAAATTGGCAAAATAATTTGAAAGCCCTCTGTGACGTTTAATGGAACGGGAAGGATATAAGATATATAAAAAGATGTAAAGATAACTGGTTAACCTTCTAGTCTCCTTCGACATACTTCCCCACCTGATTCAAAATAACGATTTTTACGATATATATTGCTCTAATATATCTATATTCAAACTGAGTACAGAACTTCTTAAAAAATTACCAAGAACTGCGAGAACAATACAAAGTTATTATAACAAACAGATACAATGCAATAGCAAAGATAAATATTATAGATGAACAATGGGAAATGTTAAGAGATTCTATCCACCAAACTGTTAAGGAGATAATACCACCAAAAAAAGAAGCCCCTAAAAATAAATGGATGACAGACGACATCTTAGGACTGATGGACAAGAGGAGGAGGAGTAAAAATAACGAGGAAAAATATAGCAAGATAAATAAAGAAATAAGACGCAAATGCAGAGAAGCAAAAGAAGTGTGGTTAAATGAGCAGTGCAGACAGATAGAGGACTCTCATAATAAAGACAGCAAAAACATGCATAAACGAATTAATGAACTCGCAGGCAGGAAAACAAATTATACAACAGGATGCCTGAAATCGAAAGAAGGTAAAATGTTAATGGGAAAAGAAGACATTGTGGACAGGTGGACAGAGTATATCGGTGAGCTATATGGAGGAGAAGACCATAATTAACACCAGATACTGAAAACTGTGAGGGACCACCAATATTTGAAGATGAAATCATAGATGCCATCAAACACATGAAGAAAGGAAAAGCGACTGGGCCTGATAATATAACAATAGAAGAAATAGAGGCACTAAAGGAGACAGGAGTAAAAATAATAACCAAGTTACTGAATGACATTTACAACAGTGGTTATATTCCCAGTGACCTGATTAAATCCACGTTTATAGCACTACCAAAGAAACCAGGTGAAAAGGAATGTGACGACCACCGGACTATCAGCCTCTCATGTCACATAACGAAGCTACTTCTGAGAATAATTATGAGAAGAACAAGGAAAAAGATAAAAATGGAAATAGCAGATGAGCAGTTTGGATTTGTTGAAGGAAAAGGAACACACAATGCCATTTATGCTTTATGAACACTAACAGAAAGAGATTTAGAAGTACAGAAAGATCTCTACTTATGCTTCATTGATTACACCAACCAAGGCATTTGACAAGGTGAAACATAATGAAATTATTAAAATGCTTGAAGACATCAATATAGACGGCAGCAGCAGTTCGAGTTGAAAATAAAAAGTAAAGTAAAGATAGTCCCATAGCATTTCAAATGCCGTAGGGGGTGAAGCGTTAGAGACCTCATTATGCTGGGTCATCAGCGTGTGAGGTAGGGTGACCAGTTCCTTTCCTCGCTGCCTTTACTTCCCAGATTTTCTCTGGTACCCATTTTACGAGGCTGGGTCGACCTCAGGGCCGTATTGGTCGGAAAAAAATCCCGCTCAGCTGGGGATTCGAACCCTCGACCATTTGGTTGCTAGACGAGTGCTCTAACCACTACGCTAGCCGGCCCACCCAGAGTTGAAAATAGAACTGGAAAATATCAACCTATAAAACAAGGGGTGCGACAAGGATGTGTACTATCTCCAGACCTTTTTTCTCTGTATAGCGAAAATATTCTAAGAACAATCATCACAAAACCAGGCATAAAAATTGGAGGATACAATATTAACAACCTTCGGTATGCTGACGACACAGTACTGATAGCTGAGAACCAACAAGACCTGCAAAATCTCTTGGATAAAGTCGCCAAAGAAAGTGAACAGAAAGGCCTTACTTTGAACATCAAGAAGACAGAGACTATGGTTATATCTAAGAAACAGAATCCACCAGCATGTAGTATTAAATTAAACGGAACTATTCTAAAGCAGGTGCAGAAATTTAAGTACCTTGGAGCAGTAATAACTTCAGATGGGAAATGCAGAACAGAAATTAGGAACAGAATAGGCCAAGCAAAGACTGCATTTTAGAGAATGGTAAACATATTAACCAACACATCCTTATCAATGAATGTTAGAAAAGGAGTACTAAAATGCTATATTGAACCTATCTTGTTATATGGAAGTCAATCATGGACAATAGGCAAGTCTGCACAAAAATCATTGGAAGCAGCAGAAGTGTGGTTTGTTAGAAGAATGTTGCGAATCCCCTGGACAGCAAAAGTAACTAATGAAGAATTATGAGAAGAGCTGGAGAGAGAAAAAATCTTGTCAAAAAGATAAGAGAGAGACAATGTACTTTCATAGGACATGCAATGAGAAGAGGGGGCATTGAAAATATTATAACAATAGGAAAAATAGAAGGAAGAAGATCAAGAGGAAGACCAAGAGAAATGATACTGGACAGTCTGACGGATGGTGTGAGAGGAGATCACCAACTAAACTGATGGCCTGCATGAAGGATCTTGTACGTCTGACACTTGACAGGGATGAAAAAGTAGGTGTGCAGTAACGTCTGATACCTTATTGGGATGAAACATTAGGTGATAACATCTGCCTGACACCTTACAGGGATGAAAAATTAGGTCTGCAGTCCCACATGACATCTTACAGGGACGAAATATTAGGTGAGCACTTCTGCCTCACACCTTTTTTTTGGATGAAATAATAAGTGAGCAGTCCCACTGACACGTTACATGGATGAAATAGTAACTGAGGAGACCCACCTGACACCTTACATGGATGAAAGGTTCGGTGAGCACTCCCGTCTGACACCTTACAGGGATGTAAAATTAGGTCTGAAGACCAGTATGACATCATACGCGGAGTCAAAAATTAGATGAGCATACACGCCTGACACCCTATAGGGATGAACAATTAAGTGAACACACCCGCCTGACACTTTAGAGGGATGAACAATTAAGTGAACACACCCGCCTGACACTTTAGAGGGATGAACAATTAAGTGAACACACTCGCCTGACACTTTACAGGGATGAACAATTAGTTGAGTAAACCCGTCTGACACCTTACAGCGATGAAAAAAAAACAAAACATTAGCTGAACACAACCGCCAGACATCATACAGGGATGAAAAATTAGGTGAACACATCGATCTGACATCATACAGGGATGCAAAACTAAGTGAACTCACCCGCTTGACATCATACAGGGATGCAAAAATAGGTGAACACACCCGTCTGACATCATACAGGGATGCAAAACTAAGTGAACTCACCCGCTTGACATCATACAGGGATGAAAAATTAGGTGAACACACCCGTATGACATCATACAAGGATGAAAAATTAGGTGAATACACCCGCCTGACATTATACATGGATGCAAAACTAAGTGAACACACCCGCTTGACATCATACAGCGATGAAAAATTAGGTGAACACAACCGCCTGACATCATACATCGATGAAAAATTAGGTGAACACACCCGCCTGACATCATACATTGATGAAAAAATAGGTGAACACCCGCCTGACACCATACAGCGATGAAAAATTTGTTGAACAGAATCGTGCGACACCTCAAAAGGATGACAAATTATGTAAGGAGACCCTTCTAACACCTCAAAGTGGTGAAACATTATACGAGTAGATCCATGTGACACCTCAAGGGGATGAAAACTTATGTGAGCAGACCCATCTGACATCTGATAGGGATGAAAAATTATGTGAGTAGACCCGTCTGACACCTCAAAAAGATGAATTGTTATTTGAGCAGACCCATCTGACACCTCATAGTTAAGAAAAATTATGTGAACAGACCTATCTGACACCTCATAGTTAAGAAAAATTATGTAAGCAGACCTATCTGACACCTCATAGTTAAGAAAAATTATGTGAACAGACCTATCTGACACCTCATAGTTAAGAAAAATTATGTGAACAGACCTATCTGACACTTCATAGTTAAGAAAAATTATGTAAGCAGACCTATCTGACACCTCATAGTTAAGAAAAATTATGTGAACAGACCTATCTGACACCTCATAGTTAAGAAAAATTATGTAAGCAGACCTATCTGACACCTCATAGTTAAGAAAAATTATGTCAGCAGACCTTTCTGAAACCTCATAGTTAAGAAAAATTATGTGAACAGACCTATCTGACACCTCAGAGTTAAGAAAAATTATGTCAGCAGACCTTTCTGAAACCTCATAGTTAAGAAAAATTATGTAAGCAGACCTTTCTGAAACCTCATAGTTAAGAAAAATTATGTAAGCAGACCTTTCTGAAACCTCATAGTTAAGAAAAATTATGTAAGCAGACCTTTCTGAAACCTCATAGTTAAGAAAAATTATGTAAGCAGACCTTTCTGAAACCTCATAGTTAAGAAAAATTATGTGAACAGACCTATCTGACACCTCATAGTTAAGAAAAATTATGTGAACAGACCTATCTGACACCTCAGAGTTAAGAAAAATTATGTGAACAGACCTTTCTGACACCTCATAGTTAAGAAAAATTATGTAAGCAGACCTTTCTGAAACCTCATAGTTAAGAAAAATTATGTGAACAGACCTATCTGACACCTCATAGGGATGACAAATTAGGTCTGAATACACATCACTATATTAACGATATTTCTAAGAAGGCATGGACCCCTATGGCAAAACACTTTTGCAAAAGAAACCACAAGAGAAAACCGGAAATCTCTGATAGTGCAATCCGTCCCTGCTCTTCTGATGTACAATTTCGGAAGGCACTAGAACATTGCCGTATTTTCCAGGCCAGCTGTTTCAACCCTGCGGGAATTAACAATATATTTAGCTTACTTAAACATTCTTCAGATTTCGACCTATTTTCTGCTATTTATGCTCTACTTTCTTGTCTTAGCCCTGCGCACTTATGTACATTTCTTCAGTCGTCAGTTTCACTTTATTTCCCAGATTTCCTTCCCCCCCTTCCCCAGACTTCTTTTCTAGCGGCCTAAAGGTATTTATTGCCTCATGAACTCTTTCCTGCTTTCCGCCAATCCCACCCCAACCCGCATGGTTCACTCCCTTTCACCGCCGCTAACTTCTGATATGTTTAGTCTGTTTTCCTTTGTGGTCTCCCAACCTTGTCTTAGTGCGCATTATGTTGTATTATACACAAGGAGGGATGCTACAAAGCTAAGTTTTTCATTTTCATTTTCGTTTACTCCTTTTATTTTATGCTGTGTTTATTTTTCTATGTAATCCTAAGGATTACAAAATATTGGATGTTGTATGTTTTTCATTATGTTTTTTTCTCACTTTTCTCACTGCCTCAATCACTTTGTAAAACTGTACCATACACCTCTATCTACTGTATTAATACGGAGAATGACAGTATCAAAACAGAAAATCTTGTAAAGTATCACAGAGTGTAAAAAAAATAAATTGAGCAGCTGAGAGAAGAAAATTCCAAACTGAAGTTGCTCACTGAATCAACGAACAGCCAAAAACACAGTAGTAGCAGAAAACTACACAAAAGCAATCAGAAAGAAGCTGTTAGTCATAGTCAGTCAGTGGCTGCTAGTCAAACTAATCTTAACATGAAGCTGAAGGCTCACCCATCATCGCTTGTCGGTGTAAACAAGCTTCACCAGAAAAACGACCAGCAAAAACAGAGTTGAGTCAGTGACTCTGTACCAGGTGAGCAAGGCCATCATAACACAATATACGAATCCAGATCACCAACAGATTTGACGCTCTACAACAAAGCTCTGTACCAGACAGACAGGACGCAACAATCACCTCAGTCAAACAACACATCCCTCAACATCTAACCAAAACAACGTGAACAAAATACGCAGCAAATTTCCAGCAACAAAATCAGGAACAGTATAACACATATACTAAATGGAGACTCTCTACTAAAGGGTTTATATGGCGAGCGAATGTCCAAGGCAGAAGAAGACATTGTCTCAGTATTTGTGGCACCGGGAACTGGTATTACGAAAATAATGCAAACACTGAGAAGTTTTAATACAGACCAGGGCGTGATGAAAATCTCCATTCATGTTGGCGTAAATGACAGCATGAATGGTCAGAACATCAGACGTTCCGACATGCAGGCTTTGACTTTCCCCATCAAGGAAAAGTATCCGACTGCAGCCATCTTCCTTTCTTCCATCATTCCACCCTTCTCCGGTCCTGGACGCCGCCTGGTAGACATCAACAACAAAGCACTTCAGTCATACTGTCGTGTTAACAACATTGTCTTCATAAACCACACTATGTTCTTCATCTCAGCCTCTGGTGCCCCGAAGAAACGGATGTACAGGGACCACATATATATATAAAAACTTGGTACCAGCATCCTTGCAAAAAATTAAAGGTTCCAGAACGTACACAACAGAAAGACGTAGTACAGTTGGATGTCCACAATCAACACCCACATCCAACACCGCCCCACCCCCATATAAAGTAAGCTCTGCTCCGAGCACTAAAGCCATAGGGACCCCCAAATCTGCACCACCTGATCCACAGCAAACCACCGACTGAGACATAATGTTTCTACATCTTCCCTCATGTCAGCCTCAGACTGTCAGACGAGCTGATACAAGCGTCAGCAACGTCAGGGTTCTCCCACAGCCGCACAGCTCATTGGAAGTGTTCGACACACAAGCACGTTCCATGCAATATCCTCAAAGAAATCTGGAGTTGCAGTATGTGTTGCAATTTAGCCCTGCAGCCTTCAGTCCTGCCTGTATATTACCTATGTATAATTCACATGGCATGTACCTTACAGACACCACATGCCTTAGGCTGATGACACTATCATCGTGATCCATCACAAACTGAAACCTTCAATCCACAATGTCCAAAAAATATTATTCAGCAAAACAGATACATTTCAAGAAATTATATCTTTTTTTTCTTAAACTTATTTAGAAATCGTGTGTTTTCTTATTGTATTGTATTTGTTGTATTCTTTTCTTTTTTTTACCTATTTGTCTAATTCTTATTAATTTGTTTTAGATCCTTGCAGTTTGTGAGTTGTATATGTTTGTGTGTGAGAACTATATACTTAATTACTCCATCTGTTAGTGGATTCTCATATTTGAGCATTTAATTGTACAGTTATTAGGCGTGCCTCTCTTTCAGTCTCCAATTCTTTCAGCTGGTCAGTTGTGTACCAATTGAAACTTCAATATACAGAGTGTGTCTGTGTGTTGTGTTTAAAAGATTAGTTACTTCAATAGTAAGTGTAACTATGGGAATTACTTTCAAACCAATAATAGTAGACACTACTATAACATGAGTCCAGTTCCCGAGAAATGACTACATAAAGAAGGACTTCCAATAGCCCATCTGAATGTATATCATCTATTCGTTAAAATTCCTGAAGCAACACACGTATTAAATAAAAATGTCCACATTTGTGTATTTACTGAAAGCCATTTAAATAGGAACATAACCGGTGAAGATATTAGAATTAACGGTTTTAACCTGATCCGGTGTGACCCAACTAGAAAACTAGAAACAGGTCTAGTAATGTATGTCTCCACAACTAACCAGTTCTGTCGTAGAGAAGACCAAGAATCATAGGAGGTTGAGTGTTTTTGGGTGGAAACTGTATTGCTAAATCAGAGTCCATTAGCTATTGGACTTTTGTACCGTAATCCAAATGCATCATCCCTGTGGTATGATCACTTCACAATTATGATGGATGAGGTTTCAAACTTAAGTTCAAATATATTATCATTCTTAGATATTTCAGCATAGATCTAACGCAATCAAATCCAACTTGGAGCAAACTTATATTATCCTACAAATGTTTCCCCAGTTGTCACCAAACCTACTAGAGTAACAGAAGTATCATCCACATTATTAGATCACACACACACACACACACACACATATATATATATATATATATATATATATATATATATATATATATATATATATATATATATCCCACCTAGAAAACATCATTGAATGTAACATCCCTCATTGTTCGTTAAGCGATCATTACCCAGTCTGGTGTACGTAGACTGAAAAGGGGTATAAACTTCCTAAACACAATCACACCATTATGAAATTTAGAAGCTTCAGAAAATTTAACCTAGAATTATTCCTTAATGATTTGCAAGCATCTCCACTTACACAGTGTACCAACTAACTTACCCTGATGAGGCAATATAACATTGGCTAAAGAACTTCGTGGGAATATTAGACAAGTATGTCCTGATGAAAGAGATGGGAGTAAAACACCAGATGAAGTCACCTCGGATAAAACCCAAAAAGGTACATGCCATGAGAGAACGTCACCGGCGCACAAAATCAAGGACTTTAGGACCTACTGTTCACTTAGAAACAAAGTTCAATAATTAATAAGAGAAGATAAAAAAATTACTTAAGGAATCTAATACAAGATAAATCATAGTGTAGATCAGTTTCCAAAGCCATAAATACCCTATCAAATAAAAGAAAATAATGTGCTTTTCAAGTCAGAAATCAAGCATACACTTGCGTACATATCAGTAGTCATTTCAGATAATAAATCAACATTCTTAAATCACCAATACTAGCTCATGTATACGACTTACATGAACTACAAACATTCCTGGATAGCAGATGTACTACATTTAAACAGTTACAGATTACATTCTTAACAGTCAGTAAAGTTTACTGACGTGCTCAGGCCAATCAGCATTCCAGACAATGAGACACATCTTGTGCAACAGATCCATATAAATCGAACCAAGATTCCAAGTACTTAAATGTTACATCGAACCAATTCTGTTGTATGGATGTGAAGCATGGTCCATGAATAAGAGAGTACGCGAGAAATGGAGGCCATAGAGATGTGGTTTATAAGGATGTTGAAAGTACCATGGACAGCCAAGAAAACCAATGAAGAAGTCTTAAGAGAGGCTAGAGTTAAAAAGCAAATTATAGCAAAGGTCAGAGCAGACAAGCGAGATTCATAGGACATTTCCCGAGAAGAGGAAAACTGGAACACACTGTGGCAACTGGAAAATTGAGGGAAGAAGATACAGAGTAAGACAGAGAGAGAAGTTATATGATGGGCTGTCAGTGTGGCTAGGAAAAAAGTCACGGGCGGATCTCATAATCAACGCAAAAGATTGGTATTTGTATAGGAAAATGATCATCTACGCCACGAGGCATGGCACTTAGAAGTCCACAGTTATCTCTTAACCTTAAAAAAAACAACAAATCAAATGGGCTTGATGATATTAACAATAAGATCTTGTGTTATGCTACACCTGTCATTTCACATACACTAACACACATGTACAACCAGGGCATTGCAAAGTGTTATTTTCCCCGAAACTTTTAAAACCGCCAAAGTGTATCCTCTCTTTAAATCTGGCTCATCCAACAATCTTACCAACTATAGGCCAATATCCATATTTTCGTCATTATCAAAAACACTTGAAAAACACATACACAAAACAACTACGACACATGCAAGAGAACAATTTACTCATAGATAGTCATGCTTTAGACCCAATCACTTCTGCCACACAGTTCTCACCAAAATGACAAAAACTGATTAGTAAACATAAATGACTACAGACTATGTGGTGCCATCTTTGTCGACTTTAAAAAGGCATTTGACATGATTGAGCATGATATTCTTGTAAAAGAAATAAAAACTTATAGATTGCACCCTGATCTAATAAAATTGATTGCATAATTTCTTTCAGATAGACAACAGGTAGTATTCTTCAACAATTCTCTATCAAATTCTTCTATTACTGACACTGGTGTTCCGCAAGGTTCTATTCTAGCCCCGTTGCTCTTTTCTATCTATATCAAAGATCTTCCACTTCATTTTAAACACTCATCTTGTGACCTTTTTGCCGATGATTGCACAGTCTACACCAGTGACTACGACTATAGTAACCTAGAATCAATTCGTCAGGTCGAGTTAAACAATCTAATGAAATGGAGCAACAACAATGGATGATTATAAATATTGATAAAACAAATTCACTGGTCATTACAACAAGACAGAAACTACAAAACTACTATAATTTTTAATATAATTTACTAGCATGACTAATTAGGGCAACGGTTATGTGGACAGGGTACTAGTAGTCAAAATATATTAGAAATCTGTCGAGTACTTCTAGTCAGAATATATTATAAAGTTATCGACATTAGAACCATGCAGGTCTATGCCCCAACAGCACATAACTCGGAAGAAAAGATGGAGAAATGTTATGACAATCTGGAGAGTGCAGTTGTTAGGGTCACTGGTGGCATTAAACCAGCGGTTCTCAGACCCTTTTGCTGCACGGCCCACATTTAAAAATCAAACATTTTTGCAGCCCATTAACAAAGTGCTTTATATTTCCAAGGTGTAAATTTAATTATATAAGGTGTTACGTAATATTTTCTCTACCTGTTTAACTGCATATTCATTGCTACACAAATGTTATTTTCATTTACGTTTTAGATAGCACTGTTTCCTGCTGGATATTGAGGATAGAATGTCTGCAGACATACAAATAAAACGACCTACAATTCTGCGGCTTGCATTCCTGCAGTCTGCACCTATGCATTTCTTGAAAAATTCAGAACAATGTTTATTATATATACTTTCTCTCTCTCTCTCTCTCTCTCTCTCTCTCTCTTGTGCTGATTTGAGACTTCAGCGTGGCCCACAATACTCCCTGTCAGGGCCCATCTTTGGGCCGCGCCTCACGGGTTGAGAACCTCTGTATTAAATTATAGACCTTACACTAGCCGCTTGAAATTAGTGAGTCATAATAACACATTTTACATGTATGGATAGTTATAGAACTCGTTCCAATGTATAGAATTTATTTCACACTTTGAACATTAATATAAAATCATTAACACTACTGTATTACTAGTCGAATTTGTAGTCGTTAAATAGCAAAGCTGTTCCTACTTTTTTCCTAGTTTATACTGAATTACTAGATCAACCTCCCTTTGTGTAATGGATTCTCATGCAGTCAGTTCTTCTATACCACTTGCTTAACATGCAGGAAACTCTTTATTGTGCAGACCGGAACAACAACACAACTCCTTCAGATCGTCAGGAAGTGTTCCCCCCCCCCCCCCCCCCCATCCCCAGACAAGTGACCCGACCCTATTAAACTCCTGACACTCCTGGGGGACGGGGGGGGGGGGTGGGTCCCTATGTGTCATGAAACCCAGGGGTCTTATGGGTTGTTGCTTTTTACCGGTCCCGGAATTTAACCTGTGATCTTTCAACTGGCACTGCAACTCTGAAGTGCATCTTTAGTGATTTAGCTACGGAGGACCGGCATTGGTTGTGACAAACTAAAATGTTCTCAATGCTTGTTTCACATGCTCCACAGCCAGCATGGGACCTTTTCTGCTGTTTCTGAAAGTCTGTTCACTGACCTTGTTCTTGTTTGTCCCTTTATGCCCAGTTGCTTACATAGGTCGCATGCTGACGTTGCTACGAATCCTCTCGCTCCCACTTCTACAGCTATCACTTTTGTCCTGACTCCTGCCCCCTGCCTCAGTTGCTTGACCAGGTCATTGTACAGCTTACATGTGAATTACTGCTCCTCTATTCTTGTTTCGAATGGAAATATCAGCTCTATCATTGTTAGTTCCTGTTTTGCTATGGGGTACACTACACTGTCCAGTCCTATTCCTATATTCTTGATAGCAGTTGGGTAGTATCTCCTTCCTGGTAGGTCCACTATCATATTCCAGTCGTTTCCACCTTCTAGCAATGATGGTAAGAGAATGTGCCTGATTTCAATATTCATTGTTGTAACACCGCCAACGAAGTACTTAGGTGGGGCCTCTAATCTTTTGCTGCTGTTTGCTTTATTTTTGTCTACAAAGGTTACCAATTCATGCAGCACGCTGTTCTGCCGCCAGATGTAGCGTCCTTGTGCTAATGATATTCTGCATGCTGACAGCACATGCTCCAAAGTTTACCTTTCGTTGTAAAGAGGGCATTTTGTGTCTTCTGATGCACCCCATTTGTTTAGGTTGGAGCATGTAGGCAGAAGGTCATGAATAATTCTCAAGGGTGCAATTTTCCATTTTCCATGTTAGTGATCTCTGCAGGACTTCCTTCCATGTTGTCCACTGACCTTGCTGTGGCTGTCGGACTGCCTTGAGGACCCGCTTATCATCATCTGAATTCCTTACTTCGCTGGTGATTATATCCCTTCCTTCTTCAGAGAAATCATGATACATGATACTTTGACCACCATTTGATTTCACCATAACTAAATTCCCTTCTATTGGTCTGGGTGTATCTTATTACTTCTTTCAGCTCCTGTGTTTCCCTGGCTGTGGTCACTTCCTCTCTTATTCTCCATTTTCGTCTAGATTTAAGTGTTGGCTGTACATCTCTTACCACCGGATCTGTATATTCTTTTAGCATCATTGCAAGCCTTGTATTCCCTACCTTGTACTCTTCGACCACAGATGTGAATGGTACCGACAATTTGCTCTTCTTCCAGTACAGTGCTACATCAGTTAATCATGTTGGTATGCCCAGCCACTTTCTTATCGATGTATTTCTTTCTTTCGACTACCTCTACTGTGCTGGTGCTTACTTCGTAAATGAGTAGTTGTCACTCATCTCCCTGCACGGATGTATCAACGTAACCATTATCTAGGAGGTATGTTGTTAGTCTCCTTGCTATCAAGGAGAAGAATATATTTCCTTCCAAATTCAGATGTGGGATGAGTTTGAACTGGTTGATCTCAATGCAGTTCTGCTCTTTGGGATGTATATTCCGTTAGCCTTCTTCCATTCTTTACTTATGAATCTCTTGGTCCATGCTGTTCGTAGGAACTTATGGAGCATCTTTCGTACTTCAGGACATATTTTGTGACACAAGGTTTCTCCCCTGTATCGTCACTAGAGATGAACAGTGGATTTTCCTGCAGGTACCCAATGGCTCCAGTCAGGCTAATTGGCACAGACGGTTGCCGATGAGGTCAGTTCGAGAAGAAGGTTATGCTTTACATCTGATGGAACTTTGAGTGCTCTCTGCTCTAGGAATTAGTTTAATCTGGCCCCTCTGTGGAAGGGAATCTGTATGCTGAGCAACTGAAGCAGCTGCATGATGTTCTGTGTACCAGATAACCAGCGCTCATCAACAGGAAAATGATACATCTCTAGCACAACAACGCACTAGCGCACACTTTCAACGTGGTCTGTGGACAACTCACGGAATTGGAGGGAATCGAGGTCCTGCCCCTTACTTTGGCCCTCTGGCTACTGTATATTCTGCTCGGTGGCACACTTTCTTCAAGGGCGGGAATTCAGTTCACTGGAAGAAGTTGACGCCGGTGAGAGAGATGTCTTGGCCTCAAAACCTTCCTAGTGGTACTGCAGAAGATTCCTCGCAATGGCTGAGGGATGACAGAAGACCAATGGAAGTGATGGAGTGTATTTTGAAGAGAGGAAGTTCCATCTTTGCTAACATTATGTACCAGCGTGAACACAGCTAAGTATGTATTATGTTGCTTGGTTTGGTGTAACGGTGAAACGCTCCAAAAATGTGACGAACTTTTGACTCAACCCAGTAAAGCTGTCGCTTCATTTTCAGTAAATTAAGGCCTGGCTTTTGTCTGTTTAATTGCAGGAAACTGTCAACATCTACAGTTATCCACAATAAAATATCACATCTTAAAAACAGTATAGTAGTATAGTATAATTTAACGTGGTGAAAATAATGAAATCACAAAAATTTCCTGCATTATGTCCAACAGCCTTCATGATTAATTGCAGTCACAAATGAAAACATTTAAGCCAAGTAGATGATAAGTCAAAGGATTTTAAAACCGAAGAGTTATTTAGCAATCATATGTTTTCAGCTACGAAAAGATGTATAACTGTTAGATCATTGAGTGTTATGTTTTTTTTTTATTATTTTCTAGAGAACGGTAAAATTTGTAGTTCTCATTTTTCTCTTCTTCTTCTTTTTATCTCTTCTTCTTCTTCTTTTTCTTCTTCTTCTGCTTCTTCTCTATATCTTTTTCTCTTCTTCTTCTTCTGCTTATTCTTAATCTTCTTCTTCTTCTTCTTCTTCTTCTACTTCTTCTTCTTCTTCTTCTTTTTCTTCTACTTCTTCTTCTTCTTCTCTTTTACTTCTCTTTCTACTTATTCTTCTTCTTTTCTTCCTCCTTTCCTCTTCTCATTCTTCTTGTTCTTAATTTTTCTGTGTTTAATCGTTTCTTCTTCTACTTTTCTTCTTCTCTCCTGCATATCTTATTCTTCTTCTTCTCTTTCTTCTTCTTCTTTTTCTCATTCTCTTCATCTTCTTTTTCTGCTTCTTCCTCTCTTCTTCTTTTCTTCTTCTTCTTCTTCTTCTTCTTCTTTTTCTTCTTCTTCTCTAATCTTCCTCTTCTCTACTTCTTCTTGTTCAATTCTTCCTCTTCTCTATTTCTTTTTTTTCCTCATATTTCTTCTCCTTCTTCTCATTTCTTCTTCTTCTCTTCTTCCTGTTTTTCTTTTTTTTTTCTTTTTCTTCTTCTCTTATTTGAAGAAGAAGAAAGAATTACTGTATCTCGGACAATCAACAGAAAGATAATACGGATTAGAATACACAAAGAAGTTTTTTCTGAAGTTAGACTGAACCTTTGACGGCGAAAAGAAAATGAAGATGTTCTCGGGGACGTTTTATAACATAGAAAAGTTGTTAAATCTGACAGAAAAAAAAGACAGTCAAAATATCATGAACTTGACTGTGGATGACTGAAAATTCGATGGAAAATGAAGGAAGTGGAAGCAAAGCAAAAATACCATATTGAATGGCAAAGCAAATGGAAAGAGAAAAGTATTTCAGTTGATTGCAAATGCCAAAGATCACACAAGATGGAGAAGTATGCTGGACAACAACGCAGTCCAGCATGGCACGGAATGAGTGAATTATTTAGCTTTGTTTGAATTATTTGTCTTTACGTCGTCACTTGAGGGGCTTCTACAATCTCTCAGTTCAGGCGTACTTAAATGTTTCATCAAACAGTCGATGACAAAAGTGGATACAATCACAAAAACATTTTTATTCTTGTCTGTTTATATCGTACACAAGTGTAAGTTATGATTAACGCCGAGACATTGTATTTAACATATTTATAGACTATCTTTATACAATATAGTTTTCTGTGATAATATATTCAACAGCGAATGTGGAAAGGATCATACACACCTTCCATGGTGCAGACTGTTATATTTATCATTAACTAGTTTTAACGTATGTAACAGTTAAGCTGAGCCTATTAATGATAGAAACAAGCAGCTGAAAGATGGTTCTAACACTCCTCAAAATTCTACTCAAAGAAGAAACCAGCAAATTCAAACGTGGAAGATCTAGTGCCCAAACATCCTATAGTAAAGGAACTAAATGATAGGCCAAAACAAATGCGCTAATGTTTACAACAACAGTTACAGAGCAGTCTCTCTGGTAAGTATAACAGGCAGAGTCTTTGCTCGGGTTACCTTGAAGTACTTACAGTAACTATCAGTGCGGGTTCTTCTGTAAGGAGGTTCCTGAACAGAGAACACTTATCAAGTTTGACAGAAAAATGTTTCCTCAACAGAGAATAATATCATGTTTAATGGAAAAATTGTCCTCAACAAAGTACACACATCAAGTTTGATAGAAAAAATGTTCCTCAACAGAGTACACTTATCAAGTTTGATTGAAAAACTGTTCCTCAACAGAGTATACACATCAAGTTTGATTGAAAAACTGTTCATCACCAGAGTATACACATCAAGTTTGATTGAAAAACTGTTCCTAAACAGAATACACATATCACGTTTGATTGAATAGCTGTTCCTCAACAGAGTACACATATCAAGTGTGATATAAAAACTGTTCCTCAACAGAGTACACATATCACGTTTGATATAAAAACTATTCCTCAACAGAGTACACATATCACGTTTGATATAAAAACTGTTCCTCAACAGAGTACACATATCACGTTTGATATAAAAACTATTCCTCAACAGAGTACACATATCAAGTTTGATATAAAAACTGTTCCTCAACAGAGTACACATATCAAGTTTGATATAAAAACTGTTCCTCAACAGAGTACACATATCAAGTTTGATATAAAAACTGCTCCTCAACAGAGTACACATATCAAGTTTGATATAAAAACTGTTCCTCAACAGATTCCACATATCAAGTTTCATACAAAAACTGACTCCTCAGTGAAATATTAATCAGTTTATTTCTCTCCAGTGTGAAACACAGAACATTCAATAGAACAGATTGTCATAACTCCTTCAACCTTCTCAGGTTCTCCAACTCAGCAAAAATAATTCACACTGCAATTAATCTTGATTCTCTTCAATAGTCACTAGATCTAAATGAATTTGATGCAGGTCTTCCATGTAAAACTAATACTCTTGACTGAAAAACCTTCAGACTCATTCAATCACGGACTGCCTGTCGCTATTTTTGTTCCAACTGAACTTGTTGCAGGCGTCTTCCCGCCGGTTTGAGTTCCACATTGATCACTCGAATCTTTACTTAGCAATCTCCACCACTTATCTCTAATCTTATGGATAACTCGGTGATACATACCTTATATCACAGATCTGGCCTCAAAAGTTCCGAAACAAAATACTCAGGGCAGCCTTGACCCCTCCCTCCCCCCTCTCTCTCTCCTCCTTCTCCTCTCTCTCTCTCTCTCTCTCTCTCGCCTATGTCGTATTCCTCACATCAGTCGCTGGGAGCCACTGGCACCTTCGTTCTTTCTCCTTACACTTGCCTAGTCACAATGTAGTTACACGGCCAGTGACATGATCTTAAGACCTAGACCTCTCCAAGAGAAACACAGAGAACAAGAAATGCCTCTCTTCGATACTTTTGTTGACCTCACAAAAGGCATCTGACGCTTCAAAAGTGGAGTTAAACAAGGTTATATCCTAGCCACAAAGAGTGGAGTTAAACAAGGTTATATCCTAGCCACAAAGAGTGGAGTTAAACAAGGTTATATCCTAGCCACAAAGAGTGGAGTTAAACAAGGTTATATCCTAGCCACAAAGAGTGGAGTTAAACAAGGTTATATCCTAGCCACAAAGAGTGGAGTTAAACAAGGTTATATCCTAGCCACAAAGAGTGGAATTAAACAAGGTTATATCCTAGCCACAAAGTGTGGAGTTAAACAAGTGTATGTCCTAGCCACAAAGAGTGGAGTTAAACAAGGTGATATCCTAGCCACAAAGAGTGGAGTTAAACAAGTGTATGTCCTAGCCACAAAGAGTGGAGTTAAACAAGGTTATATCCTAGCCACAAAGAGTGGAGTTAAGCAAGGTTATATCCTAGCCACAAAGAGTGGAGTTAAACAAGTTTATGTCCTAGCCCTTACGTTTTTGAAGGGTAACTTGCTGACCTCTTTAACCGGCCAGTAAAAGATGTCGGTGATGATGTATTCATTCCCACACTCTTAAACGGCTCATTGTTAAAATGATCATGTCTTGGAGCTAAGGCAAAAAAAAAAAAATCCACGTTCTAATCAAGGAACTCCTATTTGTTGATGATGCAGCCCTTGTGGCTCACAGTTCGGAGCCTGCAGATTCTGACTAAAAGCATGGTCAGAGTTGGTTACTTGTTTTCAGTGAAGGTAAATATCAACAAGACATAACCACGGTCGAACTCTCGAAACTGAGTAAGAAAACGGTCGGAATCAGTGGACAGGTTTCGATATATTGGTTTCATATTAACCTTCACTGTTTACCTGAGGGAAGAAAACAAAATGCGTGTAGAAAAGGCAGCTACAACTTTCAACAAGCTGAGAACAAGAGAATAGAACAATATAAAGTGAACATGTAAGACAACGGTTCTAATCTATCTGACCTCTACGATTAGCTTTCTTTCTTTCTCTCTCTCTCTCTCTCTCTCTCTCTCTCTCTCTCTCTCCATGAAAAATGGTCATCCTAAGCAAGAGATTAAGGGGAGAGGAGTGTTTCCATCTTCGTTACCTTCGCAGAATAAAGAGCATCACGTGACAAGATAAAGTAGTGAACTATGAGGTT
This sequence comes from Achatina immaculata, assembly GCA_009760885.1. Taxonomy (NCBI): domain Eukaryota; kingdom Metazoa; phylum Mollusca; class Gastropoda; order Stylommatophora; family Achatinidae; genus Lissachatina; species Lissachatina immaculata. Next base: position 62,182,991 of record CM019721.1, on the reverse strand, counting down.
CTGCAGTGGTCTAAGATATCAATGATGAATATATTAAATTATCAGCAGACTGGGATGGCTAGGTCCTGTACCAAGATACATAAAGTCATAGTAACATTGTAAAGATGGCCTGAGCTCTAGAGATACTCGAGAAAGTGGGTCAACGTTTTCTCATCCGTTTTTATCTTAACCACTGACGGTGTGAGGCCCATCGACATTCCTCGATGAATGAAGGTTCAGTCTGGAGATTCATGTATGCCACTGTAGAAGTTATGAGTGGTGTAGGGAAGTTCCGAGATGGTTTCAGTTCTGTTTATGACTCTCCTCATCTGGGTCAAGCTAATCGAGTAGTGACACCAGAGTCCACTATATAAGTCTGATAACAAATATTGTAGGATTAAACCTCGAAAAAATCGTAGACAAAGCACTTTAGTGAGACGTGAGAGAAAGAAAAATCACAAGAGAATTACCTGGGATTCGAACACGGACTCCGGTAGGACGAGCAGCCGTCTAGCCACGAGAGAACAGCGTACTATCGACTTAGCCAACTAGCACCCCAAAAAAGGTGTTTTGTTGACAAAGTCTTAAGTAACTGCTCAGCAGACATAAGGGATAGTGACACCCGGAAAGAAACGAGGTCGTGACACACAGAAATTCCGTAGCTTAGATTCATTCTCTCTAGCAGGTACCAACTAGACAAACATACACACGGTCTCCTGCCATGTCTGGTGCAAACTTGAACAACAATAACAAACGAACGAATACTTATTACATGAAGTTAGTTTCAGGTATAGTTTTAAGGAACAATTTTTTATAAATAGGAAACTACGAGGTTTTGGTACGGTAAAGTAAGATAACAAATATTGTAGGATTAAACCTCGAAAAAATTGTAGACAAAGCACTTTAGTGAGACGTGAGAGAAAGAAAAATCACAAGAGAATTACCTGGGATTCGAACACGGACTCCGGTAGGACGAGCTATATAAGTCTATCCATTATGTGGACATGTATTCCGAGTGTTTTCAACATCTACCAGGCCACTCCCCGATTAATTAAAACAAATTTGGTCCAATTAGAGAAGCTACAGAAGGAAACACTTTCAGCTCAGAAAAAGATGCAAGAAGCATCTCTAGACCACACATTATTTTTGTACAGAAAACCATGTCTTTTCTAAATGCTAGAAGACTTGGAAGAATGAAATTATGTGACATTTTTTTGTCAATTAAAGTGGGGGAGGGGGTATGGTTTACATTTGAATCCTAGAACGTGATTAAATCACACTGATAGGGGAAGTATATGTACATGTTGTTCCTTGTTTCTTGTAGGAAGAGTTAATATGTATGGTTATTTCGATTATTTATTATATTTTAATAGCCTGTACGAAGTATAGAGAAGTGGAAGTCATATCGGTCATTGGTAGGTTTCTGTAGGGAAACATAAAATAGAACTCTAGACGTAAAATAAACAAATAAGGGGTTCCATATTTCTATTGTTTTTTTTCTTTATTTTTGTCATTTTTGAAACATGAAACGAAAAACAGAACCCAGTGTTACAAAACAACGCAACTCAAGATACATTATCATAAATAAAAAAAAAAGAAAAGAAGAAAATAATAATTGTAGATTTCCAGGTAAAAAAGCCATTAAAAAATATTTTTAACAGTCCAAACCATTTTTCTGGCATTTCTCCTCTATCTTCTCTTTCCTTTTAAGATTTTTTTTTTAATTGATGCATTTGGTAAATGAATAGGAATAAATGTGGTCATCATATATTTTAACTTTAGTTTAACATACATCCACATAAAACTGCAGCCGCTTATGTAGCAATAAATAATTTAAAACAAAAGAGAAAGAAAGTAAAGAAAACAACTTAGTCAGAAAAGATAGTCTAAAAAATCGAAAACAAATACAGTATTTGTTATCACATAAGACGCACTGACGTAATAGACAAACTTATCATTTGACACGGAATTTTTTTTTTTTTTTTAATCCCGCAAAGCTTCACATTTTTCTTGAGTAAAGTGACAGTGTGATTTCTAACATCAGGTGCCTGTGGACATATGACAAGGATGTTACTTTTTATTTTCGTTTAATATTTATTGTTTTGTTTTTTTCCTTCTTTGTAGAGCAGTAAGCACCGTTTGCTTTAATGATAATTTTATTAGGCTTAACATCACTTTTACTTATTTTCTATTTTTTTACTTCACAGATTTATGGTATGGTGTGCTGGAAGCTGTAAACATTTTACCACGGGTTAGTAAACATTACTGTTTACCACTGAAATTTACTACCTTGTACACGCCAGATTGACGATAAAGCCATAGTTCATTCCTGCAAGGTATCAGCCGGGTCATTATGTTCAATTTTTCAACATTTCAAAATAAATTTCATTAGTTCGGTGATTAATGTTTTAATATTATCTTCCTTTGTAATCATAATTCATTTATAATCAAATGTCATGCATTCTGATGTCATGAGCAGACTGGTTGTTAAACTGGATTTTAGATGTTAGTCCAGTATCATCAACATCATCATTATCATCATCAGGTACCGTTGCCGACTGGCGTTGGCTATTATGCTTCTCCAGAGTACACGATCCTTTATGCAGGCCATCAGCTCAGTTGGTGATATCCTCTCACACCATCCCGTCAGAATCATTTCTCTTGGTCTTCCTCTTGATCTTCTTCCTTCTATTTTCCCTGTTGTTATAATAGTTTCTATGCCCCATCTTCTCATTGCATGTCCTATGAACGTACATTGTTTCTTTCTTATCTTTTTGACAATATTTTTTGTCTCTCCATCACAGTTTTCACTATCTGGTGTTAATTCTGGTCTTTCTTCTCCATATATCTTACCGATGTACTCTGTCCACCTGTCCACAATGTCTTCTTTTTCCATTAACGTTTTACCTTCTTTTGATTTCAGGCATCCTGTGGTATATTGTGTTTCCTGTCTGTGAGTTCATTAATTCGTTTGTGCATGTTTTTGCTGTCTTTATTATGGGAGTCCTCTATCTGTCTGTACTGTTCATTTAACTTCACTCATTCCTAATATGTTGATCTTCATCATTACAATTTCCCTCTTTACATTTTCTAATTTTCAAACCTGGAATAAAGTTACAACATTCCAAGTTGATATTGTGAACTTGTTAGTTTTGCCACCAGTAGCTTGATGACGATCTTGTCTCACCTGTGGGTCGTGAGCTGCCCTACCGGACGAGGCTGTTTCAAAGGAACATCCATTAACGTCGTTCATGACAAATGTATTACTCTGAATTAGCATAATTGTTCGTGGGAGCTACAATGATGGTTTCCCATTGCCTTCTGCCGGTCCAGTATCGGTAACCTCTAACCCATTTCTTACCCAAACCTAACATCCGAGTATAAGACGCAATGTGATTATTTGAGAATTCTTTTAGGAAAGAGATGGGGCTTATGTTGTGCAAAATACGTAATGAATATTTAAATACATGACAATACATGTAGTAGAATGGCGTAACAGACAGAGAAAGAATGCCAATGTAATGACCTCACTCGTTAAATATGTATACACAGAAGCTCATTATCTATTCTGGAAATATGGCGTCAGTAAACCATGTCAATGATGGTAGCTCTCTTGAAAGCACGCACGAGAAAGGAACAAGGGGAATGTATTCGTGTTTTGGGTAGGGAGGGTGAGAAATTTACAGACATACACCGCACAATGAACTGACAGTTGTGTGACACGTGTATGTTGGTTCTGCAGGAATATGAGTGTCACAAGAAGGTTACAAATGGGATGTCATTTTGGAATAATACAACTCGCTCTGGCCGGCCTTTCACAGTGAATACGCCTAATAATCGTACAAACATGAAGTGGAAGGAATAAATATAGAAAAAAACTGGGGGGGGGGGGGGGGGAGGGGGAATAAGCGAAGAGGTGGCTAGTGAACTGAAGCTCACTTATGAGTCAGTGTACTATACCTTTCACGAAATATTGTGATACCACAAAGTCTCAATATGGTATCACTCCTGATATGAAAGAACGTGTTGAGGATGCGTGTCCAAGTCTTTTATTGCATTATCAAACTGAAGGAGGAGCTGGAGCCCTTCAATTTGCAGCCATTGTAAACACATATTAGGTACATTACACGGGGCCACGGAAAATAACTATAAATACATGTACATAACTCCCTCGAGAGAAAAAGTCATTGTAAACACATATTAGGTACATTACACGGGGCCACGGAAAGTAACTATAAATACATGTACATAACTCCCTCGAGAGAAAAAGTCAGTGTAAACACATGATGGGTACATGTCTTCTGGTACAGAAAAAGTCACTGTAAAACATCTTGCGTACATTACTCCCGGCCACTGACAAATTCAAAGTAAAAACATGTTTGCTACATCACTCCCGTGCTACGACATGCAGTCACTATAAACACATATTGGGTACATCACTCTCGTCCTACGACATGTTGTCACTATACACACATGTTGGGTACATCACTCTCGTCCTACGACATGTTGTCACTATACACACATGTTGGGTACATCACTCTCGTCCTACGACATGTTGTCACTATACACACATGTTGGGTACATCACTCTCGTCCTACGACATGTTGTCACTATACACACATATTGGGTACATCACTCTCGTCCTACGACATGTTGTCACTATACACACATGTTGGGTACATCACTCCCGTCCTACGATATGCTGTCACTAAAGCACATGTTGGGCACATTATGCACTTCTTACGAATTGTAGTCACTGTAAACACATGCTGGGTACATTACTCCCGGCCACATACAAAGTCAGTGTAAACACATGTCGAATAAATTATTCAGCAACAGATAAAGTCTCTCTAAACACATTTTAGTTACATTGCTCCAGGTAACACAGGAAGTCACTGTAAACACATAATGGGTACATTAGTCATGGTCACAGATAAAGTCAATGTAAACACATGTTGGGTATATTACCAGCGGCCACATACAAAGTCACTCTAAACACATGTCTAGTACATTATTCTGGGCCACAAAAAAAGTCAAGGTAAACAAATGCTGGGTACATTATATCCGGTCACAGCCTTAAAAACATGTTGGGTACATTGCTACCGACCAAAGACAAATCACTGTAAACAAATCCTGGGTGCATTACTCCCGGCAACAGACAAAGTCGCTTTAAACACAAGTTGGGTACATTACATCCAGTCACAAAGTCACTATAAACGCATGTTAGGTACATTACTCCCTTCCACAGACAAAGTCACTGTAAACGCATGTTAGGTACATTACTCCCTTCCACAGACAAAGTCACTGTAAACGCATGTTAGGTACATTACTCCCTTCCACAGACAAAGTCACTGTAAACGCATGTTAGGTACATTACTCCCTTCCACAGACAAAGTCACATGCAGTCACTATACACACATGTTAGGTACATTACTCCCTTCCACAGACAAAGTCACATGCAGTCACTATACACACATGTTAGGTACATTACTCCCTTCCACAGACAAAGTCACATGCAGTCACTATACGTATATGATGAGTATGTTACTCCAGATCTACGACTTGCAGTCACTTTAAAGACATGTTCAGTACATTACTCCCGTCGTGCGACATGCAGTGACTACTAACTCATGTTGGTGCATTACTTCCTGTCATAGATAAGATACTATATTTACTCACTCCTTACGACTTCCAGTCACTATAAAATGCGACTCCAGTCCTACGTCTTTCAGTCACTATAAACACATGTTCTGTACACTTCTCACTTTCTAAGTCGTGCAGTCACTATAAACACATGATGAATACATTACTCTCGTTCAAAACTTGCAATCTCTATAAACACATGTTGAATACATTACTCTCGTTCAAAACTTGTAATCTCTATAAACACATGTTGAATACATTACTCTCGTTCAAAACTTGTAATCTCTATAAACACATGTTGAATACATTACTCTCGTTCAAAACTTGTAATCTCTATAAACACATGTTGAATACATTACTCTCGTTCAAAACTTGTAATCTCTATAAACACATGTTGGTTACCTTACTACATTCCTACGGCTTGCAGTCACTGTAAACACATTTTTCGTATATTACTCCCGTTCTACGACTTGAAGTCAGTATAGAAACCTGTTGAATATATTACTACGGTCCAACGACTTCCAGTCACTATAAATAAATGTTGTGTGTATGACTCATGGCCTACGACTCACAGTCACTATTAACACTTATTGAGTACGTTACTTCCGTTCTAGGACTTCCAGTCACAATAAAAGGGTATCCGGTACATTACTAGCTTACTACGACTTGCAGTCACTATGAACACATATTGAGGACATTACTTCCATTCTACAAACTGCAATCAATATAAACTCATATTCAGTAAATTATTCACATACTACGACTTACAGTTACTGTAAACCTGTTTTGAATTCACTACTCACGTTCTACGATTTGCAGTCACTATAAACACGTACTGAGTACATTAATCCTGTCCTAATTTGTGAAGGCACTATAAACACGTATTAAGTAAATTACCAACTGTCTACGTCTTGCAGACATTATAAATAAACATTGCGTACGTTTATCCCATTCCATGACTTGCAGTCACTATAAACAATTACTGCGTGCAATACTTAATTTCTACGACTTGAAGTGACTATAAACACTTTTTAGTACATTACTCCCGTACTACTACTTGCAGTCACTATAAACACGTGTTGAATACGTTATTCCTGTTCTACGTCTTGCAGTCACTATAAACAAGTATTGTGTACATTAATCCCGTTCTACGACTGGCATCCACTATAAAAAGGTTTCAAAATCACTACTCCTTTTCGACGACTTGCAGTCACTACAAACATATACTGAGTAGATTACTACAGTTCTAGGTCATGAAACCACTATAATTACGTATTGAATACATTACTCGCGTCCTACATCTTGCAGTCACTATAAATACGTATTGAGTACGTTACTACCATTCCATGACTTGCAGTAACTATAAACGCCTATTGAGAGCAGCATTCAAGTTCTTTGTTTTGCAGTCGCTACATACACGTTTTGAGTAAATTACTCCCGTTCTACGACTTGCAGTCGCTATAAACGCGTATTCAATATATTACTCCCGTCCAAAGAATTGCAGTCACTATAAATACGTACTGAAAACATTAATCATATCCTACGATTTGCAGCCACTATAAACACATGTTAATTATATTACCCCCGTCCTACGTCTTGCATTCACTACAAACATGTATTGATTATACTACTTCCGTTCTATGACTTGCAGTCACTATAAACACGTGTTGATTATATTACTCCCGTCATAGAACTAGCAGTCACTATAGGCAAGTATTGAGTAAATTACTCACGTTTTATGACTTGCAGTCACTATAAACACTTACGGTGTACATTACTACCGGTCAAAAACTAGCGTTTAAAATAAACCCGTATTGAGTACATTAATCACGTTATACGATTTGCAGTCACTATAAACACGTATTGAGTACATTAATCACGTTATACGATTTGCAGTCACTATAAACACGTATTGAGTACATTAATCACGTTATACGATTTGCAGTCACTATAAACACGTATTGAGTACATTAATCACGTTATACGATTTGCAGTCACTATAAACACGTATTGAGTACATTAATCACGTTATACGATTTGCAGTCACTATAAACACGTATTGAGTACATTATTCTCGTCCTTCGATTTGGATACACTATAAACAAGTATTGAATACAATTATCCCTCCTAAAGAATTGCAGTCACTATAAATAAATATTGATTACATTACTCCCCTTCTACGTCTAGCAGTCACTGTAAAAATGTATTGATAACATTACTCCTGTCCTATGACTTGCAGTCGCTATAACGACATATTGAGTACATTACTCCCTTTCTTCTACCTGCAGTCACTATAAATATGTATTGAGTACATTCCTCTAGTCCAAAGAATTGTAGTCACTATAAACAGGTATTGAGTACATTATTCCCGTCCTACGACTTGCAGTCACTTTAAACACGTGTTAAGTTCATTACTCCCGTCCTACAACTTATTCATTCATTCAGTCATTCATTTGCATGTCCCTTGCCTAAACCTGCATCCCTAACATCACTCATGTAGTCATCTCGGTTGTGAACAAGATGGCCTGCTGCTGGTGCATCCATTTGCAGATCATAAACGATGTCTTGCAGCCATCTTCGCCTTGGTCTTCCTCTCTTTCTTTTTCCTCTGATGTACACTTTCTTGACGGGTTTCTCTAGATTATCATGATTTTTAATGTGTCCAAAGTATTTACATTTTCTTTCTGTAATCCTCTTTGCTAGCCAGCCTTCTTTAATATTAGGTTCTTTCAGTATTAATAAATTTGTTATTTTTTGTGTCAATGATATTTGAAGAACTGTTGTGTAGTATTTACATTCAAAGGCATTTATGTGTTTCTCATCTGTTTTGTTAAGTGTCCATTAGTCACAGGCATATGTTGCCATGGGAAAGATGCAAGAATTTAAAAACCCTATGTGTTTAGTTATGTATGTTCATCTCTACATATTTAGTGGTTTTACTTTCCGAAGAGCGATAGATGTTCTCCTTTCAATTTCCCTCATTGTATCTCTATTATTAATTAGTGTGATCCAAGATATTTAAAACTCTCCACTTCTTCCAATTTGTCCTCATTAATACATATTTCAGCTGCCTTGTTTGTTTTGCTTTCATCTCATTAGTTTTCGTCGCATAAGATAGATGTTTTGCTGTTCACTGTTCTTACGGACTGGCATAATTATTCTTTCCATTCCTTTTTGTGTTGTGGACAGTAATACTGTGTCATCAGCATATCTAATTTCTGGTATTTCATAACCTCCAATTGTTATGGCATCGTACTTGCTACGCAGAATGTGAACTGGAACATTGTCTTGTTGAAGGATGACTCCTCCCGTCAATTTCCCTCGACGCTTTTCTTTGAATTTGGCCTACAGTTGCTTCACAAGATTAGCGTAATAGGCCCCGGTGATCGTTCTGCCCTTTTGAAGATAGTCTACCAACAGCACACCTTCTGAATCCCAAAAGATGGATGCCATCACTTTGCCTACAGACAGAACCACCCTTGCTTTCTTTGGAGGTGGGGATCTATGATGTTTCCACTGCTTTGACTGTTCTTTGGTTTCATGTTGAAAATGATGAGCCAAAGTCTCATCCATAGTCTCAAATTGCCGAAGAAAGTTTTCAAGATCTGCAGAAATGTGGCCAATATTTTTCTTGACATGTTGAGACCCTGTCGTTTGTGATCACCTCCAAGTAGTTTCAGGACACATCGAGCAGAGACCTTTGTCATTTGAATATCATTGTGAATAATGGCATCATCACGTTCCTGGGAGATGCCCAACTCAGCAGCAATGTACCGCTCGGTTACTCGTCGATCCTCCATTATCATGTCCTGGATTCTGCCGGTGGTTCCATCGGTGGTTACCGTTCTTGGTCTTCCTGGACAGCCATCATCTTCCAGACTCTCCTTTCCATGTTTGAAATGAGTTGCACATTTCTTCACTGTGCTGTAAGAAGAGGCACTCTCCCCTCTACCAATCTACTCATGAATCTCATTCGATGATAAGCCCTTGGTGCAGAGGTAGAGAATAACTGCTCGATGAGATATTTTATCCATTTTCTCAATTTCTGTCACCTCTTACCAATGCAATCGCCTGTAAAAAAATTAATCGGTTGCAGTTAATTTCTTGACACTTGGTGTTTAATCTTACATTAAGCTAGTCTATAAAAGCCCCTAATATCAACTGTGTGTTTCAAGTATTCGTACCTTAGGCCGATAACTTATCAATCACACCTCGTTTAAGCTATTAAATACATCATTTAGCTCATGCAATGTATCGTTATTGTCAGTCAGTGTACTGTCCTGTCGAGTCAAGCTAAAGTGTCTGAGTATAATCAGTCTGTCAGTCATTTGCATGTCCCTTGCCTAACCCTGCCTCCCTAAAAGCACTCCCGTAGGCCTCTCGGTTGTAAACAAGATGACCTGCTGCTGATGCATACATTTGCAGATTATCAACAATGTCCTGCAGCCATCTTCGATTTGTGTCTTCCTCTCTTTCTTTTTACCATTATGTACCCTTCCAAGACTGTCTTCTCTAGATTATCATGATGTTTGATATGTCCAAAATATTTACGGTTTCTCTCTTTAATCCTCTTTCCTATTCACCCTTCTTCAGTATTAAGTTCTTGTAGTATGGATATATTTGTTCTTTTTTGTGTCTATGATAACTGAAGAACTCTTCTGTAGCATTTACATTCAAAGGCACTTATGTCTTTCTCAGCTGTTTTGTTAGTGTCCAGTCACACATATATCATGAATATTTCAACCAAATAATGATACAGATAAAACATCGTGTCGGAAAATATAAAACGTAAGATTCCGTCGCGATATAATATCTAAGTGTGATCAGTTAGCAGCGACTGACGGGGACAAGTGTGTGTACGTATATGTATGGGTTTCCTGAAGCTGCTTTCTAAACTTACTTTAAAACATTAAAACACGAAAACATGGATAGGATTTTGGAAATATAAACATTTCTGTTAGGAAACACAAAACAAACAAACAAACAGTGTAATTAATAGAAAAGCTGTTCAGTATTTTTTATTATTTATTTTGTTGTTTTCTTTCATACGATACATGTGAAATAATAATAATAATAAGAAGAAGAAGAAGAAAGAGAGAGAGAGAAAGAGGAGAGTGAGTGAACCGATAGAGAGAGAACGATTAGAACTTTTTCATAAATGAGAAAAATAATTTCATAAATAGAAACGAAAAGAACTAATCAAAGACTAAGAGCAACTGCAGTTTTTGAGATAATGCTCCAACTTTTCATATTTGTCATGAGTCCTTTGATATTTCTGGAATTCCTCCACTATGTTCTCTCTCCTGTGATAAATAATAGAACAAGCAGAAGGAAGTTAATATAACTAGAACACATTTAATAATAGGAAGGTCGTCTAGAAACTAAGTTAAAAAGAGTAGTTAGTTCACAAACACAGTTTATTTGAATATAACAAACTGTACAATGTGTTCCATGATGGAATATAACGCACTGTACAATAATATAATATTGTATGTATTAATATAAAATAAGCATATATGCTTCACCTGTCAGTAAGGTCAAATCCGTCTATTCAATTTTCTGCCGTGGGTAAACTCTTCTTATCCAGTATCAGATGTTTGCTATACTTACAGGAAACATCCGTTTACATAGTGTTCTTCTGTCTGTCTTCATATTGTTGACTTTACAGTTCAGTTTAGTCGTGTCAGCACTGATATAATATCGTTATATCTCTTTAGTCTACCTTTCTCTGAGCGTCATTACGTCTTGTATTTCTAAGTATCTACTTAATTCTATTGTAATAATAGTAATACCGTGGTAGTGTTCATTTCCCACCGGTTCTCAAATTTTCCATCACTTCTTACCTACTTTCTACTTTTAAGAAAAAGTAAAATTGCCGCTTCCCATTAAGGCATATTTGGGATTGCATTGTTAGGCCCGTATTTTCCACGACCTTCGACACATGCAAGTATGATGTGGTCAGTATCACGCATGACCTCATTTACCATCCCAGATTACACTGATTGCATTTTTAGAGGCTGGATCCACCTGTTCCGGTTTTGTACCAGAATATAATTCCACTGAACCGGTACCACTTATCATCATAACTATAAAGAATGTCTAATACTACTAATAATAGAAATAATAATAATAATAGTCACATTAATGTTAATGCTATCTTTGTTTACAAGGCTATAGTAATACTTCAACCACAACTTACAAAGCATTTTTTACATCTAACTAGGGTGATTGATAAGTTATCGGCCTAACGTATAAATACTTGAAACACACATTTGATATTATATGCATTTTTTAGATGAGGTTAATGTAATATTAAACACCAAGTTTCAAGAAATGAACTCCAACCAATTTGTCTTTTACAGGATACTGAAATGGTAAGGTGTAACAGCAATTGCGAAAATGGATAAAAGTTCTCTTCGAGCAGTCATTCTCTACCTCTGCATCAAGGGTTTATCATCGAAGGAGATCCAAGAGCAGATGGTAGTGCTCTAGGGAAAAGTGCCTCTTCTTACAGCACAGTGAAGAAATGGGCAGATCAATTCAAACATGGAAGGGAGAGTCTGGAAGATGATGCCTGTCCTGGAAACCAAGAAAAATAACCACCGATGGAACCACCGGCAGAATCAATGATATGAAAATGGACGACCGACGACTGACTGAGCGCTACATTGTTAATGAGTTGGCCATCTTCCAAGAACGTGTTCATGCTATTATTCACAATGATCTTCAAATGCTCGATAGGTCTCGAAACTACTTGGAGCTGATCACAAACGACAGTGTCTCAACATATCGATAAACAGTCTTTTCAATTTTTATGCAAATCCTGGAAAATTTCTTCAGCAATTTGTGACTATGGATGAGACTTGGGTTCATCATTTTCAAACATGAACCAAAAAAAAAAAAAACAGTAAAAGCAGCGGAAATATCATGGATCCCCACATCCAAAGAAAGCAAGGGTGGTTCTGCCTGTAGGCAAAGTGATGGCTTCAATCTTTTGGGATTCAGAAGGTGTGCTGCTGGTATCTTCAAAAGGGCAGAACAGTCACCTGGTATTACGCTAAATCTTGTGAAGTAACTGCGGGTCTAATTGAAGGAAAAGCGTCGAGGGAAATTGACGAGAGGAGTCATCTTCCAGCAAGACAATTTTCCATTTCACAAGTCGGCGGTAGCAATGGCTGCCATTCATGAATGCGGCTTCTAGCATTTTGAACATCCTCCTTATTCCCCAGATTTGGCCCCTTCGGACTATTACCTGTTTATAAAACTCAAAAAGGAGCTCAGTGGTCGTAAAATTGCTTGAGATTATGATGTCATTCATGCTGTAGACCACTTTCTATTGCCACAAGATGCTGACTTTTACAAAGAAGGGATCCGTATGCTCCAGGTTCGCTGAACTAAGTGCATAAACTAGCAAGGGGACTATGTTGAGAAATGACCCAAAAATGTTGTCGACAAATAATCCGTTGTACTTCATTCCGAGAACTTATCAGTCACACAGTGTATCTATCCATCCATCCATCCACCGATGCATCCATGCATCCATCCATCCATCCATACATATATATATATACATACATACATACATGCATGTATGCATGCATCCATCCATCTATCCATCCATCCATCCATCCATCCATCCATCCATTCATCCATCCATCAATCAATTCATCCATCCATCCATTCATCCATCCATCATTCAATCCATCCATCCATTCATCCATCCATCCATCCAATTATCCATCCATCCATCAATCCATCCATCCATTCATCCATCCATCCATCCAATTATCCATCCATCCATCCATCCATCCATCCATCCATCCATCCATCTATGTGGACTCTTTGTCTTTATTTAGTCACCTTGTTTTATGACTATATTTCTGTTGTACATGTGTGTATGATATTTCCTTGTGTAAACGCCGGGTCTGTAATATTAGCCTGTCTCGACTGAATTTCTGCGGGGGGGGGGGGGGGGGGAGGGGGTCTAGTACAGAGTTAGATACATGTTTCAAATAAACAATAAATACAACTTCTGTCCACCATAAATCTACAGACTCTCACAGCTATCTCTTTTACCCTTACTCTAATCCCAGATCATGTAAGGACTCTATTCCTGTTTCCCATCATCTTAGGATGCGACGTGTGTGTACAGGGAAAGTTTAATTCCAGGATCAAGCCCACAAAATGCTAGGTTTCTTCCACCAACACGGCTATCCAGAACATGTTCTCTCGTCGTCTTGGAACCGCATCAGCTATATATGTACCGCGGCAACAAGCCCTTACTCCTAAACCGTACTGTAGTTTAAAACATACTGTTTCGCCATCTCCATCTTCTTCAGACCGAGCCTGATACATGTGAACTCTTTGAGGAACCCCCATTAGTAGCCTACAGACGGGACAAGAACCTTTGGGACCTTTTAGTTCGAAGTCGCCTTAAGACAGATGAGACTTTTTATGGTACCGGACGTTACGGATGTCGTAGATGCAACACTTTCTCGTATGTTGTCGAGGCTAGCAGCTCTCCTTCCCTAAGTCCACGTTATCAGTTCAGGAGGACTTTACTTACACTTCACTCAATGGCATTTATGCTTTTATGTGCAAACGTTGTGATATGAAGTATATAGATGATATCGGTTTACATTTAGGAGATCGTTTTCGTCAACATCTTAGCGACATTTCAAAGAGGGCTTGGACACCTGTGGCTAGACATTTTTGCCTTTGAAACATGACATTTCTGTTAGTGCTATTCGGTCTGTTTTGCTGATGTACGATCTCGGAGATCATCAAAATATAGTATTACCATCGATGGCATAAACCTGAAACAAGTTGATAGATTCAAGTACTTAGGAACGATTATAACAACTGATGGGAAGTTTCACCTTGAAATAAAAAGAAGGAGTGCTAAGGCAAAGCCAGCATTCCAGACAACGAGACACATCTTGTGCAACAGATCCATATTAATGGAAACAAGATTCCGAGTACTTAAATGCTACATAGAGCCAATTTTGTTTCATGGGTATGAAGCATGGTCCATGAATACGAGAGAAAAGAGGGAAATGAAGGACATTGAAATGTGGTTCATAAGAAGGATGTTGAAGGTACCATGGACAGCCAAGAAACACAACGCAGAAATCTTAAGAGAAGATGGAGTTAAAAGGCAAATTATAGAAAAATCAGAGCAGACAAGCGATATTTGTAGGACATTTTCTGAGTAAAGGAAAATTGGAACACACTGTAGCAACTGGAAACATTGAGGGAGGAAGACACAGAGGAAGACAGAGAGAGAAGTTACTGGATGGTATGTCAGTGTGGTTAGGAAGAAAGTCACAGGTGGATCTCAAAAACAACGCAAAAGACAGGGAATTATGTTGAGAAATGATCACCTACTCCACGTGACATGGCACTTGATTGATTGATATCTCGGAGGGTCCTAGAAAAGCTCTTTATTTTCCAGGCTGGTTGTCTCCACCCACCTGGAATTAACGATGTTTTCAAATGCCTTAAAATTCTTTGGTTTTCCACTTTTTTATTGTTTTACTCTACACGAACATGAGAACAGCTAAACACATTAACTGAAAGCAGCAGTGGATGGACAGCTGGGCTTGTAATCCAACTGGAAGATCTCTATATACACAACTGCCAATGCCTAATCCCGGAGACCACGTCAACCACTTATGTCACTGAGACAAATGCACACTTTTCAGGTTGAGGACAGGACACATTACCCTCAGTAAGCACTTACACAGACCGCTGACCACATACCATACTGCATGCACTGCAATAGACATGAAGAAGAAACTATTAAACACCATCTTCTGGATGCAGTGCATTGAAGGACCTTCGGAAGAACCTGATACAACCAATCTCCTCAATCACCAACATTCTGTATGGAGATGTAGAACAGCTGAAGAGGACCTGCATGTTTCTTTATCTGACACAAGGGAAAAAGAGTGAAAACTCATAAACCCGGGGGTCGGAAAAACCAGAGTCAAAGTCAAAGTTATGTGTGGCCAGGGACAAAATTATAAGTATGTGAAACAGAAACTGGATACTATTTCAGAGAAAGTCATAACATGATTTATCCTAATGGGGAAGTTCTTATTACAGAACTTGATAGGATGAAGGCAAGTAAGTAGACAGAAAAGCCTGGTTTTGCATCTTTTGTTAGATGAACACCAACTCAAAGTACCTGTTGGATGAATAACAGGCAAGTAAAGTCCTTTTCAAGCAAATATCATCTGATAACCCCTGTCAGGTGAATAATACAAAATTCCTGTGAGGCAAACACCAGCTCAAGATCTTTTCCAAGCATACAACAATTTAAAGTCACTGTCAGGTGAACACCAGATCAAGGTTACTTCCAAGCATGCAACAGTTTAAAGTCATTGTCAGGTGAACATCAGATCAAGGTTACTTCCAAGCATGCAACAGTTTAAAGTCATTGTCAGGTGAACACCAGATCAAGGTTACTTCCAAGCATGCAACAGTTTAAAGTCATTGTCAGGTGAACACCAGATCAAGGTTACTTCCAAGCATGCAACAGTTTAAAGTCATTGTCAGGTGAACACCAGATCAAGGTTACTTCCAAGCATGCAACAGTTTAAAGTCATTGTCAGGTGAACTCAACAGCAAACATAAATATACAGAAATGATTGGTTGTGACATAAAAACTGTGGTATTTACGTTATATGTATCAGGTAAGTTAACAAGGCAAAAAAAAAGAAAGATTATTATTTAATAATTTATCTTGAAAGAAATTTTTAAAGATTCTGCAAAAAATAAATTTTAATATCATAACATCAATTTGGAAAAATGCAAAATGTTGTGGCTAAATGTTTTATTAGACTTTTGAGCTGACATGAAATCACAGCCAATGCAAAATTTATTGCCGGTTGGTGATTTAACAAGGGAAGTAAGAGTGAAGTAAGAAGTGTTTTTACAAATTTTCTAAATGTCTTAATGTGGCTATACTTAGCCAGATAAGCACCAGGTCAAAGTCCCTTCAAGCAAATGCCAGTTCAAAAGTCCCAGATAACTTTAGGAGACAAAGCAACCTGCCATTATTTTGGCCACATCATTTGTCACATATTATCTTATATCTTATATCCTTCCCATGCCGTTAAACGTCACATAGGGCTCGCAAAGTAGTTCGCCAATTTTTCCTGTCTTCAGCGAGTCTTTCAACCTCATCAAAGGATTTTATGCCTGTTAATTTGGCCTCTCTTAATAATGTCCTCTTCAGAGTTTCACGCGGTCTGCCTCTTTTTCTTCGGCCTGTTGTGTTCCACTTGATAGCTTGTTTTGGGATTCTCTGATCATTTCTTCTCATCAAGTGACCAACATATGTCCATCTCCTTTTCCCGATCACCCATGAGACTGGTTGTTATTCAGTCATCTGTCTTATCTCTGCATTGTTCTTGAATTCAATCCACTTGATGCTGAGTATTTTCCTTAGGCATTTATTTTCAAAAGAGTCTAATTTCTTTTCTATTTCTTTAGTTGTTTTCCAGCTTTCACATGCATAAAAGAGGGTGGATATTACATTTGAATTGAATAGTCTTAACTTGGCTTTTGTGCTCATAACTTTTGAATTCCATATGTTCTCAAGATTCTTGAAGACTGATGCTGCTTTTGCAATTCTGATTCTAACTTCCTTTCTAGTGTCACCATCCTGGTCTATGTAGCTGCCAAGGTATGCAAACCAATTGACTTCTTCAATATCTGTCCCTTCTATGTGTATTTTTCCATTTTGATTGAGGGGTATTTTCATTATTGTTGTTTTGTCCTTGTTAATTTCAAGTCCTATTTTGCTAGCTAGTGAAGACAGGCTATCTGTTTTTTCCTGCATGAAATTCACATTATTACTGATAAGAGTTATGTCATCAGCAAAATGAAGGTCTTCTAGTTGGGTCCCATGTACCCAGTCAATACCTGTGTCACCTGTGCAGCATTTTTTCATTACGAAGTCTATTGTAATCCCAAAAAGTAAAGGAGACAGTATACATCCTTGTTTCACGCCTGTTTCAATCTGGAACCATTCACTCATCCCTTCTTCTGTCTTGACTGCATAAACATATCCATTGTATAAGTCCCCAATGATGTTGACAATCTTAGATGGTACTCCATATAGACATAAAATTCTCCACAATGAATCTCCGTGTATGCTATCAAATGCCCTTCTAAAATCTATGAAGTTCAGTATCAGTGGATTCTGCTTTGTCACATAATGGCTAGATATCATCTCAGACCCAATGATCTACAGGATCTACAGAGCAGTGGGTTGATATTGGGCAAAAAGACTTTATCTCTTAGATCCAGGATGATCGAGGAAAGGGAAATAGAGATGATCCAAACTTTTCAATCATGCTATATAAAAAAGGCAGCATGTAGAGAACTGGCAGTCACTAGAAAACTCAGTGCATAAAAAGACAAGGATATTAAGAGAAAACTTTCACCACAAACTGGCCAAGTGACATAGAAAAAAGAAAAACAGACTTTGTTTATGACAGTAAAGACTGCATGAATTGGGAAGAAAAGCAGTCATACTTTGAAGCATGGCACCTGATGATGATGAAAGAAAGGTTTATGTTTTTTTTAAAGCCCTTGTGACTTTCAATATGGACTTATTTTATCAGTTTGAAAATTATAAGTTAATTTTATTACATTTTATAATTTGCAGCTTACTCCAAACAGAATTGTTTCATTTATTTCAATCTCAGATTTAAAACTTGTTCCCTTAACTGTGTCCTACTTTTAGAAAATAGTGACAATTTACATGTATATTTAGTACGTATTAACATTACATCCATTTTTTTAACATATAATGTTTGCATCCACTAGGTTTTCCTGTATTTTGCAAAACAAAAAAACTGGAAGAAGGAGAGGATGAAAATTCACGACTTGTACCTGCTCAAAAAGACGTGACACTATCATCACAATCTCTATCATCTGTCAGAATGGACGGTGGCCATGGAAGTCGGAACCCGCTAAGGAGTGTGTAACAACTCACCTGCCGAATCCCGCTGTTGGCGAGATCTTCAGCTGCCGTGCGTGGAGCGGTGCTCTTCCCGGCCAACGAAGAAATTTGCAAATGAGGTTGCCGCGCAGCATCACTGCGGAAAAGGTGGTTGAAAGAATAAAGCGAAGCAAACAGTCAAATCACGGCACCTCTGGTCTGGAGGTCGGCCACGTCCTGAGTGCAGTCATATCAGGTGAAATGCATGAACCGGCTTGTCCCAGAGGTTAAGTCACTGCTGGCTTGACTTTTCAAATGCCGCGCGTGGAGTGAAGCTCCTCCCGGTTAAGGAAGTAAATGCGGAAATAAAGGTTGCTGTGCGGCGCCGATGGGAAAAGGTGGTGGAAAGTGAAGTTTAACCTGGTATGTCCAGTAGTATCGCTACGAGAGCTATACCACGGCACCTCTGCTCTAGAGGCCGCCTACGTCCGAAATACACCTACACTGGTGAAATATGCCTAAACCGGCACACACCAGGGGTGGAACTCGATGGCTAGACATGTCATGCCACCTCCGCTCTAGAGGTCGGTAACGCCTGATAAACACCCATACTGGTGAATTTTGCCTAAACCGGCTCATACCAGGGGTGAATCTTGAAGGCTATGAATGTCACAGTACCTCTGCCCTAGAGGTCGGTCCCGTCCCAAACATGCCCATACTGGGAAATGCCTAAACCGGCTCAACCCAGGGGTAGAAGTCACTAGTGGCGAGGATTCGTCCTCCTGGACAAAAGCTCCATCCTGGTCACAACTAGGAAGGGTAGCGGCCACGACCGCAAAATGCTGAAGTCGGAGACACTGGACCAGGGAAGTCTAGATAGGCAACCACCTCTCACCCGGCGGGGATGTCTGCGTATCCTAATCACGCTGAGGTTTTCCGGTGAGAAAGTCCAACCCTGGACTGGATGGGCAACCACCTCTCACCCGGCGGTGATACACGGGTATCTCAAAACACGTCGAGGTTTTCCGGTGAGAAAGTCCAACTCTGGCCTGGGTGGGCTAACGCCTCTCACCCAGCGGGGATGCACTGATATTCCAAACACGTCGAGGTCTTCCGGTGAGAAAGTCCAACCCTAGACCAAACTGGTGCAATGAAAACCACGGTGTCACGCAATCCCACTTCCGAGACCCACCAAGAATACAGGCTAAAGCACTGTGATACTCTGAACCCCTTGTGGTCCTTTCGTGGAACTCGTGTGGTCTATTTTGGACCACACAGGGGACCACGGGACCTAACGAGGACCACATGCGTGAATTCAGTAGGTTCACAGTGCGGTTTTTGGTGGTAGAAGTGAACGAAGAAGAAGAAGAAGAAGAAGATCTGTCAGAATATAAGACATTGTTAGTCTTATTATTTGCATGGCAGTCTTTTTTTTTTTTTGGACATTGTTAAGAGAAGCCAGTTTAGTGGGCATAACATCCCTTGATGAAGTTGAAAAGCTTGCTGAAAACAGGAAGACTTGGCAAACAACTATGTGAGGCCTTTGTGACGTTTAACACCATAGGAAAGATGTGTAAGATGTAAAATATAAGACTTTTTTATCAGCATTGGAAGAAAAATTCAGTCTTACATATTTATAACTGACAGCATGAACTTACTAGCATTGCTTAAGCTTATCCTGTATTGATACCCATTCTTTTTTTATCCATATTGATATGCCAGATTGTCCATTAGAAATATTGTGTATAAATGAATAGAACAATTGGCTGCTAGATTTGTATAAGCTGTATGCCTGCATTGTACATATATACAGTCAGTGATTCTTCTTATACTTACAAGGGGTGATTGATAAATTCCTGGGCTAAGCCACAACGGATTATTTGTGGACAACTTTTTGGGTTATTTCTCAAAATAGTCCCTCTGAAACTTATGCACTTAGTCTAGCAATCCAGGAGCATACAGATCCCTTTTTATTTTGTAAAAGTCATCATCTTGTGTCAGCATAAAGTGGTCTACAGCATGAATGACGTCATAATCTCAAGCAAATTTGTGATCACTGAGCTCCTTTTTGAGTTTGGTAAACAGGTATAAGTCAGAAGGGTCCAAATCTGGGGAATAAGGAGGATGTTCAAGAAGACAGAAGTCACATTCATGAAATGCAGCCATTGCCACCACCAACTTGTGAACTGGAGCATTGTCTTGCTGAAAGATGACTCCTCTCGTCAATTTCCCTCGATGCTTTTCCCTCAATGTGACCTGTAGTTGCTTCACAAGATTAATAATAGGCCCAGGTGACCATTCTGCCCTTTGAAGATATTCTACCATTAGCACACCTTGTGAATCCCAAAAGATGGAATCCATCACTTTGCCTACAGACAGAACCACCCTTGCTTTTTTTGGAGGTGGGGATCCATGATGTTTCCACTGCTTTGACTGCTTTTTGGTTTATGGTTGAAAATGATGAACCCAAGTCTCATCCACAGTCACAAATTGCTGAATAAACTTTTCAAGATCTGCAGAAATATATAAAATATATAAGATTGTCTCTTGACATGTTGAGACACTGTCTTTTGTAATCAGCTCCAAGAAGTTTCAGTACCCATGGAACAGAGACCTTTTCATTTGATGATCAATGTCAATAATTGCATGAACACGTTCCTGAGAGATGTCCAACTCAGTAGCAATGTACCATTCAGTTAGTCATCCATCCTCCATTATCAAGTCATGGATTCTGCTGGATGGTTTCATCGGTAGTTATCATTCTTGGTCTTTCTGGACAGGGATCATTTTCCAGACTCTCTCTTCCATGTTTGAATTGAGCTGCCCATTTCTTCACTGTGCTATAAGAAAGAGTACTCTCCCCTAGAGTCTCTACTATATCATCATGGATCTCTTTCGATGATAAACCCTTGATGCAGAGGTAGCAAATGACTGCTCAGTGAGAAATTGTATCCATTTTCTCAATTTCTGTAAAATAAACTGGTTACAGTTAATTTCTGTTTTGCTTGTCAGTGAAGATGGGAAGTCTGTTTTTCTTGCATCAAACTCACTTTGTCATCGATAAGAGTTTTGTCATCTGTAAAATCAAAATCTTCTATTTTGGTCCCATGTACCCAATCAGTGAGACTTCATTTTATAACAAATGTTAATTCTCTTGTGGCTGTTTGCTAAACTTCTTGATGGATTATAAACTTTCATTGGCTATAGCTAAATTCATTGATGGATTATAAAATTTTCAAAGTATAAAGGTGTGGAATAATACATCATATTGTTCTAAAAATAAAACATATCAAATCATGTCCATTAATAAATTTTTAACATTTTCATTTTAGTTCTCCTTTTTTTTTCTTAAACTCTTTAATGAACATCAGCATTTTGTATTGAAAATATCATATGCATTTAAAGCTATTACTGAAGTTCTTTGTCACCAGTGTTTCTAAAGTTTTTGAATGTCAGAGCATGAAAGAATTCTGTATTTTGTTACTAAGGTCTGTGCATCTATAACTGTTGTCATTGTAAAACTTGTTAATTCCTAGCCAATGACAGAATCAATGCATTCATCACATAAGAACATTCATACAGAGCACATTCACCATGTTTTCTCCACAAATGATGCAATTTCTCTTTTTTCTAGTTTTCATGGTAGTTTAAAATTGCAAACTTCCAGCACTAACTTTTGACTATGTTAAAATTTCTGATTTTATTTTTTAAAAGCTACCTGAATAGTTGTTAAAGAATGGCAGTTTTTGAGTTTTTAATTTAAATAAAGCTCTTATTAAATCCCCCCACCCCCACCCTCTCCCACCATCACCATCACCAATGATCATCAGCATCATCATGTGCCTTGCTGACTGTCTTTGACTATTATGTTTCTACATAATACTCATTCCTTCATGGAAGCCATCAGTTCCAATGATAATCTTATCTTGCACAATCTCATCAAACTATCTATTATCATTTCTATCAGCCTTCCCACAAATGATAACAGCAGGAAAATTAGTCAGCATAACCACATGGATGAACTGCATAGTCGTTCTTTTAGTAAATCACCAGTGATTACACAGGCAACTTCAGGAGTGAGTAAACAGTTTTACAGTCTTCACAAAGTCCTAAATCTGTTGTACTGACCACAGAAATACATATTTGACAGCTAGACAAAATTACCACATACAGAAATCGTGTTATTAGATGGACATTTTGTATGAAATTTGGACAACGTATAATCAGCAAAGAAATCTATACAGCACATTACTAGAACTATCAGAATGTATAGTGTATGTGCTAGTCTGAGTGGAAGCAAATTAAAGACAAATGTACAGGTATTATTACATATGTTGTATAGCAATCTTATGTTTAATGGTGGCTGTTCAAAGATTTTTCATTGATAGCATCTAATGGTATCTTTACTGCACCCTGTTGTATTATTTTCTTATTTATTATCTGTGATGTTCTGTAAGTACATTCTATATCTAATTATTTCACTATTTTTTTTTGCAGGCAAAAGTTCTGTTTTTTTTTTCCAAATCATAACTCATACATTAGTTTATGCTTGTTTAATGTATCACTGTGATACTGACATGCTTTATAAATGATATAGTTGGCATGGGAAAGGTTTCAGTAGAGAAGGTTTCAGTGTGCTTTATGCTCATAAGGGGTTGAGAAGAATGTGAAGAATTAACATACAAACAGCTGCATGTTCAAATCCTGTGCTGCTTCAAGTCTTTTTCTTCTGGAATTTCACTAAATTGCAATCTTAAGTTCTGTGCAGCCAACACTGTAATGATCTACAGAAGAACAGGCATCATGTCAGGTTGTCTCCCATGAGTTTCTTGAAGTCCTGGAGAAGAATCAAGAAACAGGCATAATGTCAGGTTGTCTCCCATGACTTTCTTGAAGTCCAGGAGAAGACTCCATCACCATGAATGGCCACATTGAGCCCTGTTTGTTTTGCCCAAACTGAAGAAATGCAACACCTTTGAAAAGGAGCACATAAACATGTGTGACAGAAGATCTTGCCCATCTGTGAGATGTGCCTGTTTCTTCCAGTTATTTCAGGATATCTGTAAGCAGGGACCGGCCTCATTGCACTCAGGATGCTACCATAAGTACTCCTCCCTCTGCTCCACCACCCATCAAAGCTTGTGCCTACTGACTGTTCTGGTCTCAAGCTGGTTGTGGGCCATGCATGCCCTACCACATAAACTGTCATGTCTGCCATTTCCCTTTTCCTTCCCCTGATCTACTATTTGCTTAATGCAGTCGCCCTCCAACCTGATGGCCTCTTGCAAGAGCAAACTGTCAGAAACAGCCCTTTGCAATGTCCTCCTTATCCATTCTCAGAGTACCCTGGGATTGCTGCCTTTTCCTTTCAGTCGGCCGCGTTTCATTGCCATTGACCCCTGCATGATCTGACCAGCAGATCCATGTTAAGCTAGTGACCTGTGAACTTTCTAGAGGTCAGGATATTTTTTTTATTACATTTTATTTTTCTCACTTGTGTTCAAGAAGTTGGGGTAATTTTATATAGTATGTCACCATTTTGTACTATTTTATCGACTGAAGTTGGTGTATGACACCATAACTGTTTTGCTAAAGTCTGTTTAATTCTAATTCAAGCATATAAAGGTCTCCTCAGATCTGTTTGAAAAAATCTGTTTAAATCTATATACAAAAATAAGATTTTTAAGGGAATGAATCTTTCCCATCGCAACATATGCTTGTGAGACCTTGATACTTAACACAGCTGCCGAGAAACACGTAAATAATTTTAATGTAAATGCTACAGAAGAGTTCTTCACATCTTTGGACACATATAAGAACACATATATCCATACAACAAGAACTTAATATTGAAGTAGACTGGTTAGTAAACAGGATTAAACAGTTCATTTTCTCGTTTGTTTGCATGTCCCTTGCGGAACTTTGCTTTCCTAACAGCTCTCCTGTAGGCCTCTCCGTTGTAAGCAAGATGCGCTGCTGCTGATGCATCCATTTGCGCATTATCAACGATGTCCTGCACACATCTTCACCTTGGTCTTCCTCTCTTTTTTTGTCCTATTATGTATCTTTCCAAGACTGTCTTCTCTAAATTCTCATGACGTTTATTATGTCCAAAATATTTCAGTTTTCTCTGTTTAATCTTATTTACTTACCAACCTTCTTCAATATTAAGTTCTTGCAGTATGGATTTATTTGCTCATTTTTGTGTGTCCATGATATTTGAAGAACTCTTCTGTAGCATTTACATTCAAATGCATTTATGTGTTTCTCAGCTGTTTTGTTAAGTGTCCACGTCTCACAGGCATATGTTGCGATGGGAAAGATGCGTACCCTTACAAATTTCTGTAGTTTGTGCCTTATTTCCTCCATGATAGATTGTTGTACATTCCTCTTCCTCCTGCTCCATTATAATAATATAATGACTTGCATTTTAAATTCCCAGTGGGAGATACTTGGTGACTTGAGGATTATAGCTGTAATATGTTTAATAAGTAATTGCCAGCGCAGTGTTGAGGCTAAGAAAAACATACACACTTCTGAGCTGTTTCAACAAAAAATTTTTTTAAAAATAATCTGAGAAAAAGAGAACAAGAAGTGTGTGTGTGTGGGGGGGGGGGGGGCAGGCGGGTAGGTGGGGAGTTAAGTGCTCGTAGGTTCAATTCTCTCATGTATTTTCCTTTTATAGATCATCAATTGTCGTACCTTGGCCATGCTCGAGAATGGAAATTATAATGTCGGGCAGTTTCCAAGAAAATATTCAGTTAACACTGAGCCTGTAGAAAACGAGGAAGGTGTACAAAAATATTTCTTACAACATTTCTTACGTCTTTATTTGGGGTTTTTTATCTTGTATTTATTACTTTACACTTTGCCCTCACCTTTAACCTTTGTTAAAATGGACCATTTTGTCCCAGGGGTCTTGCAAATTATCATATTTAGTATGGGTATGTGACAACCAACTCTGTGGCCGGGTGAAAATCTCTATCTTCCCCTTTTTATTCACATCCCAACCCTCTATTACATGCCTACAGCATGAGTGGCAACCCTACTTCCCTGCTGCTGCCCCAACCATTTCCCAACCCAGGTTCTTCCATCTTGGGCCGTTCCTCTTGCCTGTGACCACTGCCGTGATGATTTTGTGTGGTATCTAATAACAATAATGATCTTACAATAAAGTCATCTGCCGCCAATTAAATGATAAGTCCGTCCAGTGCATATAAAACTCTCACATTAAACTATTCCTCACAAGCAAATCAGTAGTAAATATCAGGCAGCTGTTGCAACATCTCTCCTGCCTTCTTCCTTCATATATATGTGAATACAGCGCATACATTTGAGTACCCCCTTTACTTATTTGCATCTGACAATTTACTCATAGCAATCCTCAACGTCATTTATACCATCTACATAATCATATATATATATATATATATATATATATATATATATATATATATAAAACGAGGTAAATGATGCTATTCGTGTTAATGATTATGTTAGTAAGCTACATGAAGTTTCCACACATGCTACTTACTGACGGCCGACACCAAAAAGTTACGCGAAATTACCAGACATTTACAATAACTGACACTTATTTACTCACACGAACAAGGCAGCTGAGCAAACGGTCTCATCGCTCATGCTTACAATATATTCACGCTCCTTATATAATAGAAAGACACAGTTTGCACAACTCATTAAGACCTAAAACTCCCTCAGAGAACAAATATGCGCACTCGCCATTGTCTGACAGGACAAGGAACTGCATCGCGCAACTCTCCGCGTTTCTCTATCCCTGACTCCTCGATCACATAATATTCTTACATTTGCATAGTCATGTAAGAGTGAGAATATGAGAATGGAGAAACGCATCTAGTCCCAGCGATTTGGCTGCAATCTTGTCGATCAAACACTCGGTCCTGTTTACAAAGGCCTAGACTTACTTTGAGAAGAGACATTATAACAGTGCTCGGAGATAAGGGATACACATGGAAGGTAGTAGAAACTAATTCCAAGAACAGGGATGTCTGGAGAGCCTTTATCCATTGCCTATGGTCTCAGGGGAGTGAAAGGCGATGATGATGATGATCTAATGCCCAGCAGGAATGAACTAAGAAGATGCTCATGAATACTGATTTCACTTGAATATGTAGAGCATTAACAAATTTTGCAAATAGTGTTAATTGTTCAGTATGAGTTACAAATGAACAGTGCAGACAGATAGATGACCTCATAATAAAGACAGCAAAGCCATGCACAAACGAATTAGTGAATTTACAGGAAAGAAAACAAAGTATACCACGGGATGCCTGAAATCAAAAGAAGGTAAAATGTTTATGGGAAAAGAAGACATTCTGGACAGGTGGATAGAGTACATCGATGAGCTATATGGAGGAGAAAGACCAGAATTAACACCAGATACTGAAAACTGTTATGGACCACCAATGCTTGAAGATGAAATCGTAGATGCCATCAGACACATGAAGAAAGGAAAAGCGACTGGGCCTGATAATATAACAATAGAAGAAATAGAGGCGCTAGAGCTGATAGGAATAAAAATAATAACTAAGAAAATGAATGACATTTTCAACAGTGGTTAAAGTCCCAGTGACCTGCTTAAATCCACGTTTATAGCACTATCAAAGAAACCATGTGCAAAGGAATGTGATGACCACTGGACTATCAGCCTTTCATGTCGCTTACTTTTGAGAATCATTATGAGAAAAACAACGAAAAAGATAAAAATGGAAATAGCAGATGAACAGTTTGGATTTGTTGAAGGAGAGGGAACACACAACGCCATTTATGCTTTACGAACACTAACAGAAAGAGCTTTAGAAGTACAGAAAGATCTCTACTTATGCTTCATTGATTACACCAAGACATTTGACAAGGTGAAACATAATGAAATTATTAAAATGCTTGAAGACATCAATATAGATGGCAAAGACGTGAGGATTGTAAAACATCTATACTGGCAGCAAGAAGCAGCAATTCGAGTTGAAAATAGAATTAGACAATATCAACCTATAAAACAATGGGTGCAACAAGGATGTGTATGGTAATGAAATACAATGTTGATGGAAGTGTAGATGACTGAAAAAATGACATTTCTGTTTCAAAAATTTGGTCAGAAGTTTTGCTAATGTCCTGACCTCTGTCTACCCGACAGACTTCGCTGTTACTTTCGGAGGCGGGCAGCGTCTGGCGGGAGATTATGAGGGGACAAAGATAACAAGTGAGATAATGGTTTATATCTTATATAGATAAGCGAAGAAACTCATACGGTGCGTTTGAACAGAGACATGAGTGGATTAGGATTAGAACTAGGACGGGCAATAAGGAGACACGTGCGATGACAACCAGTGTCTAAATCTTTAGCAAAGTTTTTGTTTTAATTATTTTTGTCAGTACAGATATATTTGGCTGTTGTGAGATTGATTTTGCTAGTAACACTGAATGAAATAAGGCTGTAATGCTTACACACACACACACACACATATATATATATATATATATAAACCAATGATGTATACCAAGAATGTATACTGTCTCCTTTACTTTTTGCGATTACAATAGACTTCATAATTTAAAAATGCTGCACAGGTAACGCAGGTATTGACTGGGTACATGGAACCCAACTAGAAGATCTTGATTTTGCTGTAACAATGTGAATTCCATGCAAGAAAGATCAGATAGCCTGTCTTCAATGGCTAGCAAAATAAGACTTGAAATTAACAAGGACAAAACAAAAATAATGAAAATCCCCCTCAATAAAAATGGAAAAATAAACATAGAAAGGACAGATATTGAAGAAGTCAATCGGTTTGCATACCTTGGCAGCTACATAGAACAGGATGGTGACACTAGAAAGGAAGTTAGGTTCAGAATTGCAAAAGCAGCATCAATCTTCAAGAATCTTGAGAACATATGGAATTCAAAAGTTATAAGAACAAAAACCAAGTTAAGACTATTCAATTCAAATGTACTATCCACCCTCTTTTATGCATGCGAAAGCTAGAAAAGAACTAAATAAATAGAAAAGAAATTAGATTATTTTGAAAACAAATGCCTAAGGAAAATATTCGGCCTCAGTTGAAACGAATTCAAGAACAATGCAGAGATAAGACAGATGACTGAACAACAACCAGTCTCATGGGTGATCAGGAAAAGGAGATGGACATATGTTGGTCACTTGATGAGAAGAAATGATCAGAGAATCCCAAAACAAGCTATCAAGTGGAACACAACAGGCCGAAGAAAAAGAGGCAGACAGAGTGAAACTCTAAAGATGACATTGTTAAGAGAGGCTAAATTAACAGGCATAAAATCCAGTGATGAGGTTGAAAGACTCGCCGAAGATAGGAAAATTTGGCGAACTACTTTGCGAGCCCTATGTGACGTTTAACGGCACGAGAAGAATATAATATATATATATATATATATATATATATATATATATATATACATACATATATATATATATATAAGATGCTATTCAACATAGACTTAAAATTCTACACATTGAATCTCTTTGTATGCTATCAAATGCCTTTTAAAGTCTATGAAGTTCAGTATTAATGGTTTTTTTATTTTCAATATGTTCTTCAAGTATTATTCTTAGAGTAAAGATCTGGTCTGCCTGTGAGACCTGGACACTTAACAAAACAGCTGAGAAGCACATAAATGCCTTTGAATGTAAATGCTATAGAAGAGTTCTCCAGATATCGTGGACACAAAAAAGAACAAATATATCTATACTACAAGAGCTTAATATTGAAGAAGGATGGCTAGTAAAGAGGATTAAAGAGAGAAAACTTAAATATTTTGGCCACATTAAACGTCATGATAATTTAGAGAAGACCGTATTGGAAGGATACATAATGGGAAAAAGAAAAAGAGGACGACCGAAACGAAGATGGCTGCAAGACATCGTTGATGATCTGGAAATGGATGCAGCAGCAGCAGGCCATCTTGCTCACAACCGAGAGGCCTACAGGAGTGCTGTTTGGGAGGCAAAGTTCCGCAAGGGACATGCAAAGGAATGAATGAATGAAAGATCTGGTCGAGACAGTTTCTTTCTTTTCGAAATCTTATTTGATTTTCTCTCATTACGGTATCCACTATATCTTTCAGTCTATTCAAAATGACCTTGCAAAATACTTTTGACACAACTGATATTAATGTTACTCCTCTCCAAATGTTGCAGCCACTAAGGTGGCCTTTTTGGTATTTTAACAATGATTCCTTTTTTCCATTTTTAGTCGACCTTTCCTTCTTTAGAAATCTTATTAAACATTCTCTGTAGGTGTATTATATTTTCACTATTGATAACTGTTAACTTTTCCGGTGGTATTTCATCTTCACCTGCAGCTTTGTTGTGAGACATTAAATTCATTGCTGTTTCATTTTCATGCAATGTAATTTCATCTAGGTTGACATTTAGTTGTGGGGCTGGTAAGTTGGTTTCAATGTTTATCACTTCTTTTGGGTGTGGTCGATTGAGTATTCCTTGGAAGTGTTCAGCCCATCTTTGCTTTTGGTCTTTACTTGATGTTAATAGGGTTAAATTGTGCTAAGGATTGACCTTTCTTTTGATATAATAGTACTTGTTAGCCTCTTTTGTATGTTATATAAAGTTTTGCTGTCTCCTGTTTGTGATGCATTCTTTGCCTATTTCACGAATGTGTCTCTTTTATCCCTTCTGGCTGAACTTTTTACTTTCTTGTCTATTTCTTTGTATGTTGCTTTCGCTAGATCTAAAATTGTCAACACTATTAAGGACCTCTACAAAGAATATGTTTGTGCAGTCAAAACAGAAGAAGAAATGAGTAAGTGGTTCCAGATTGAAACAGGCATGAAACAAGGATGTATACTTTCTCCTTTGATGTTTTTTAATTACAATAGGCTTTATAATGAAAAAATGCTGCACAGGTATCACAGGGTACATGGGACCCAACTAGGAGATCTTAATTATAGTGATGACATTTTACATGTAAAACAATATCACGAGCACTAAAACTTCTCAGAAGTACATTAGAAACAGAAACGAAAGAAAAAACAGACATATACAGAGCACTCATGCTAAACACAATCACCAACACAACAAAAGACAAACAGGATATGTAAATATATGTATGGTCCACCATCATTCTGGAACGCCAGGAGCAATTTCATCTAAACATGATACACATATGAATTACATAGAAGATATAAAAGTCTGGACAAAAATAATTTGGACCGATATTAGTGTCAAATCCATAGTTTTCGGGGTCGCTGAGATGAATAGTGATGCGACCGATGTCGTTTAAGTCCAAGTTCAGCCCTCATCTGCATGTAGGGTGAGGAGTGAAAAATAAAATGTCCAGACTAACCGAGATTAGTGTCGAATTCATAGTCTTCTGGGTCCCTAATCTGATTGGTGACGGTCCTGATGACAATTAAGCATAATTTTATTCGAATAGAACGAATAGAAATTTGTAGAACAGTCTAGACTCTGTAGAACATTCTAGAAGGCTGTGGAAATGAATAGAACTTTGTAGAACCGTCTAGATTGTTTTGGAAATGATTATAACTTTGTTGATTGCGATAAATAAATTCCCAGACAACGTCAGGTAATCAGCTAGTATAATAATATAAAAAGGAAAAGTCAGAACCCTTCTCTATAAGAACTGATTTAAAATAAGGTTATACACTATCTCCATTATTATTCAACCTAGTTCTAGAAAAGGTAATCAGAAAAGGTTAAAGAAGAAAGCAGTAAAGAAGAACAAGCTAAAATACTAGGATACGCTGATGACATCGACTTGGTGGAGGAAACTGTGAAAGAAATCATCAATACCTGCATACACCTGAGAGATGTAGCACTAAAAGTGGGCTTGACCATTAACCAAGATAAGACAGAGTATATGAAGATATCAAGAGACCAGAGGCAGAATGATCCAGATTATATGAATGTTGGAGAGATGATTATTAGGAAAGCAAAAACATACAAATATATGAACACAACCTTCAACAGAATCAACACAGTAAGCGAGGAAAGTACAATCAGAGTACAGATAGGGAATAAAATATATTTTCCCATGCAACATGAGTTAAAATCCACACTCATGTCCCAAAACACCAAATTAAGAATCTACAAAACTATAATACGATCAGCCGTCGTGTATGGATCAGAAACATGGAGTACAACAAAGAAAGATGAACAACAATTGCAGATCTTTGAGAACAAGATCCTAAGAATAATATTTGGGCCGACAAAGGATACCACGAGTGGAGAATGGAGAGCTAGAAAGAACACTGAACTGAACAACTTATTTAAGTCCCAAAGAATTAGAAATGTTTTGAAACTGAACAAATACGCTGGCTGGAGCATGTAGAAAGAATGGAAGAGAACAAACAAACGAAAATGATGTATGCACATGAGATGAGGGAAACAAGATCAAGGGGTAGACCATAGATATAAAAGAAATTGGTGTCACCATCTGGAGAGAGAAGATTAAGAATAGAAAGGAATGGAGGCGAACTTTATCTGCAGCAATGAGACTAAATGGCTCAGAAAACTGAAGAAGAAGAAGAAGAAGCAGAAACAGAAGAAGAAGAAGTAGCAGCAGAAGCAGAAGCAAAAGCAGCAGCTGCCGCACAAGCAGCTGCAGTAGAAGCAGAAGCAGAAGAAGAAGCAACAGCAGAAACAGAAGAAGAAGAAGTAGCAGCAGAAGCAAAAGCAGCAGCTGCCGAACAAACAGCTGCAGTAGAAGCAGCAGCAGCAAAAGCAGAAGCAGAAGAAGCAGCATCAGAAGCAGAAGCAGAGGAAGCAGCAGCAGAAGTAGAAGAAGCAGCAGAAGCAGAAGAAGATGCAACAGCAGAAGCAGAAGCAGCAGCAGAAGCAGATTAGAAGCAGAAGCAGCAGCAGAAACAGAAGCAGCAGAAACAGAAGCAGCAGCAGAAACAGAAGGAGCAACAGAAGCAGAAGGAATAGGAGAAGCAGAAGCAGCAGCAGAAGTAGAAGCAGCAGAAGTAACAGCAGTAGAAGCAGCAGAAGAAACAACAGCAGTGGCAGCAGAAGCAGCAGGCAGCATCAGCAAGCAGCAGTAGACAGCAGAAGCAGGTATCATGGGGCAGCAGCAGTAATCAACAGCATGTCGCAGCAGCAGGAGGCAGCAACAACAGCAGGCAGCAGCAGCATGCGGCAACAGCAGCAGAAGCCGAGAGAACCAGCAGCAGCAGGCGGCAGAAGCAGAAGCAGACAGCAGTAGGCGGTAGAAACAGATACAGGCAGCAGCAGGCAACAGAAGCAGAAGCAGGCAGCAGCAGCAGAAGCAGGCGGCAGCAGCATTAAGAGACAGCAGAATTAAGATGCACAGGCGTCAGGAGCAGCAGGAGGCAGAAGGCGGCAGCTGACATCAGCAGCAGACAGCAGCAGGAGTAGCACCAGCAGCAGGAGGAGGAGAAGCAGCAGCAGTAGTAGGAGGATGAGAATAAGGCGGAGGAGGAGCAGCAGCAGGAAGAGGAGCAGCAGCAGGGGGAGGAGGACAGGATTAATGTTTGGCTGTGCTTGTCATGGGCGTACTCAGTGAAATCTCTGAGAAAATGTGCGTGTGTGCTAATGTTTCTATTGTTGACGCTGCATTGATGGTCTTCGTGTATCATTGCATGCATGAAGGGTTTTAATTTTATTGTTAGTGCTTTAGTTAAGATTTTGTAGTCGACATTTAGTAGTGAGATGGGACTGTAGTTTGTTATCATAGCTTTGTCGGGTTCACTTTTTGGTAGGAGGGTTATGTATGAAAGGCTGAGACTGGAAGGAGGCTCTTTTCTATCAAAGGCTTCCTCGAGAACTTTAAGTAGTAATGGTCTCAATATGTGAAATAACCTCTGGAAGAAATCGGCGGTAAGCCCGTCCGGTCCTGGCTGTTTGTTTATTTGGAAGTTGCTTAATGCATCTTCTAAGTTCCCTAGTGTCAGTGGTTGGTCTAAGATTTGTTTGTCGTCTTAATGCATCTTCTAAGTTCCCTAGTGTCAATGATTGGTCTAAGATTTGTTTGTCGTCTTAGTTCATCTTCTAAGTTCCCTAGTGTCAGTGGTTGGTCTAAGATTTGTTTGTCGTCTTAGTTCATCTTCTAAGTTCCCTAGTGTCAGTGGTTGGTCTAAGATTTGTTTGTCGATTTAGTGCATCTTCTAAGTTCCCTAGTATCAGTGGTTGGTCTAAGATTTGTTTGTCGATTTAGTGCATCTTCTAAGTTCCCTAGTATCAGTGGTTGGTCTAAGATTTGTTTGTCGTCTTGAAACAGTTGTTTAGTGTAGAAATTTATCTTGTTTTGATGTTGACTGGTCCTCGACCGTGTACAGCTTGCTGTAGAACTCGTGGAAACCCCCACATATTTTACTGTTCTCTGCATGTTCTTGTCCATGACTATCAATAATTTTGTTTATTTGCTTGCTGCGCTGTATGTTTTGTCCTACTGCTAAATTATGTCTTCTTGGAGTTTATTGTGTCACGGATTGTAGTTTTTTTTTCTGAGCATTACGCCTTGGTAGTTAGGTTGTCTGTGTTGTTCTATTTGTTCTTCTAGCTCATGGATTTGTGGGGCGCTGGTGTCTAAAAGCTTTGTTAGTCTGATAGCCTATTTCAGTATGTCTTCTTCTTTCCTTGACTCTCTGTCTATGTATGTAGCTGCGTCTGTGTTCTTTTTTTCTTATTGCGTTTTTCAGTAGGATCCAATATTCCGCCAGATCTTTGTCTAGGGCATCTCGGATGTAGTCTTCCATAATATGTGATATGTAGGTTACCTTTTGCTGTTTGTTCAGCAAATTATTGTTAAATTTCCAATGGGGGGAATGTTCTAATATTTGTGGTGGCAGTGGTCACTTCTCTGAGAACTGCTTTGTGGTCTGTGAACTTTAGCGTGCTGTCGATGTGTTTTGTTTCACTAATTAATTAAGTTCCGGATGCAGATATTCTATCTAACCTGGCTGAACGTCTGACATGTGGGTTTGTTTTGTCTCCGTGTGTGTACTCACTGCCATCGGGTGTTAAGTGTCTGTATGTATCCACCAGGTCTTGTTCTTGTATGATATTCTCTAGAATAAGAAGTTGTTATAATAGTATTTTGGTGCATGCATAGTGAAATATCGAGGTAATCTTTTGGTGACATAGACTTTGCTGTGTATATGACACTCGTTAGCTGGGCCGTGTCGACATAAGTTGTGCTGATTCACGTTACGCACGTGAATATCAGGGTCGACTTCCATCTTGCTCTTCGAGAGATGAGGTTACTGGACTAGTTACACACATAATTCCAGCTCTCACTCTCACCTGCTGGATAAGTTACACACTGTTCCAGACATACTTCTCATCCAGGCTCGTTCAAAACCTCACGTTGACGACAACTGGTACAGATACTCAAGTAAATCCTGGGTAACGGTGACTTGGAACATTTATTGATGGAATTGATGATAATGCTGATGAAAATAACATTAAATTCGACTGCCGGCTGGTTATCCCTGCCATGTGGCCAGTCCATTCATACGTACAACTAAAATGTTCATCTGTTCCACGAAGACATCACACAGCTCGACAAAACACGTCCACACAGTTACACGTTCAAACCAAGACTCAAACTCCACCGACTCAGCCTTGCCCCTACAATTTCCTGTCACGGGTTTTGCAGCCCACGTGACCTTCTCGAAGGATCTCAACAGGAGAAAATTGAAAAGGAAAAACCTATAATAATGCCCTTACTATCACTGTTATACAAATACTGCTATATTGTGATATTTATCTGGGTTTGTTTTCTGTGTTTGCAACATCAATCTTCCTCCAAATAAGTCTAGGTTGGACAATACACAACTGAAGTCTCCTGCCATGATTGTATTACTGTCACTATAAACGTGGGACAGCGTCTGTGCTGAGTCGTCGTACAATTTTGGTTGGAGAGTTTTCACGGCCGGAGCACAGACACTGACTAATATGTGCATCTCTTATGTGTTGTTTTTGTGTTTTATCTGTACGATAGCTAGTCTGCCGTGGCTGTCTTGTGTTGCAGCGTTCTATACCCCAGTCGTGTGATATTTGTAGTATGGCAACTCCTGTGCGAGTTGTTCCTAAAGTAAAACATAGGTGTTTTACGCCTAATTTTGTTATCTGTTTCGCCTGATGGTATGTTTGAATGTGTGTTTCTTCTATTTTTACTATAAAAAATGTTTTCCACTCATCTTGAGCTTTTTATATATCCTAAATTTGTTGTAGTATTCGGCATAGTTATTTTGGTGTTTCTATCTCTTCTGCTTTCAACATCTCAGCAGCCACTTCATCTTCACTCGGTACCCTGTCTACTTTTGGCTTCTTTTGTTTCTGCTGCTTGTGTTCTGTTTAGTAGAGTGTTGAAGCTTTATCTCCATCTTTCAATGTTTCTCCACTATCAGTTGTCCCTTACGTGTCCTTATTGCTGTCTCATATCTTGTGCAGTATTGACGTTTATCCGGCACCATTTCTTCACCTCTTTGTCTTCTCGTGCATAATTATTTAAGATGTCTTCTTTCAGCCTTTGTGATTTGGTGCTCAGTAATTTTTTCTTGATTTTCTTTCTTATCTTTTCCCATGTAGTCTTGCTTATCCATTCCTCTTTTCTCCTTTTCCGATATTCCAGCACTTCTTTTGCTGTTTCCTGTAGTGTTTCAATGAACTCTAGTATGGGCATTGCTGTTTTGTTTTGTAGGACACTGAAGTGGTTTTTAAGAACTATTGAGAATTAATTTCGTGTCTGCTGGTCTTTCACTTTTGTTGTATCAATTCTTGCCTTTCTTTGTAATCTTATTTTGGCTTTCCTAATTTTAGTCTTATTTTCGATACCAGAAGGTTGTGATCACTTCCTACATCTGCTCCTTTCCTTGCCCTCACCTCCTGTAGTGACCGTTTCCCCTTGTTTATCAGTATGGTCATAAGCGAGCATTTTTGAGAGATGGATCTTAGATTAAGGTAAAGGTAACCCTGTCGTGCCTTAGAGGCACATAGGGATACGGTGTTAGTGCCCATATTTTCATTGACCTGTCACCACATTATTATCACGCCTGGCCCCCTTTCCTTCCCCAACTCTAAAAGAAGTCGGTTACCCATTTCTACACGTGGGTGACTGGGGCGCCTCCGGCCGGATTCGAACCCCCAACCTTCGCATTGAGAGACCAGTGCACTAACTTCCTGACCACTCAGACGCCCATGAATCTTAGATTAGCTCATACTTATGATCTACTTGGTTGACATGGATCTGCAGACAACTGGGCGTCACCGGGTATCCCCAGAATCTGCCCTGGCATTGTCCTGTGTCTGAGTGCACTCGAAGGTGAGATGTGTTTATATTTCACAATATTCTAATCATTCTACAGACTCATGGCCGTCTTTTGAGACATTTGCTATTCAGTAAATTTCCTATGTAATGTGATTTTCATCTGGGAAACACAGACTATAACCACCATACTTTGTTTACATGTATTTTTCAAGGTTCATGGCACAGGTGTTCTATAATTAACACATTTATTTGCTGCGTTAAAAAAAACACTCCCTGTAATAAAAATGGCATAAGCAGACTGATTGAAATTACTTTTAAAAAGTACTGTTAAGTTTTTATGCATTGAACCGTTATCTTACTATCTGAGGATAAATACCAAGTTCTGGCTAAGTTAGCTAGAAAATATTTAGCACCCTCAGCTATTACTATCCCCTTGTGAACATTATTTTCTCTATCTGGATATGTCGTCAATTGAAAAAAAAAATTTCCTTGAAACGACCATTGTAAATAAAACTGGTCTATTTAAACAACTGACTGAATAAATAATTTAACAGACAGAGAATCAATACTTTTTCATCTTCATAACCTTAAAGGTTATGATATCATTATTATACTGTCACCCGGTTTCTGTTAGCTGTTGACTGATTAGTGTTTCACTGTTTGTTCACTTATTTATGTTATACAAAACTGTTATTAGCTAGAATAATTTAATATATGCAGGCAACCAGTTTTCTGTCTTCTTTTAGAAAGTATCACTGAGCTATTTCTCTGTTACAGAACACCATTAAACTGGTTGAAAAAAAAAAAAAAAGTAAAATTTCAGTATGCAGTTAATTTGTATTAAACATTTGAATCATGTGATTAAATTTTATAATCAAACAACAGTCTTATTTAAAATCCAGCTATAAAGATTAAATAGTCTTATACATAATTCATTAAAACATGGAACTATGAAATCTTCATTAACATCAGCGAATGACTCACCTAACTCATATTTGTTCTTTATAGTCTTTTTTTTTCCCATTAAATACAAGCATTATTTGAAATCATTTACAGACTCATTAATATCTGTGCTCTTCAGCTTAAGCCAGTTTCTCTCTAGACTTTAACCAATTTAAAAGTCTGTCAAATGTTGACAGGACTGAAGATCATTCTACTACCTCCCTTCTTAACCTGTTACAAGATTTACTTTATGGAAAAGATTATACCACACACTAAAGGAATCATGAAACTATAATCTTCAAAGTGAAAGTGTTAGCCAAAGGCAAGAGTTTTGACTTGGTGCAGAGCATCATTTATGTCCAGACCTTTTTTTTTTTTGTTTGTTTGTTTGCTTCATGTCCAGACCGTGATTGCTTTACACTTCCAATAAAGCATTTCCCATCTGGCTTAACTTACAAGTTTACAGTAAGTCTGTGCATACATTTCTGAAAAACTGTTCAACTTTTTATTGATGCCAAAGAAGTGCCAAAAGAATCTTCTAATTATGTTGAAAAAAAAACAAAAAACTGACCATTTGATTTTAAATCTTACTGCTAGGCTAGGTATGTCTCTACATCAAGGATTTCCAACCAGGGTTATGGAACTCAAGGATTCTGTCAGAGATCATGACTGAATAATCTCTCCTATACTTCTGTTGATGCTCACTTGACTTAAGAAACAATAATGCTAGCCTATTTTCTAAACTTTGCACCCTCTGAAAAAGTAAGTCCCATTTTAGCTTTCATCATCATCAACATCATCAGGTGCAGTGCCAACTGGTGTTGGCTATTATGCTTCTCCAGAGTACACGATCCTTCATGCAGGCCATCACCTCAGTTGGTGATCTCCTCTCACACCATCCAGTCAGACTGTCCAGTATCATATCTCTTGGTCTTCCTCTTTGTCTTCTTCCTTCTGTTTTTCCTGTTGTTATAATATTTTCAATGCTCTCTCTTCTCATTGCATGTCCTATGAAAGTACATTGTCTCTGTGTTATTTTTTTTACAAGATTTTTTTGTCTCTCCAGCTCTTCTCATACATTCTTCATTAGTTATTTTTGCTGTCCAGGGGATTCGCAACATTCTTCTAATAAATCACATTTCTGCTGCTTCCAATGATTTTTATGCAGACCTGCCTACTGTCCATGATTTATTTCCATATAAAATGCTATATTGAACCTATCTTGTTATATGAAGTGAATTTTAGCTTTATGCCAGTTATTTACATTCATTTTTTAGCTGCCTTTGAGTTTTCAACATTTATGAAATAAAAGAAATAAATTAATTTCTACAAATATAAGTTATGTTTTTGTCCAGGTCAGGTTGATTAAAAAATCATTTTTAGTTCTATACCATATAAAAACCAAGCTATGATTATTTAATGCAAAGGTTATGTCCACCCTCATTTATGCACACGAAAGCTGGAAAACAACTACAGAAACAGACACCAAATTAAGACTCTCTTGGAAACAAATGCCAAAGGAAAATATTTGGTATAAAATGGAATGAATTCAAGAACAACGCAGAGTGAACAACAACCTGTCCCATGGGCTATTAGAAAAAAGAGATGGACATATATCGCTCACATAATGAGAAGAAACAATCAGAGAATCCTAAAACAAGCTATCAAATGGAACACAACAGGCCAAAGAAAAAGAGGTCAACCACATGAAGCTCTAAAGAAGACATTGTTAAGAGAGGACAAATTAGTAGACATAAAATCCAATGATGATGTTGAAAAGCTTGCATGAAAGCAGGAAAACTTGGCAAACTATCATGTGAGCCCTATGTTGTGTTTAACGGCATGGGAAGGATGAGAGAAGTAAGACTATGTTTATTATTCTTATCCTTATTTTTGGTGATGGTGATAAACTAAAAGGACAATGTTTTCCCCAGCTTCGCAAGTGACTGTTACAACGTTCATATTTTATGTTGCAAGAAGTCATGCTAGTGGTAGCTGGGAGGAGGAAGGGAGGACATATAAAAAGATAAATAGCAGCAGCAACTGTTTGAATGCATGGCTTCTACAGGGAAAGCTTCCATGGGGAGGGTGAGAGGAGGGGGTAGGTTGAGTAAGTGAGATCTAAATCATGTTTCAGAACACAGGCCAAACATATTGTGCTACAGAGAATAAAATATCTACTTGTATCTGGGAAACATTGCATGACAGCAGAACACTGACTTGTGTAGTAAGACACACCAAATTACACCGCACACAGTGTACAGAGAGAAAAAAAAAAGCATTCTTGTGATAATCAAACTGATGTACTAGGGGACAATCTATGTGAAAGAGCTTTACTACTGACCAAAAAATTGCTTTCCCAGAAAAAAGAAGTTTGTGGCATTACTCTCAGAATATAATCAATTAGCTTTGATCCACCAAAAGATAATATATGCAGGACAGACATACCAGAAGTGCTGAGATCCATATCAGTGATAGATCAGAAATGAATGTCTTCTGACTTCAAAATGTTAAGTTACCAAAACAGAATTGCAGGAATAAAACAAAACTACTTACATTCAAAAATTCAAGAACACAAATGCTGGTAAAATGTATAAAATTGGAGTCGGCTTCAGAAAAAAACAACTTTAATGTCAGTGAGACAATTATTTTCAACTTCCCAGCCATCACTCACATTCACTTTATATGTACTATGATTTATTCCCCTTATTTGAAAGCAAATCTCACTGTAAACTTTCTAAGGCTTCTGACTAGAAATGTGGTAAAGGTAGACAGAAGTGTATGGCTTGGTTTTACAACAAGATATTTCTTACAAAGAGGATACATAAAGAAATATGTTATTTCATTTTTCATATATTTTTTTGTGTTTTTAATCTGTTGTATTTTTGTATGTGATCCTTGATTTTGCTGTATGTTCTTTTTTACTGCTCATCTTATTTTTTGCCATTCTTATTTCTGCTCATCTTTCCTCACTCTTTTTTTTTTGTTTTTGTTGTAAACTGAACCATGCACCTCTGTCTATGTTTATTACTATAAGAAGTTTTACCACAGTCATCATGTTTCTTATCTCTAACTAGAAATGTGAAGACAGTGCATGATGATATGACCTGAAACAATGCTGTCCTACTGTTGACATTACATGAAAAATGCTGTCATTAATGTTGATAATAAATGACATTGTGCTGTCTAACTTTTGATGACACATTAAACTCTGATATCATGTTGATAACATGAAACAATACTGTCATGCAGATGAGACGATATGAAACACAAAAACTTCTTCAGCTGCCCATTATGAAAATTTTGTGTCAGTTTTAATATAAATGTACACTTTTTTATGTAAAAAAAATTAAAAAAAACAAACTGTTCAACATTTTTTTTAAACAAATCACATAAAATTCAAAACAAATAGAATGAAAATAAACTTCTTAAACAAAGCAAACTTATCTGTAACCGTAATTAATTAATTCACTACCTAATTGATGCTCTCTTTGCCCATAGGCCCATAAATATGAGAGGAGTACAGAGAAATCTAAGTGTATAATTCTCACTACAGAAATTCTGACTCTTGTTTTATGGGGAGTTTTTTCAGAGCAAAACTGCAGGTTTTTTTTTTTTTTTAGCTGAACCAAAGTAATAAAGAAAAAATCTGGATATGGTTGCTATTCTCCTGTGGGAAGCTGTGACTTTACAAATATTAGGAACACTTGTTCTAGTGTAGTTTGATGCACAGAATAATCCTTTATATTTAAGGTTGTTTCAGTTTCTTCCATTGAGGAGAAGATGTCTGCAAGACTGGCAGAAGACTCAGGCACTTGGAAATGAATATAACCTTCATGGTCATCAAACACCTGAAGATGACAAAGATGTAAATAAAAGATAGACTGTGTTTGATGGAATAAAAATTACTACAATTTAGAGCTAGGAGATATTTCAGGAACTGAAGACTGCTTCAAATAGATT
Source organism: Achatina immaculata (assembly GCA_009760885.1). Taxonomy (NCBI): domain Eukaryota; kingdom Metazoa; phylum Mollusca; class Gastropoda; order Stylommatophora; family Achatinidae; genus Lissachatina; species Lissachatina immaculata. The sequence goes on along the minus strand of CM019721.1, from coordinate 62,141,225 downwards.
ACTAGAGTGAGTCAAAAGTTTCACTACTGCACAAAACTAAGCAACATAATATATACTTAGCTGTGTTCCCTGTGGTACATAATGTTAATAATGATGTAACTTCACTCTTCAAAATACAGTCTATAACTTTCAAAGTTCTTTTGCCATCATTCAGCTAACACAAGGACTTTGAGGCTAAGAAATCTCTCACACCAGTTACAAGAACTTTCAATTAACTGAATTTTTGCCTTGAAGGAAGTGTGCCACTATGCAGAATAGATGGTAGTCTAGAGGCATGATTTCTATTTCCTCCAATTCCATGGATCATGTTGGAAGTGTGAGTTGGTGCACTGTCATGCTGAAGAAGTACTCTCTTCCTGTTAATGAGTGCTGAGTATTGGGTGTGCAGAACATCATGCAGCCAACCCATTAATGAAGTGACCAAATGGAACCAATTCTCAGTGTAGGGGGCCCTCAAAGTTCCACTTCAAAGACCATCTCTCTGTCTCTCTCTGTGTGTCTCTCTCTGTATCTCTCAGTCTACCTGTGTCTCTCTCTGTCTCTCTTTGAGTCTCTCTTTCTGTGTCTCTCTCTATGTATGTGTTTATATATATATATATATATATATACACATATATATATATTCAATGCATTAAAGCTTGATAATGAGAAGTTAATTTTTTGTAAAGGCAGGAGCAGTTTTAATTTAGCAATGAAGCACACAGCTGTGATGATCTAACCTGTGTCTTATTCATGCAAAAACAAAATATTAAGCAATATTTGAAGGCATTTAGATATATACAAAGAAAAACAAATACACTTAGTTCACAGCTTGTGGGTTTCTGTTGTAAAGAAGAAAGTGCAGGAAGACCGTATATGTTAGAGCAGAATCTGCTAAGTGGAACAAGTGACTTGATGAAGCTGAGAGAGGGAGGATTTCTACATAACATTTACAAGCATTAGTTCTGAAATAAAAACATGATAAAAATCATCTTAATCAGTGAAATGGTTTAACTAACTTAATCAATGTACAAACAGATAAGGCAGTTGCTACATATGTCAAACTATGGATTGGCATGAACACAAAGGTTCTGCATGCTTAGCACTCTCTTGTACAGCTCTGAAACATGGACAATATATTTAAAGGAAAGAAAACAAAACAGTCTTGATCTAGGATGAACATTTGGTAAGCCAAAATAACCACCACTGAGGCTCTGCAGAATCCTAAGCTTCCATCTATGATGACACCAGAAGCAGAAGAACAAGATGGTCTGAGCTATACAGAAAGAGATGGCAGTCATACTCCCAAGTCCCAAGCAAATTTTTTTATGGTGAACTTGGAAATGGAAAGAGGCCATGTGGTGGACTAGGACTAAGATCCAAAGATATCAGTAACAGATTTTTCAAACAGCAGTGAGGTTTGTGAAGAACTGAAGAAAGATCCAAGATGACTGACTCTGTGTAAGGAACCAGAAGTATCTGAGGAGGAGATGAGGACCAACTTTGAAACAAAAGATGGAGGTGAAAGTAGATGAGGACAAACTTTGAAACAAAATGTGCAGGTAAAAGGAGATGAGGACAAACTTTGAAACAAAAGATGGAGGTGAAAGGAGATGAGGACCAACTTTGAAACAAAACATGCAGGTGAAAGGAGATGAAGACCAACATTGAAACAAAAGATGCAGGTGAAAGGAGATGAGCACCAACTTTGAAACAAAAGATGCAGGTCAAAGTAGGCCAGTTCTTGGTGCTACTGCTCTCTCCTATAAAGAATGCTGATAATCTCAACTGATCCAAGGAAGTCACATTACTGCAGTCAGGACATTCTCATGAATGCACCAAATCTCAGATAAGAAAGAAACAACAATATGGATCAAACATGGTTTTTTACCTGTGCTCCAGGAAAATGTGAACTGATATAATCAATAACTGGCTTGTTGGGAGCAAAAGTGTCATCTTCCAGTAGCTTAAGCTGGATAATCAAAGTATAGCCCTGAGCAAACTTATTTTTCAAGTACTGAGGACTGCCAAGACATATAAATCTTCCATTGACCATTATTGCAATGCGGGTACAGAGGACATCACACTCCTCCATACTGCACAAAAAAAACAAAACATTACATTATGTTGAAAGCATATATTAAAATATTACATGAAAAATATGATGTATCAAAATTACCTGCCAGGTTTGTAAAATTTGACATAAGTAATGATTTCTTACAAAATATCATGTATTGTGTGCTTTGGAGTTTATAACACTTTTCTGCACCCGTCAAAGTTAACTATAAGTGTGACTTCTCACTCAAAGGCACCATTTATCTTGTCTCAGTACTCTGTTAGTTTAAATACTTAACTTTTCAGATGAGAAGCATTTAAGCCAAACTGTCAAACCCAACTCTATAAGAACATGAATAATGAAAAGATATATCACTTTGAGGATCTATCAATGACCACCTGAGTGAGGGATTGTAACAGTTTATTGAGAAATCTTGACACAGCTGTGTGATGGGAGAACAGACTTAACAGTTTATTTTATGTCTCTGTAGTATACACAGGCTTCCGGTGTGACGTGCGAGGTGGTGGACATTTTTTAACACTCTCCCTGGCATGCAGAAATCAGTGGAATTCTGCTTGATCTGTCACATATTCTGTACCGGGAGTTTGGCACAAGGCTAACAACCTTATCCTGGGACCTATCTAGAGGCAACTCCAGATGGATAAAAAAGATAATGTTACAGAAACTTGCAGAGACGGCCAGAAGCAGGTGAAAGATCAGCAGAAAACGGTAAGTTAATAATACATTCAGGCAGAGATGACACTAAACATCGAGAAGGGGTAGGTATTATTATGTCAAATGTAGCAGCAAAAAGCCTTGTAGAATGGGAACCAGTGAACAGTCGTATAATAAGAGCACAATACAACCTAAGACACAGAAGAATGACAATAATACAGTGTTATGCATCTACAAACAATGCAGGTGATAAGGTGAAAGACAATTTCTATCATCAGTTGCACCAAATCATCAACAAAGTCCCTAAACATGACATCCTAATTTCAATGGAGGACTTCAACGCTAAGGTAGGGAAAGATAACACCGACGCTGAAAAAGTGATGGGGAAAGAAGGAATTGACATGGTTAATCAGAACGGAGAAAGATTAATTGAAATATGTCTAACAGAGGATATGGTCATTGAGGCACAATATTTCCTCACAAAGAGATACAAAAAACAATGTGGATATTTCTACATGATAGAACTAGAAACCAGATAGATCATTTTTGTATTAGAAAGCAATACAGAACATCTCTGATAGATGTAAGGGCATATGGGGTGCAGATGTTAACAGTGATCTCAACCTGTGCATAGGGAAAACTAAAACTGAAAAGCCAACACAAGAAATCAATACACAGAAACCAAAACAGCCACAGCCTACAAGAAGAGAATACTAACAGTAATTTCAGTCAGGAACTTGCCAATCATTCCACAACACTCAGTGAGGACATAGGTATAGATGAGTTATGGACTTCTTACAGCACAGCCATAATCACAGCAGCAAAAGCAAGCGCTGGACTGAAAAAACCAAAAAGGATAACATGGATATCAGAAAACACATGGAAGTACATACATGAAAGACAAGCAGCCAAATTAGACACGTTGAATGTAAAAACAGACCTTGGAAAAGATCTGGTGAAAGCAACATATAAAGAAATAGAAAAGAAAGTAAAAAGTTCAACTAGAAGGAATAAAAGAGAATACATAGACAATTTGACAAAAGAGGCAGAGAAAGCAAAACTTTATATAATATACAAAAGAGGCTAACAGGTACTATTACATCTAAAGAAAGACCAGTCTTTAGCCAAACTGGAAACCTATTAACATCAAGTAAAGACCAAAAGCAAAGATGGGCTGAATACTTCCAAGAAATACTTAATCGACCACACTCAAAAGAATTGTTAAACCTTGAAACCAACTTACCAGCCCCACAACTAAATGTCAACCTAGATGAAATTACACTGCCTGGAATTGAAACAGCAGTGAATTTAAAGGCTAGCAACAGAGCTGCAGGTGAAGATGAAATAACACCTGAAATATGAAAAGCTATCAATAGTGACAACATGAGACAACTACAGAGAATATTTAATAAGATTTGTAAAGAAGAAAAAGTCCCTTCTAAATGGAAAAAAGGAATTGTTAAAATACCAAAAAAAAGGCAACGTTAGTGACTGTAACAATTGCAAAGGAGTAACCTTAATATCAGTTGTGTCAAAAGTATTGTGCAAGGTCATTTTGAACAGACTCAAAGATATAAGAGAAGAACAAGCAGGATTTTGAAAGTGACTACTTACTCTAAGAATAATACTTGAGGAACATATTGAAAATCAGAAACCACGAATACTGAACTTCATAGACTTTAAAAAGGCATCTGATATCATAACAGAGATTCATTGTGGAGAATTTTAAGTCTATGTGGAATACCATCTAAAATTGTCAACATCATTAAGGACTTATACAATGGATATGTTTGTGCAGTCAAAACAGAAGAAGGGATGAGTGAATGGTTCTAGATTGAAATAGGCATGAAACAAGGATGTATACTGTCTCCTTTGCTTTTTGGAATTACAATTATTTCATAATGAAAAAATGCTGCACAGGTAACTCAGGTTTTGACTGGGTACATGGGACCCAACTAGAAGATCTTGATTTTGATGATGACATAACTCTTATCAGTAACAAGGGGAATTCCATGCAAGAAAAAACAGATAGCCTGTCTTCACTGGCTAGTAAAATAGGACTTATAATTAACAAGGACAAAACAAAAATAATGAAAATTCCCATTAATCAAAATGGAAAAAGACATATAGAAGGAACAGCTGTTGAATTAGTCAATCAATTTGCATATCTTGGTGGCTACATGCTAGGATGGTGACACCAGAAAGGACGTTAGAATTAGAATTGCAAAAGCAGCATCAATCTTCAAGAATCTTGAGAACATATGGCATTCAAAAGTTATAAGCCTAAAAACCAAGTTAAGACTATTCAGTTCAAATGTAATATCCACCCTCATTTATGCATGTGAAAGCTGAAAAAAAAAATAAATAAAGAAATAGACAACAAATTAGACTTATTTGAAAACAAATGCCTAAAGAAAATACTCAGCATCATGTGCAACAAATTCAAGAACAATGCAGAGATAAGACAGATGACTGAACAACCAGTCTCATGGGTGATCAGGAAAAGGAGATGAATATATGTTGGTCACGTGATGAGAAGAAACCATCAGAGAATCCCAAAACAAGCTATCAAATGCAGCACAACAGGCTGAAGAAAAAAAGGTTGACCATGTGAAACTCTAAAGAGGACATTATCAAGAGAGGCCAGTTTAGTTGGCATAAAATTCTTTGATAAGGTTGAAAAGGTTGCTGAAAACAGGACATCTTAGGAAATTATCATGCAAGGCCTATGTGAAGTTTAACAGCACGGGAAGGATACAGAAGTATACACAAGTAAGTGTATAGCTTACAGAAAGCCACTGCAGCAAAGCTGTGATAACAAAATGTATAAACTAGGAAACAAGTGGGAACAGCTTTATTAATTAATGAGCACACATCTGTAAACATTTCAGTATGAACCTTAATTATACAAAAACGCACAAGATGAAGAAAAGAAGATAAGAAAGAAGCTAAAATATGAATTCACATGAATTCATAAATGAATAAAGCTATTCCTACTCCTTTCGTAATTTATACATTTTGTCCCGTTATCAAAGCATATAAGAAACTGGTACAGAACTTTGCTCATCTTTCTGTACCCTCAAATGACACTGCTATTTCAATAGAAGGTGGAAAACTACACACATTTGGAAATCTAGCAGCTGCAAGGAATGCAGATGATGGACCAGAGAGAACCTTGCCATCAGCTGCAGTCTTTCCTTTCAAATTTTTCCCCTCTAGCTCTTGATGTTCCCAAATCACCCACAAGTTAATGGCTTTGACAGTAGCAGGTAGTACTGTAAAATGTTTAATTTATAATAATTACAGTCATAATAATATAACTGCACTGAGAGTGTTTGCTAAATATTGGTTGTGTTAAATGCCTTTAACTGTAACTTGCTCTTCATCATCTTTTTCTTCCTACAGAATTCACCTTCACCATTTTATCTTCCATATGCCACAACCTTCAGTGCTAACTCTTTACTAGACACAGATATAGTGGTAAAAGATAAAATATCTGAATGATGATAAGAATGGCTTTACCTGTGGGATGTGAGCACAAGCGTGCGACCTGAGTCTCGAAGCTTTGATAAAATATTCCAGAGATGCCTCTTTGCATTAGGATCCAGACCTGAAGTTGGTTCATCCAGCAGAATCAAGGGTGGGTCACCAACTAAAGCCACAGCTGTGCTTAGTTTTCTCTTGTTGCCTCCGCTACAGATACAACAATTTTGTATACTCACTGTCTGAGAACAGAATGTGTCTCTCTTCTAGCTGAACTTCTCTTATCTTTCTCTTTCTCTTTATTTTATTTCTTGTCAATCGTTTATAACTTAAAATTGTTTTCTTCTTGTTTTGAAAATCTTTTGCTTCGGCTGGAGAGATTAATCTCTATATAATGGTGCCATCAAAGTACAGGCTGCTTGTCTCTTTACACATTCTCCTTTATCTAAAATGTCAGCACAATATGATGCATAAAAGTTTCGTATGTCCTGTTTCAGCTGAAACTATTTTATGCCAAACTCATTATCATCCTAAGGTGCTACGCTAAAATATCACTGGCAGTCATGCATCTCTACAAGTCTCAATCTTTGATGTTTTCCATGGTTTCTGTTAGTGATCTTCTGCCATACTGTCATTTTGACTATGCTCTCTCTCTCTCTCTCTCTCTCACAAACACACATCTTATTTTTATGATATTATCAAAACCATCTATAATCTCTTTACCTTTCAAAAGAATGTTGAATGGCTTTTCTATTAGATTCCATGTTTTTTTCAATGCCTATTGATCTTCTCTCATTAGTTGGCTATCTTAAATACTCTTAAATTTCTTCTAAGAAGCTACATCTGTTTCATCTCTGATGATCGATCTTCCTACTGGTCTATTCACTGTTCAAGATTCACAAAAACAGAGTGAAATCATCTAGTTACAACATCATAGTTCTAACTTTTATGTTGAGCAGTAGAGGGCTCACCTGGGCAAGAGCAGAAAAAAAGGCGAAGGACAGGCATTTGTGGAAAACCCTTGCGGAAACCCCATGTGCCCTGGGCACTTAAGGTTCAGAGAGAGAGAGAGAGAGAGAGAGAGAGAGTTCTAACTTTCCTATACTCAAAGACATCAGTGTGATGAAAGACTCGAAATATCTATTTGTTTTCTTGAATGCAGTCTGATATGCCCTGATCTTAATTTTCTGAGACATCTTCCATCTCCTCTTAATAGGTTACCCTGATAGTTGAAGCCTCTTTTCAAGCTTGGCTATTAACACTGTATCATGATTATGTCATAGGCTGCTGACACTTCATTCTCAAGCTCTGATTCCTGGACTGCTATTACTGCTCTCATAATATTTTTAAAATATAAAAGGAACAAATATAAAATAAAATATAAGAAGAGCACATTTTCTCCATTATCTCTCTCTCTTTTATTGCTTGCTATCTGTAGTCACTTTTATGCTCAGTGCTTACTTCCTTTTTCAATACACTGTTCTCACTATTTTCAGATCTCTGCCATAAATGTTTATGTTTTCCCTGATTTTCATATCAATGTATCCCACATTTTCATATAATCAATGTTTATGTTTCCCACATTTTCACATAATCAATGTTTGTGTTTCCCACATTTTCATATAAGCAATGTTTATATTTTTCCACATTTTCATATAATAAATGTTTATGTTTCCCACATTTTTGTATAATTAATGTTTGTTTCCCACATTTTCATATAATCAATGTTTATGTTTTCCACATTGTCATATAATCAAAGTTTATGTTTACCACATGTTTGTATAATCAGTGTTTATATTTCCCACATTTTCACATAATTAATGTTTGTGTTTCCCACATTTTCATATAAGCAATGTTTATGTGTTCCCACATTTTCATACAATCAATGTTTCCGACATTTTAACAAAATCAATATTTATATGTCTGTATTTTCATAATTTTCTCACACTTCATTGTGTTCAAAGATACTGTATGATCATAGAGACATATAAGCATGCCTTCTTGCACTTACAACTGTTCTCTGTTAGAACTGTTAGTCTATATATAGCATTATTTGTTCCTTAATATTCTACAAATCCACAAAATTCATCTACTTATCCTTATAATAATTCTCAACATAACTTGCATGATATGGCATGCAAGACTTACAGTTGGGAAATCTTCACAGAATTTGGCCCCTGGTTTCTTTGATAATGTTTTGAATGTGTATTTGAATAGAACATTAGATATAAACACTCTGTTATAGATGTCACTAAGCAGTTTCATTATTTAAACAGCAAGATCAATGAGAGTTTCATATTCATTTACTGATATTTTGCTTGGCTTGGTCCAGTTATTTTCCTCATATATATATATATATAATGGAAGCCACTCAGATTATGTACAGCACAATTAATATTTCCCACATATTCTGTATATATCATCATCATCATTGTCATCATCATCAGGTGCCGTGCTGGATGGCGTTGGCTATTATGCTTCTCCAGAGTACACGATCCTTCATGCAGGCCATCAGCTCAGTTGATGATCTCCTCTCACACCATCCCGTCAGACTGTCCAGTATCATTTCTCTTGGTCTTCCTCTTGATCTTCTTCCTTCTATTTTTCCTGTTGTTATAATATTTTCAATGTCCCCTCTTCTTATTGCATGTCCTATGAACGTACATTGTCTCTCTCTTATCTTATTGACAAGGTTTTTTGTTTCTCCAGCTCTTCTCATACATTCTTCATTAGTTACTTTTGCTGTCCAGGGGATTCGCAACATTCTTCTAATAAACCACATTTCTGCTGCTTCCAATGATTTTTGTGCAGACTTGCCTATTGTCCATGATTCACTTCCATATAACAAGATAGGTTCAATATAGCATTTTAGGACTTGCTTTCTAACATTTATTGATAAAGATGTGTTAGCTAATATGTTTCTCACTCTCTGAAATGCAGTCTTTGTATTGGCCTATTCTGTTCCTAATTTCTGTTGTGCATTTCCCATCTGAAGTTATTACTGCTCCAAGTTTGAATTTCTGCACCTGCTTTAGAATAGTTCCGTTTAATTTAATACTTCATGCTGGTGGATTCTGTTTCTTAGATATAACCATAGTCTCTGTCTTTTTGATGTTCAAATTAAGGCCTTTCTGTTCACTTTCTTTGGTGACTTTACCCAAGAGATTTTGCAGGTCTTTCTGTGTATATATATATATATATATATATAATATCTGAGTGGCTGCCATATCTACCACATGTGTTACCTGTAGTGGCCAACAAGTTTGTTAATATGAGGACCAAGCAAAAGAATTTCTGTTAGTCCTTGTACCACTGTTGTGATCTTTCCTTCTGGGATGCCTCGTAGACGTGCAAACATGGTTAAGGTTTCGAAGCCAGTCATTTGATCAATTAAGGCATCAAACTGTGGACAGTAGCCCATGTTGGCCTGAACCTTTTCAGGATATAAGAGAGTACTTGTTTATTGTTTTAGCTCATTCTGTTAATAAGAGAGTATGTGTTAACTTGTATGGTGTAGGCTGTATATAGCAAGCTATACCAGAGAGTAGAATGTCTCTGTTTATGTGGGCAATCAGGAGGATAAACATATTAAATATAAATCTGTCATGAATGCCAAAGTAATATTCTTACATTTCTGTTCTATCTGATGGGCTGGTCTAATACACAGCTGATTACAACTACATCTTAGATACATGTGACAGCATATGGTAAAGTTAAGAATTAAACCACAAAATTATCTACACTTGTCACAGAAATGAGAGAAACAACTTTTGGTGATAATTTATGGAAAAAAAAAATTTTCAAACTCCTTTAAGGGATATGAAACAATATTAGGTACAGTTCTACTATCAAACCACATGCAGTCCACAGAAGTTTACCGAAGTTTTTGTGCCAGTTTCACAGAGCAAAAGCCCGAATGCTCAATGAATGCTCTATAGGTTGGGAAAGACAGAAGTGCAGTGCACATTATATGAAATAACTTGTTGGCGTTGTCTGGATATTTATTTATCCCAATCAGCAAAGTTCTATTAATTTCCACAACCTTCTAGATGGTTCTACAGCGTTCTATTCATTTCCACAGCCTTCTAGAAGGGTCTACAGAGGTCTATTCAGTTCCACAAACTTACATAAGGTTCTACAATGTTCTATTAATTTCCACAACCTTCTAGAAGGTTCTACAGAGTCTAGATGGTTCTAAAGAGTTCTATTCCTTCTATTCGACTAAATGTGGGCTTAAATATCATCAGGACTTTCACAAATTAGCTTAGTGACCCTGAACATTATGGATTCGACACTTATCTCAGTCAATTCGGACATGTTATTTTTTTATACCGGTCATTTTCGATTATTTTTACAAATTACCCCATCCAACCCCCACCTCTAGGACCCCATGCCGATTGAGGCTGAGGTTTGACTTAAATGGCATCGGGAGTGTCACTATTCATCTAAGCAACCACAAAAACTATGCATTCGACACTAACATTGGTCATTTTCGATTATTTTTCATGTCACCAAATCCCACACAATCCGTAGCCCCCCCCCGCTGTTGGGGGCTGAACTTTGATTTAAATGGCATCAGGATTGTCATTTTTCATCTCAGCAGCCCCCAAAACTATGGAATTGATGCTAATATCGGTCATTTTTCGATTATTTTTACATGTCAACCCCATCCCACCCCACTCATAGGGACTCTCCATGCCTTTAGGGGCTGAACTTGGACTTAAACAGTATCAGAACTGTCACTATTCATTTCAGATATCCCTAAAACTCTGGATTTAACAATAATATCGTTCATTTTCAATTATTTGTACATGTTACCCAACGCAACCCCCACCCCTAGGGCACCCCATGTCCTTGGAGCTGAACTTGGACTTAAATGGCATCGGGAGTGTCACTATTCATCTCAGTGGCCCCGAAAATTATGTATTCAATAATAATATTGTTCATTTTCGATTAATTTTACATGTCACCCCAACCCCTAGGGGTTACAGGGGTATCCTAGGAGTGATCTAACCCCCTCGGTGCATTGTCCAGATTGTAAGTCATAAGTGTGCCAAATTTGGCTGAAATTGCTCCAGGCATCCAGCGTGATGCTGGAATATACATACATACATACATATAGACATTCATTTTTATATATATAGATTCTTATGCAATATGTTGTGATGTCAAACTAAAAATATATAATCAACATGAAAAATACATGGGGGGAAAAACAGTCTTGGTAGAATAAAATAATGGAGCCATATGAACTTATAAAATGGGCAAACAGTAATGATATGATCACAGGCAAAACATTATTTAACTCATAAAGATTGTTGGATAAATTCTCAGAAAAAAAAAAAAAAAAAATCTTGCATCATATTCACATACAGAAATGATCAGATACACTTGCCTATAAAATATGAGAAAGAAGATACTCAGTACTGAAGCAACAACATAAATGCATCATTAACTTCTTATTAAGGATGAGAATATGAAAATCAAAAGCTGCTTTAAAGCACAGATTATTTTTCTCAACATTGAAAGCATAGAGACAAGGTGGATGATTGAAAACAATCTGCATATTTTTCTGTGGAAAAACAAGTGGAAAAAATGATAATATATACTACAAGAAAAAAAAATGATCATATACTACAGGGAAAAAATGATCATATATATGACAAGGAAAAAAATGATATATATATACTACAGGGAAAAAATGATCATATATATGACAAGGAAAAAAATGATATATATATACTACAGGGAAAAAATGATCATATATATGACAAGGAAAAAAATGATATATATATACTACACGGAAAAAATGATCATATATATGACAAGGAAAAAAATGATATATATATACTACACGGAAAAAATGATCATATATACTACAATGAAAAAAAAACTGACCATATATACTACAATGAAAAAAATGTCATATATATATGTAGGCCTATCGGTTGTGAGCAAGATTGCCTGCTGCTGATGCATCCATTTGCAGATCATCAGTGATGTCTTGCAGCCATCTTCACTTTGGTCTTGTTTAATGTGTCTAAAATATTTAAGTTTTCTCTCTTTAATCCTTTTTACTAGCCAGCTTTCTTCAATATTAAGTTCTTGTAGTATATATATATTTGTTCTTTTTTGTGTCCATGATATTTGAAAAAAACTCTTCATTTACATTCAAAGGAAGTTATGCGTTTCTCAGCTGTTTTGTTAAGTGTCCAGGTCTCACAGGCATAAGTTGCGATGGGAAAGACACGTGCCCTTAAAAATCTTATTTCTGTGGTTCTGACTGCTCCTCTCCACAGATTCTTTATTTGTTTTACTTTCTGAAGAGCAATAGATGCCCTCCTTTTAATTTCCATCATTGTATCTCCATTATTAGTTAGTAGTGATCCAAGATATTCAAAGCTCTCCATTTCTTCCAGTTTTTACTCATTGATACATATCCATCTTGTTTGTTTTGTCAGTTGTCATTAATTTAGTTTTCTTTGCATTAAGATAGAGGTTTTGCTCTTTGCTGTTCTTATGGACTGACATAATTAGTTTTTCCATTCCTTTTTGTGTTGTGGACAGTAATACTGTGTCATTAGCATATCTAATCTCTGCTATTTCATAACCTCCAATTGTTATGGCATCATAATATTCTTTGTCTACATCTTCTCTAACATTCCTCATTATATTTTCAGTATACAAGTTAAATAAGTAAGGCAACAATATGCACCCCTGACGGACCCCTTGTTTTATGACAAACCAAGTTGTTGTTTAGCCATTTATTCCTACTGCTGCTTGTTGGTCTAGATACAGCAGTGATGTTAATTGTATCAAATGTGTTGGAAATCCCATTTTTTCCAAGATTCTGGTGTTGTACACAATCAAATGCCTTTGAGTAGTCTACAAAGGCTAAATATAGATTCACATTATTACTCTCTCTGCATTTCTCTATTATTAATCTTATATTGAATATATGATCTCTTGATCCTCTTCCTTCCTTGAAACAAGCTTGGACCATATTGACTTCTTCTTCTATTTTCTTATGAAGTCTACCCATTATGATTTTTAACAGAATTTTACTGGCGTGACTAATCAGGCAACAGTTCTATAATTTATGCATAATTTCAAGTTACCCTGTTTTGGCAGTGGTATGAATACAGTTCTTTTCCATTCATTTGGCCAAATACCAGAATGCCATATCTTTTTACATAGTGCATGATAGACTGCTGCACATTCCTTTCCTCCTGCTTAAATAAGTTCAGCTGTTATCTCATCACATCCTAGTGATTTACCATTTTTCAGATTCTTTATTGACCATAAAACTTCTTCTATTGTCGGTTTGGGTTCTTTCTCCTCTAATAATAATTCACACTGTAGATTTCTGCTTTCACAGTCAGTTGTTTCATACATTCCTCTTCAATATTCCTTCCATCTTTCTAGAATTTCCTCTGTCTCTGTCAAGGTATTCCCCATCTCATCATAAATTACATTTATCTTAGGTTTGACATTTCTCGTCAATGTCTTCATTTCTTTAAACATTTCACTATCTCTTCAACACTTCTGATGTTCTTGTATTCTTTCCCAACAATCTTGTATGTATTGTTTTTGTCTTTTCTTCTGGTTTCTTCATACTTCTTTTGTTAAAGATTTATATTCCTCTTTGTTGTTGTTTGTCACTTTCCATTGCATCTTTATTTCTCTACGTTGTTTTATCAGTTCTAGTGTGCCTGCTGTAATCCATCCACTCTTTTATGTTTTCTTTACTGGAACCATGTCTTTACCTGTTGGTATTAAGATATCTTTGGCCTGCGTAGCCAATTCATCTGGTGTCATCTCCTCCTGTACAGCCATCAGGATTTCGAAATGGTTCTTTATTTCTATACAGTATTGTTCTGGTATTTTTGTAAGATCACAGTTGAGTGGTCTTGATCCTGTAACTGTCATTTTTATCTTTATCTTCATGTCTGCTATTAACAGCTCGTGGTCCGTGTCACAATCAGCACCTGGTAGTGTTTTTGTTGATGCTATACTTGACCTCCACCTTCTTTGCACTAAAATGTAATCTATTTGATTCTTGGTTTTTCCATCAGGTGATGTCCATCTGTAAAGTCTTCTTGGGTTTTGTTTAAAAAGTGTGTTAGCAATCAATAGCTCATTTTCCATGCAAAACTCTATTAGACTGTCACCTGCCTCTCCCCTGGGAACAACTGTGTTAAGAGCACACTTATCTTAACATAGTGTTTGTGAGACAGGGAACATAGATCTGTTTGCTTAAAAACTCTGACCTACCTCTGTAGCCCAGAAACTTGTAGCAATCAACACTAATTGTAATTGTAATTGTTATTTTTGCAAAATGTAATGTCAGGTTGGTGGACGGATGGGGACATGGAGATCTCTGGCGGGGATGAGGGAAGTCTGGTGTGAAACCAATGAATCCAGGACGTGACAAGCCTATGGGTCTTTACAACAATGGCTATCAGAATGATGTAAACAAAACAGAGCCAGTAGACTATAGGTGGCGGGGAATGGATATCGTTGAAGCACTCATCAGATTCCTCATCTCAGAGTCAGAGTGTCTTTGTGGAACTGTCTCAAACCATCTGACATGGAGAAGGGGCTTAAGTACAGCCACCAGAGGCTGGAAAACAAAGTTTTGGCCAGGCCAGCCACACTGTCTTCATGGCAGTCCGAGCAAGACCACAGTCTGCCCTAGCAAGGAAAGGTGCTGAAGTCGGAGTTACCCAGCCAAAAGGCGCATCGCAAAAATCAGGGTAACACGCATTATCGCTAATGAAATGTCTATATCTACAGTTTTCAAACATGGTGCTCGCCCTGTGAAGACTAACCAGGCAGGTGCAGTGCCGGGCCCCCTGCCTCGAAAGGGTCCACCCAATGCTACTGGAGGTCCTCTCAGTTCGTCTTGTGGAGTCAGGAGACATGAGAGTAGAGCTACTGGCCAAAAAATACAACAGAAGAAAACAGCCAAAAAGCAAGAACTTAAAATAATGCAGTGGAATGCTGAGGGTGTCAGCAGTGTTAGAGATGGCTATAGCAAAAAGGTTGAACTAGAGAACATACTTTTTGCAGAGCAGGTAAGTATATGCTGCATACAGGAGACACACCTAACCAAAGATGCCGCCTTTAAAATCAGAGGCTACCAGTGTTTTAGATCAGACCGACAGGACAGAAGAAAAGGAGGAGTACTCACACTTGTTAAGAATAACATCAGCGCATGTCAGGTGGGAGTGTACATGGAAGGAGCCGAATACCAGATGATCCATCTAAAAAGTAGTAATACAGATTTCCACCTCCTTAACTATTACTGTCCTAATGACCGCCCACTTGCTTCAGGAACAATCCCACACAAAGAGAGACTGATGGTCTGTGGTGATTTTAACAGTCATTCCCAGAGCTGGGGCTATGACCACATAGACAAGAGAGGAGAGGAAGTTGAGAGCTGGCAGGATGATAATGGACTTCTCCTGATCAACCAGCCAATGGATGCCCCAACATTTTACTCAAGGGCTTGGCATACAAAATCAACACCAGATCTGGCATTCCACTCTCCAGATCTGAAGTGGAACATTACACGTGAAGTTGGAAAACAACTTGGAGGTAGCGACCATCGACCAGTCTTCCTGACAATAGAAAATGAACTCCTTAACACCAGTAACCCTCTCCCCAGATGGAACTATAAAAAAGCAAACTGGACAATGTACAGACATCGTACAGGTATCCTGGTGGGACAGCTGTCCATAGAAGGTAAGGATATTAACAGCATAGTGAAGGAATTCAATGCTTGTATCCTTCAGGCCGCTCGTGAAACCATTCCCAGAGGAGCTCGCAGGGACTATAAACCATACTGGTCTAGTGAGCTGGGAAAACTCCATGATGACGTGGAAGCAGCTCGAAAGCAAGCAGAAAATAGACCATGCCAAGAACACCACAATAATTACCAACATTCTAAGGCCAAATTTCAGAGAGCAAAGCTGCAAGCCAGACGGGAAAGTTGGAGAGAGAAAACAGAGTCCCTAAACTTTGAAAAGGATGGAAGGAAACTGTGGAAACTAATCAAACAGTTAAATGATGAGAGTACTGGAAGAAGTACAAAGATTACACTAATAGAGGATGGGAAAACTCTTACGGGTAAGCAGGTAGCAGATCACTTTGCTCGCATGTTTGCACAGGACTGCAACATTGATATCCATCCAGAGAAGGAGCGTACAGTGCGCATCGAGCCACAGAAAGAGGAGGAACAAGTCAGAAAAGTGGAGGTCATGGATGCACCAATCACACGCAGTGAGTTAGACCTAGCAGTTAGTAAACTGAAACCAAGGAAATCACCAGGACCAGATGGAGTGTCCAATGAAATGATCAAGAACCTGGGAATGGCAGCAATGGGAAAGCTGTTGGATATTTTCAATATGTGCTGGAGCACAGGTAAGTTACCTCAAATCTGGAAGGAAGCAAGCATGGTACCACTGCTAAAACCAGGAAAAAACAGTGATACTGCCTCCAGCTACAGGCCAATCAGTCTCACTAGCTGCCTATGCAAAACGATGGAACGCATCATTGACCTGAGGCTAAAATGGTACCTAGAAAGTGAAAACCTTCTCGTTCCACAACAAGCAGGATTTAGGCAGTACTACATAACGGAAGATCAAGTGACCTATCTCTCTCAAGAGATTGAGGATGCATTCCAAGAGAAAAACCTTGTACTAGCAGCGTGGATAGACCTGAAGAAAGCCTTTGATAAAGTATGGAAAAAAGGTCTGTTGTGGAAACTAAGAAACTGCAATGTGAATGGAAGACTGTACAACTGGATAAAGTCCTATTTACACAATAGAAGAGCTAGAGTAGTAATGGATGGACACAAAAGCCAGAAAGTACTTCTGCGACACGGTGTACCACAAGGAGGAGTCCTTTCGCCTACACTATTCCTTGTATTCATTAATGACCTGGTCAAGGAACTTCCCTATGGAATCAAAGCAGCACTGTATGCAGATGATCTGGTCATGTGGTGTACAGATGAATATGCGACAGTTGCTACACAGAGACTCCAAAGAGCAGCAGACATCTTGACATCATGGACAAACAAATGGTGTGTAAGTATCAACACAGAGAAATCAAGCACCACTCTGTTCACCCTCTCATCTAAACAGAAAGCAGGTAAGATCTTTGTAAATGAAATACCCTTAAGGATGGACAACCAACCCACTTACTTAGGAGTGACTCTTGACTCAAAACTGACTTGGAAGCAACACATCAACAGTGCAGAAGCAAAAGCCAGAAGAAAACTAGCCATATTAAGAAAATTGAGTGGGACTACATGGGGAGCTAGTGAAAGAATCCTCAAGAATGTATATCAGCAAAGTATTCTACCACATTTAGAATATGGCTCAACATCTTGGTGCACAGCATCAAACACTACGCTGCATAATCTAGACAAGGTTCAAAATCAGTCACTACGGATTATCACAGGTGCCATGAGGTCCACACCAATAGTAGAAATGCAGAAAATAGTTGGTGTTCAACCGCTAAAGGAACGTAGAGACACAAAGGTCATGACCATGGGAGAAAAATTCCTTAGCTCTGTAAGCCATCCCCTGAAGGAGAGATTCAATAACTTGGCATTAGGACGGCTTAAAAGAAGCAGCTTCATTCATCAGGCCAAGCGTATGCGTAAGCTGATACCTGACCTTCCAACTGTAGTCACTCCATTATCATCTGTACCAGAGCATACACCATAGAAAGAAGCAGATTATACACAAATAACTATTCAGACTGAAGTGAAAGGTGTGCAGAATGGTGAGATGCAGAGCAGTCTTGTAAGATCAACAGCCACACTTAGTGTTCTAGATGACAAATATCCATGTGACACCTGGATACGTGTGTATACAGATGGATCTGCACATAATGCCATAAAGAATGGTGGGGCAGGAGCATATATTGAATATCCAAACAACACCATTGACAAGATTTCCATACCCACTGGTAAATACTGCAACAATTTTGATGCAGAAGTTAGGGCAATTATTGCTGCAGTTGAAAAACTATCAGACTCCAGAATTGATACATGTCCTGTAGCAATTCTCACAGATGCAAGATCAGTACTGGAGGCTCTTCAGTGCAACAAACTACCAGACCTTAAGGATGCCTTGTCAAAAATTGGCTTACAACATGGAGTCACTTTGCAATGGATTCCCTCCCACTGTGGGATACCAGGCAATGAGAAAGCTGACCATCTGGCCAAAGAGGGCACTGAAATGGAGCAACCAGACATACCAGTCACCTATAATCAGAAGAAAAGCATGATAAAAACCTACAGGAAGCCACAAACACCACCACATGATGACTATCACATGCTAAACAGAAAGGAACAAGTCACCATCTTCCGTCTCCGAACAGGACACAGCCGACTCCGAAGTCATATGTATACAAAGTTTGAGGTTGGTACTACTAATCTATGTACATGTGCCCAGGTGCCCCAAACCGTGGAACATATCCTCCAGAACTGCATCAACTACGAGACACTGAGAAATAATTACTGGCCCAGTGAAACCACTAAAGAAGATAAGCTCTACGGTTCCATACATGAGTTACAAAAAACAGTGAAATTTATCCAAGAGACAGGACTGCAGATATAGACAGACAGTGCGAACGAAGAAGAAGAAGAAGTCACCTGCCTCATTTTTATGTTCTATGCTAAATTTCCCTACAACATGTCGTCCTTCATCTTCTGCTCTTTCTGTGTCAGTCTTTGCATTAAAATCCCCCATTATTAATACAATATCATTTTTCTGTACCTGGTCTATTGTCATTTGCAGTGTTATGAAAGTCTTCTATTTCCTCTTCTTCTGCTGCTGATGTAGGTGCATATATCTGGATGATTGTTACATTTCTAGGAATGCCCTTATGTCTGATTGTGAGGATTCTATCACTTATTGGATTGTAGCCTAGTAATGCTTTTGATGTTGATTTGTCCAAGTAAAAAGCCACTCCATTCTTTCCTCCTACTTCTCTACTAGAGTATATAAAGATATTATCATTCTCGCTCTTGAAGTATCCTGATCCTTTCCATCGATGTTCACAGATTCCCAAAATGTGTATCCCCATTCTTTTCATCTCATCACTTCATTTACAAGGAAAAAAATGATTATATATACTACAAAGAAAAAAATGAAAAGCTGAAAGGAAGAGACGGAAGAGTTGCAAGGGATTTACAAAAAAACTTATAACATTAAAAACAGCTTCATTTAACTGAAAGAAATGTGGAAACACTTCACGATAAAAGAATTAGAACATTAAGAAACGATGCTGGAAAAAAGAATGATAAACCTACAAAGAAAGAAATACTGATGAAATAACATAAAAGTACAAAGTAGGTTTGTAAAGCATGAGAGATGCTTAAGTGCAGAAAGACAAATCAACCTGACAAAGTAGATGGCCATGAATGATAAGCTCTTAAATATAGTTGATGATCCTGTATGGTTTTTAGTAGCAGTGACAATTATAAAAATCACACAATTCTTTTCACTGGCTATGTGAAAAACACACTTTTAATAATATCAATGTGAGATGTTAAGATATATAAATGAATGAAAACTCAAGGCAGATGGAAAAGTCATGAGTAATTATCAGGAATGAAATAGATGTACTGAAGAAGAGCATGTTTTCATAGAATAAGACTTGAATCTGTTCCATAACTTTGAAAAATTTACTGGCAAATTGGCCAATAGAAAAATATGCAGTGGAGATTCATGGATACTAAGGGATTTCTATCTGTCATTTCATAAATTGTATTCACATTTTTCTAACTTTCATCTCAAACACCCGTGTGAATATTTGAGAAGGAACTATATATATATATATATAATACATTTTTTTGTTTGTTTTGGATTAGTCATAATGGTGTAAGTACAGATTTGTTCAGTCACTTTCCTTTACAGGGCAAAGACAATACAAAATTGCTGACGTTATATAGTATTTGGTTCCTATTCAAAAGTATGAAGTTTAAATAAGAGAATATAAGAAATATTTTGATTCTGAGGGTGAGTATTTTTTACTGAATATTATGAATACAGTTTTACCAACAAAATGGTAAACAATAAAACATAATATGATTTATCATAGAATATTTTAGACAGTCATACATAAATATGGCTCATACACTGCAAACTAATGATCAGGTATGTTTAGCACAGTGATTTCTTCTTTGAAACAAACCTTTGACTTTTTGAAAAAAAAAAAAAAAATTGTTCTGGAAAAAAATCCCACAGAAACTTTGTGTACAAGAAACAGTGTGCAAGCATGTTCAGGAATTGTAGCAACAATAATTGTGACAGCAGCAGAATTTATCAAGTTCTTTTCATCATTTCTGAGACAAGGCCAGTCATTTGAATGTGGCTGATGGTGCTTCACACAACCAACAACTAGCTGCAGAACTTGGCACCCGACTGCTTCTGGAGCTAGGAAAGATAAGGGTGTCAGACATGATACTGGCCACATCACCCTGCCTTGTACCACCAGCTGTAGCAACATGTGGCTTCCAACATAGTATTTCCTAGTTAGTTACACCACAACAGGCTACCTTTACTACTTTACATATCTGTGACACACAAGTTCTATGTCAGTGTGTTCTTTGTAAATGATCCATTTCAAAAATACATTTCATTAATTATGTGATAAAGTCTCAGCAGTGGGATGATTTTCTGGCACACCATGAAGACCTTGGGGTTGACTCAGCCTCTGAAAATGGATACAAGACAAATCTGGGAAGGTAAAGTGGCCAGGCATGATACTGACCACATCACACTTTCGTGTGCTGAAGGTCATGGAAAATAAGGGCCTAACACTGTATTCCCCATTATGTATTATTGGCCAGGAAACAGGAATTTTACCTTTTAACTTTTATGTGAATAAAAACAATTTATTTGGCTAATTTATCTTTCATATATTAAAATAATTAATGTATTTTATGTAACAATCAGAATACAATAAAACAGGTATCATATATAACATCTTACATACTTCCCATGCAATTAAATGTCAAATAGGGCTCGCATGGTAGTTTGCCAAGACTTCCTGTTTTCAGCAAGCTTTTCAACCTCATCATGGGATTTTATCCCCACTAAACTGGCCTCTCTTAACAATGTATTCTTTAAAGTTTCACATGGTTCACTTCTTTTTATTCAGCCTGTTGCATTCTACTTGATAGCTTGTTTTGGGATTCTCTGATTGTTTCTTCTTGTCACATGATCGACATATGTCCATCTTCTTTTTTCTGATCAGCCATGAGACAGGTTGTTGTTTGCTCATCTGCATTTTTCTTGAATTCATTTCACTTTATATCAAGTATTTTCCTAAAGCATTTGTTTTCAAAAGAGTCTAATTTGTTGTATTTTTCTTTAATTGTTTTCCAGCTTTCACATGTATAAATGAGGGTGGATAGTACATTTGAATTGAATAATCTTAACTTGATCTGTTTTTTCTTGTAGTGATTTCACATTGTCACTGATAAGAGTTATGTCATTTGCAAAATCAAGATTCTCTATTTGGGTCTAATGTACACAATCAATACCTGTTACCTGTGCAGCAATTTTTCATTATGAAATCTATCTTATCTTATATCCTTCCTGTGCCATTAAACGTCACATAGGGCTCGCAAAGTAGTTCACCAATTTTTCCTGTCTTTGGCGAGGCTTTCAGTCTCATCAAGAGATTTTATGACTGTTAATTTGGCCTCTCTTAACAATGTCCTCTTCACAGTTTCATACAGTCTGCCTCTTTTTCTTTGGCCTGTTGTGTTCCACTTGATAGCTTGTTTTGGGATTCTCTGATCATTTCTTCTCATCAAGTGACCAACATATGTCCATCTCCCTCTTCTGATCACCCATGAGACTGGTTGTTGTTCAGTCATCTGTCTTATCTCTGCATGAAATCTATGGCATTTCCAAAAAGCAAGGGAGATAATATACATCCTTGTGTCACACCTGTTTCAGTCTGGAACCATTCGCTCATTCCTTCTTCTGCTTTGACTGCACAAACATATCCATTGTAGAGGTCCCTAATGATGTTGACAATCTTAGATGGTATTCCATATGTTCTTAAAATTCTCCACAATGAATCTCTGTGTATGCTGTGAAATGTCTTTTTAGTCTATGAAGTTCAGGATTAATGGTTTTTGCCCCTCAGTATGTTCTTCAAGTATTTTTCTTAGAGTAAAGATCTGGTGGAGACAGCTTCTCCCTTTTCAAAATCCTGCCTGTTCTTTTATTGCACCACCCACTATATCTTTAATTCTATTAAGAATAACTTTGCAAAATACTTTTGACACAACTGATAGTAAGGTTACTACTCTCAAGATACTGAAACCACTAAGGCTGCCTTTTTTTTTGTGGGTATTTTAACAATAATTCCTTTTTTTTTCCATTTAGAAGGGAACTTTTCTTTTTCCAAACTTTATAAAACATTCTCTGTAGTTGCCTCATGTTGTCACTGTTTATAGCTTTAAACCAGCAGTTCTCAGACTCTTTTTTGCTGCATGGCCCACATTTAAAAGCCAAACATTTCTGTGGCTCACTAATAAAGTGCTTTATATTTTTGCAAGGTATAAATCTAATTTTATAAAGTATTATGTAATATTTTATCTACATTTTTAACTGTATATTCATTGCTACACAAAACTTCTTTTCATTTACCTTAAAGATAGCACCATTTCTGGTTGGGTAGTACATCTATTCTGGCTGGAATTTGTGACAAACACACTTGATGTTCATCCTCCATGTTCATTCTTGAATGATAGTTAGTTTTCATGGCAGGCAATGCAGAAAATGAAACTTAAATAAGTTGCTGAAAAAGGTAGAAGAACTTTCACTGCCAGGGCTGACAAAAATGGATATTCCAGCAAAACAATGCACCAAAAAGAATGAGATAGCCACAGCGGGGTCGTTGAATTTGATTTGTAATGTGCAATTGCCAGATGGTTCAGCTAATTCTTCCTGTGCAGACAGGTTAATTCAGAGAATGCACATGAAAAGGATTACGAATCCAATCATATGCTTTAATGTCTTTGGGCATGAAATATTTGTCAAAATATTCAGTATGAGATGTCAGATGGCCTTTTATTACACCAGTGACCCCGTCCAGAATCTCACCATTAACTTAATTGCTCTCTATAAATTCACAGAACAAGTGAAACATGTCTTGTGATTTGTTCTCGAGTTGCATACACCAAAGTCATAGTTTCTTCTTAAAAGCTGCAACTTTGTCGTATGTCTTGAGTATACTGGCATCTTTACCCTACAATGATTTGTTCAAAGTGTTCAAAAGGCTAAAAATGTCAGCAAGGTATGCTAGCATGGCAAGCCACTCAATATCAGCGACCTTACCTGCCAGGTCGAGATTGTGTTCTGTCAAAAATTGCAACAATTCTAAATGAAGCTCAAACACCCTCGCAAGAACTTTTCCTCTGAACATGTGAACCCATAGCCAAGTGCAATAGGAGATGCTTGTGTTCTGCATCTGACTCAATACAAAGTTGAGCAAATAACTGACTGTTCACTGTTTTAGTTTTTATGAAGTTTACAATCTGAACACAGTCTTCAAGTACAGATCCCAGAATTTCTTTCAACTTATTTGAAGCAAGTGATTCATGATGGATCATGCAATGGGTGTCTACAATAATGGGTGACACTTGCTTTATGTAAGTTACAACACCACTGTTGTGGCCAGAAAGTGTGGCATCACCGTCGGTGCAAACACCGATGCAATTCATGCACTGCAGTCCAAAAGGTGTGAAAAAATCATTTAAAACATGAAATATTTCATAAGCCGTCATTCTCCCTGGCAGTGACTTGCAAAAAAGAAATTCATCTTTCATACTATTTTGCCAACAATAGCAAACAAAAACAAGCACCTGTGATTTGCCGGTGATATCAGTTGACTCATCTAACTGAACAGCAAACTTAGTAGATTATAATCATTCAATTAGCTGCAGGACATTGTCCTCGGACAATTCAGATAGTCTTCTGTGGACAGTATTGTTTGAAATTGGAATGCTTTTCAGTTTTGTAGCATATTCTGAGTGAGCCGAACACTACGTCACAAATCTCAACAGTGCCTGGCATGATAAGATCTTCTCCAGTCATGTGTAGTTTCTTTGATTTTGCGATTCTCTGGGCAATCAGCTACAAAACTTTAAGAGCTTTTTCGCTGAGAGTGGTTCTTTTTTTTTAACACTGTCTTCTGTTTACTATATTTCTTGGCTTTACTTTCGAAAAATTCTGTTTTTATTCTGTAGATCTGGATGTTTTGTAGTTAGATGATGATGCACTTTCATCGGGTTCATTGCCTCATTAGAGAGTATATGCAAACAAATAACACTGGCTGATTTTAGTCATTTATTGATGCAATGAAACCATACTTAATATACTCCACATCACATTTTCAAGTGTATTTAGTTTTCTTACAAGTATCAATGTTAACGTAGTTCGATCACACTGACTTTCACTGCCACTACTATCAATTTTTGTGCACAAAGTCAAAGGCTTACATTTCACAAATCAATCCATTTTGGTGCCTAAAGTTTTAAAGTTTAAACAATAAAATAAGCCATCCAAACAGACTCCGTGATCACTAAGTGGGTAACTGGAATCTGTTGATTAATCCAATACGAATTACACACAGTACCAAGACTGAATAGTGGCTCTCAGGCCAATGAAATATGATTTTTAAACTAAAACACAATTGCTGAGAATTATACTTCACTTCTGCTTTCTCACAGAATCTACGCTGACTGTTCTCTAAAATCTAAAATTACATTGTAAAACTGCACGTTTCAGCAACATTGTCAAAAGACACTGGTGTCGCATTTCAAAGTGATGCCATCTTTTTGTGTACATCACATTTCTATCTGATGCTGGAAGAAAAGCTGTCTGGACCATCCTTTCTCCAATAACTGCACTGTGGACATACTAATAAAATGACCTACAATTCTGCGGCTTGCATCCGTGCAGTCTATCCCTATGCATTGCGTGAACAATTTGGAATAATTTTTTTTTTGTTGTATGTACTTTTTTTTCTCTCTTTATTTTTTTGCTGCTTTGAGACTTCAGCATGGCCCACAATACTCTCTGTCATAGCCCAGCTTTCAGCTGCAGCCCATTGGTTGAGAACCACTGCTTTAAATATTTCAGCTGTTATTTCTTCTTCACCTGCAGCTTTGTTGTTAGCCATTAGATTCACTGCTGTTTCAATTTTGTGCAATGTAATTTCATCTATGTTGATGTTTAATTGTGGGATTGGTCTATCAATTCTTTTGGGCGTGGTTGATTAAACATTTCTTGGAAGACTCTACTGGAGTCAATGGTTCAAATCCCAAGTAATTCTCATGTGATTTTTCTTTCTCTCACGTGTCTCACTAAAGTGCTTTGTCTACAATTTGTCTAATGCTACAAAACTATGTTCTCTTGCTTTACTGTAGGAAAGCCTCGTTGTTTCATATTTATTAAAACAAGAAATTGCTCCTCAAACTATACCTGAAACTAACTTCATGTAATAAGTATTTGTTCATTTCTTGTTGGTGTTCAAGTATGCACCAGATAAAGCAGGAAACCCTGTGTATGTTTGTCTAAAGTTTGTACCTACTAGAGAGATTGAATCTAAGCTATGGAATTTTTGTGTCTTGACCTCATTTCTTTCTGGGTATCACAATCCCTTGTGTGGACTGAACAGTTACTAACGTCTTCACTTTCAAACACCTTTTTTAGGGGTGCGAGTTAACGCAGTGTGTTATACGCTGTTCTCTCGTGGCTAGATGGCTGCTCATCTCACTGGAGTCATTGGTTCGAATTCCAGGTAATTCTTTTGTGATTTTTCTTTCTCTCATGTCTCACTAAAGCGCTTTGACGACAATTTTTTCAAGGTCTAATCTTACAAAACTATGTTCTCTTACTTTACCGTATGAAAGCCTCATTGTTTCACTTTTATTTTAAAAATTCTACCTCATGGTTTCCTGTTTGGAAAGTTCCAGATTGAAATTACTCATAGTATTTTCATCTTTGACTGTTTATCTTTCTGAGTATGGCTTTCTTGTGGTGGCTTTTCAGTTTTAGACTTATTTTCCCTATACACAGATTGTGATCACTGTTGACATCTGCACCCTTATATGCTCTTATATCTATCAGAGATGTTCTGCATTATTTTCTAATACAAAAATGATCTATCTGATTTCTGGTTCTATCATCTGGAGATATCCATGTTGTATTATGTTTCTCTTTGTGTGGAAATATTGTCCCTCCAATGACCATGTTAGACATTGTACAATTACACTTTCTCCGTTCTGATTTACCATATCAAAGGTTATATTAAAATATAAATAAACTTGATTGTGAATAAACTTATCTTCACATCAGAAAAGTAGTCAGGAAAAAGATTTAAATGACTACATTTCATAATACACATTTAGCAGATAACTTATGTATCTTAGCTAGACAGGTTGGGTCAAAACTGCGAGGAAACTGTAAAAACTTACATGTCTGATATTACTGCGTATATCATAGCCTTTCAAATACACATTGCCTGAAGTTACCATGATATCTCCAGTTAACATTTTGAAAGTTGTAGTTTTTCCTGCTCCATTTGCACCAAGGAGACCAAAGCATTCTTTTTCAGGAATGCCCACACAGATATGGTCCACAGCAACAAAATGTGTGATTGGGAACTTCTTGAACAAGTTCACAAGCAGTAAGGAATCTGAGACAGACATTTATTTTAAAGATTTTAATTACTGTAAAATGTAATTTTAAAATTATAACTATATTAAAATTTATGTTAAACGTTATAATAATAGAAAAATCAATTTAAAAAAACACAGAAGAAAATTATTTTCAAATTTTATAATTATAAAAATATTATATTTAGCCTTCATCTAAAACATAAATGTGCTCGAAGTAAAAGAATGTGATTCTTCAGCATGGTTCCTGTTTAGTGTTCTGGTGGAGTCTGTATTAGTTTGTTTTTTTTTTGTTAAATAGTTTAGCTCTCAGAATTGTTTTTGTCAACTTCCCATTTTGTGTTTAGTTTCAAGATGCAGACTTTAATGAAAATAAGAACATTTCTGTAGTTTGGATAACAAGCCAAATATTCATGGTGTGTTTAAAAAGTTTGGTGAATGGTATCAGAAAACAAACAAAACAGAAGATACAAATGACCTTTACTGGCCTTCAAAATAATCACCATCCTTCATAACATACTTTTGGCAACATTCATAATGTTTCTGGGAACTGTCAGCAAAGGCCTCTTTAGGAATCAATCACAGAACCACAGTCACACATTCTTGGATTGCCATTAGTGTGCCACAAACAGGGAACAGATCTTCCCCTTACCCAAATGTTCACAAGATGACGGTTCTCACTGTGTCCTTGCTAATATCCAATTCCTTTGCCATCAGCCATGGAATCAGTCTCTGATCTCTTGCCAGCATTTGTCACACTGGCTTGATCATGTCTGTGGTTCTGTTTGTCGACATCCTCAGTCACTTCCTTCTCATTGTGAAAGTGTTTGAACCAGTTGTAATAAGATTTTCTGCTCATGGCTTCCATCCCGTACACCTGCACCAACATTTCATGTGTCTCCATCCCCATTTTCCCCAGTCTGTAGCAGAACTTGATGTTCACTCATTGCTCCACTGCACCGTGACCCTACATCACACTGACTACATTCAACTGCGGGTTTACCCTGTTGGTCACGTGCACTCCACACTTCTCCACATGTCTCTGGACAGCCACGTGCATGGCCATGCACTGGCCTATGTTGCCTTTGAGATATCGGACCATTCACTGAACTTTTTAGACACACTTTGTAATCAGTGGCAGCAGTGAAATAAGAACAGAATAATCTCATCTGAGACGAAGAGCAGGCAACAGTCTGTACTGCTTGAAATGATTAAATGCGAGTGGTTTTTTTTTTTTTGATTGGCTAGTAATGGACTATGAAAACTTGTAGCAACAATCGCTCATCTGATGAATCTTAACATGTTTAAAACTCAGTATTTTCTTTTACTGCTTCATTTCAAATATTTTCTTACCAAACTATTCATGACTGACAACATAAGAAAATAAAAAGAGATTTTTATAATGAACTTTCAGTATCATGTTTTTTAAAACAAAAACTTAAGATACACCAAATCAACTAGGAAGGAAGAAAGTAGACAGAAATAAGAAAACTGGACATGTTTCTAATATATCCACAGGGAAATCAGTGGAAACAGATAAAGAGGAGGTTGACTTTACTTTTCAGCCCACTAAATATGTGGGAATTCCAAAATAAACTGCCAAGTGGCTGCTAAAAATAAACTGATTGTCACAGGACAAGGCACATTTCCAGTAGCAACCAATAAAATGTTATCTTGTTAAAGGCCATCCCAATCCATTTTGTTCAACTGACACATGCCGCGGCCGAGCAAACATGGACCCTGTAATTACCATTCCCACCAACTGCGAAGTCTGTGATGTGATTTGCTTTCTGCAAGCAGAAGGACATGGCACCACTGAGATTAATCGTCATTGTGCCATGTGTAAGGTGATAACTTTATCTGTGATAGTTCTGTGAGGGATTGGTGCAGGAAATGCAGGGATGGGTCACAGATTTGCTCATTTGTGATTGATGAACTCATTCCAGGAGTAGAACAAGTTGTGTGTAAAAAAAAACCTGTTCCATGATTTCAGATCTTTCTGGTGAATTTCTTCAAATTTTGAGTAGTTGCCTGTCAGATTGTCACAGAGAGAATGGGTTATCATAAGTTATTTGCATAATTGGTACCAGAACAACAGACTGATGTTCACAAAGATCAAAGAATGGGCTCAACTTTGACATTCCTTCTGCACTTCTGAGAAGAGGGAAAGACATTTCTCAATAGAATCAACACTGGGAATGAGAAATGAGTTCACTTCATGAATGCAGAGACAAAGGAACAGTCCAAACAGTGGATGCAAACTTCATCTCCAAACAAGCCCAGGAAATTCAAACACTTTTTAACCGAAAAATGATACCTACAGTTTTTTGGCACCTACAACCACAATAACACCAGAGCTTTATATTGGAGGCCTTGGAAGATGATATAGAAACAAAAGGCAATGAATGCTCACAAGGGTGTCACTATGTGGGTTGCTCTAAAGTTTGACTGAGCAGCTGAGCTGGGACAATCACCGTTCTTTCAGCCTGGACTTGGTACCAAGCAATTACCATCTCTTCAGCAAGATGAAGGTCTAGCTGGCTACTCAGCACTTTGAAAGTGTTCAGGAGATTCTGGATGTGTAAACAATTGGCTGGATACCCTGACAGCAGCATTCTTTGATGACGGACTGAAAAAGCTGGTGCCACAGTACAACAGGTTCCTTAATTTAGATGCCTACCATATGAAAAAGTAATGCACCTATGTCTATAAGTTTTGTATGTAATGACATTTTTTCCTATTTTTTTTAACCAGCAATTAGAGCCTGATTTTGGAATAGCCCTTATACATATAATATACTATATATTGGTTTGTGGAACATTATATTCACTGAACTTCACAAGATTGTTGGCACATTTTATACTTTTTTTAAAGCCAATTTCTCCTTTCCTACATTATGAAACTAAAAACTTTATATTAAATATTAAGTGTGTATAAATGTAGAATTAGAATTGCAAAGGCAGCTCTTTTTATTGCAACCAAAAGTAATAAGCATGAAAGCAAAGTTAAGATTATTCAAGTCAAATGCAGTATCCACCTTTATTTATGTGTGCAAGAGCTGGAAAACAACTAAAGAAATAGAAAACAAATTAGATTCATTTGAAAACAAATGTCTAAGGAAAATACTTTGTATATAATAGAACAAATTCAAGATCAATGTAGAGTTAATAAGATAAGCACACAATAGCCTGTCTCATCAGCCATTAAAAGAATATGGACATATATTGGCCACATAATGAGAAGAAATAATCAATCCCAAAACAAGCTATCAAATGGGACACAACAGGACAAAGAAAAAGAGGTCAACCATATTAAACTCTCTGTTGAGAGGCAAAATTAATGGGATTAAGATCCACTGACAAGGTCTAAAAAACTCACCAAAACCAGAAAAAACATGGCAAAATACAATGTGGGCCCTATGTAACATTTAATGGCATGGGAAGGATGTAAGATAAATGCACACAAATTGCATACATTTAACTTATGTTTGTGTATAACAGTATTAACTTTATCACAAATAAAACACTAAATGATCTGTGTAAAACCATTGGTTGAACATACTAAATCAACCATATTTAATCATGCACAGCCCACTTCTTGGCAACTTTTTGTTTGGTATGATAGGATTTAAGTAACAATTAGGCTATCTTATTGAACTATACCATAATGAAAAAAAATATTTTAGCTTTGATTGTTGCAAATACTAAGTTATGTGTTTCTTCACCTTATTACAATTTCTAATGTTTACTTTTTTGCTGGAATATTTATCTAAGAATGAAGACAGGGGTAATTAAGATTTTTTTTTTTTTCCTCATGTTCTTGTTTTATATTAATTTATACTCTTTATGTTTTTAAAATTCTTCACTCTTCTTTGTACTTCTTTCACAAAATATCTTTTCATTATGTATAATGGTTTTATATTACTATCCCATCAAACTTGAATACATGGATTATTTCTCCTTCAGATTTGAAATTATTTGCTAACATTTTTTACATCTTGCTTCAAATTTTATTTTCTCTTCCTCTATAAATATGCTATTTTACTCTCTTAAAAAATACATACTACCAGAACTTTTTGAGTTCCCTGATACATTTTGCCTCAAGATGCTTTGAGATGAAGGTAGAATAAGACAAAAAACTCACTTGAAGTTTTGAGGAGTGAGATCTCTGTGGAATTGATATACTCTCTCTCCTTTGCTACATCACTGTCCTCATGTTTGATAGGACCAATCATTTTATGATCAGGCTGTAGGATTCCATTGACAACATACCTGATGACAATAAGTTGATTTAATTAAACAAAAGTCAAGAGGTGCTATTCAAAACTTTGCCAGAAAACAACTGTTTCCAAATGTTTCTGCAGTGTTGAAGAAATAAAATACATTAGATAAACATTATATTATAGTAGGGGACCAGCTAGCCTAGTGGTTAGAGCACTCATCTAGCAACTGAATGGCCAATGGTTTGAATCCCCAGCAGAGCAGGATTTTTTTTTCCGACCAATACAGCCCCGAGGTGGACCCAGCCTAGTAAAATGGGTACCAAAGAAAATCTGGGAAGGAAAGGCAGCAAGGAAAGGAATTGGCCATCCTACCTCATACACAGATGGCCCAGCATAATGAGGTCTCTAACACTTCATCCCCTACAGCATTTGCTATGGGACTTATCTATTTATCTATATTATAGTAAAGTGCAGTTAATGAAACTTTAGCAGATATATATATATATATATATATATATATATATATGTACATATAAATATCATAAAAGCTGTCATGTACAATAATACTTCCAGTCCTATTCACTCACTTGCATACAGTCATGCATTAAAAAACAAGAAAGTAAAAGCACACAAACAAGTGGAATTCTCACTTGCACATATAAGTGGAAGAAAGGGCTATCTTAACAAAGCTAGAGGTAAGAGCTCAGAGCACTATAACAGGAAAATGAGTTCAGTAGAAAAGAACCAATAAATCTCATATTATCTATTCAAAAGTCAGATGTATTCATGCATGCTTAATGACCCAACTAGAAATTATAAGGTCTTGCTAATCATAATGGTATCTATTTTGTCATTACAAGATCTAATTAAACATTATAGGCTATAACTGTTCCCTAAATAATTTGTCATTATGCGATTTAGCTATGCAGGAAGCTCTCCACTACAGATATTGAAACAACTGGACAACTACTTAGAGGAACTAATCTCCCTCAGACAAGTGTTTGACATTTTAAACTCCTGACATTCAAAGGTGGTTAGGGTGACCATCTCTCGTCCATAGCCAACTTTCGGCTATGAAAATAAGGGAGATTTAGCCATGAGAAATTTTGCCAATTTTAAGCAGTGAGGCATCACTCCAACAAATGTTTAAGAAAATGTTTAAGAAATGAATACTATTAAACAAAACAATTACTTTCCACTGTATATAATTTACAGGTCATAATATAAAATAAACACCGACATTATATATAACATACAGGTCACATTATAGAATACAAATGTACAAATTTACATGCTAAGCTATATATTTGTCATTTGATGCTGTAGAACTAAACAGTTTTTTTTTAATTCTTCCTGTGCAAATTTCAAAAACTCTTGACAACTGTAGTCATAATTAACTGCAACCATTAGTTCAGACTTATTTAGTTCTAAGCTTCTTTGATTTCTCTGATCAGTCCTTTTGTTGCTCATCAGTAAAAAAAAAAAAACTTCTAGTACGGGCATTTGAGCCTGGGATGCTGACAACAAATCCTAATATCTTATTAAGGTTGACACATCAATTTGTCTGTTTCTTAGTTCACTGAAAATATTGACCCAACTTTGTTCCATACTTCCTGCTTTTACAACAGTTAGAAGACTTTTGCACTTGAAAACTCTTCATACAGGTTGTCTTCATTTACAAAATCACAATTAAATTATTTTACAACAGTTTGCAAATGTCTGAGAGAAAGTTCAGAATTTAAATTTAATGCAAAAAACAATGACAGGATTTGAATTTGATAAATCATAATTCTTATATGTGTACTTGTGCAAGGAACAGTAGAAGTTAACAATATCATCTCTAAAGCATTTCTGTAGTGATGAATTCAAACAAAATTCAGTAACAGATACTCTGATATTGATTAGTATATCCTAAAATGTGTATAGATTAATATGGGTAGTCTTTCCATACTGAGTGAAAAGTACCACCAAGTTTAGAATGGCAGATAATATTGTAATGTATCAGGTAGGTATAAAATATAAGTTAATTATCGTGATCTTGATTGTTAATGAAATATGTGGGAGAAATAGAAGGTTAATATGGGGACCAGGAGGATGCAAAAAAAATTAGTACAAATAAGAGAGTCCCCAGGAAATATGTGAGAGCTGGTCACCCTAGAGTGGGCTTCTCTAGCTTTTGATATTCCATAACTTTTTCTTTCTCTCTCAGTGACACATTAAGATATTTTCTGTTGCTGACTATCCCTACACACAATATGAAGCCTATTCTGCTTCTGATTGTCCCTTCATGATCAGTTGCTCACACACCTTATGCTAATTCTGCTATAAATCCTCTCACTTCTTCTACAGCTTCCACTGTAGCTTTGATTTCTGCAACCTGCTTTAAATTCTTGACCTGGTCATTGTATTAAAACCACAGAAAAATACTCACCAGATCTTCTGAGGGATTTGATATTCAATAACCAAAACAACCAGAAAGAATGCCCCCCCTTGGGCTCCCATGTAAGCAAGGTAAGATGCAATGCCTGGTATTTCCCAGCCCAAATAATTCTTATTGAATTTTAGACACTTCGGAGCACATTTGTCTAAAAAATGATGAATAAAAACCTATATAGTACAAATGAGGCAATATCTTATTAGTGTTGAACAGGACTTTTACTTGAGCCTATTCTAAGCTAGTCGTCCAGTCCATGTGTGGCACATAATGATGGTGCGGCACATAATGATGGTGTGGCACATAATGATGGCGTGACACATAATGATGGTGTGGCACATAATGATGGTGTGGCACATAATGATGACAATTTTTAAGTAAATGCTGTTACTTCCTGTTTATTATTTGTTACTTCTCAACCCTTAACTTCTCCTGCTGCTGGGAGGAACCAGTCCTTCTACCAGGTGGGGGATGGCAGAGTGACATCTACACATAGAGGTCAGTTGGGAATATCTCAATAAAAGCAGCAGATTAAGATAGTAAGTGTTGTCTTGTGGGTTAGTTTCTTAAGACAAAGGATTGTGGAGAAAACTGTATACAAACTGAACATAAGGAAAAGGGGAAGCCACCATTGTGCTCTCATTTCTTGTCAAATCATGCTTTACCATTGTGTAAAGAGTAGTCAGTTGAAGCAGCCTTGCCTGGCAGGCTTTGTCATATGTGTCAGGTGATACCAGACAGTCCTACCAGTCAAATTGTAAACGCATTGATATCAACACCATTCAATGTCTATGCTCCTCCAACAGATTTCTCATGAGAGAAACCACAAAAAATGTATGATGATGTTAGGCTGTGCAATGAAATTAGCTGTAATATGGGAGATTTCAAAGCAGAAGCAGGAAACCAACCTATCAGAAGAACATATGAAGGAAGGTCATGGTCATGGAAAACATAATGGCAGAGGAGACAAACAGGGCAGATGGGCAGGGCCAGTGACAGAAACTTTGGAAGCTGGTGTTTATCAGTTTTCATACATTACAGGCCCCCTTGAAGCCCTCTGGGCCTACCCTTTAAATAGGAAAGACCCTCCAGACCCTGGAGCAATGCACCAGATGGATGCCCCCTCATTAGGGCCTGCAGATGGGCTAAAAGCCAAAATACAGGCATTGGCAATATCTGATACCAGGTAAAAGTAACACCCAAGAAGGTTATACATTAGGAAAAGTCTAAACAGTAAGGTCTGAAACTGGACAGATTTATATTTTTAATAATAAAATATTCAGAAATGCTCTCCTAGAGGCTAAATCTGTCCCACAAGCAGATTGTCACAATACAGATGTGCTAGAAACATAAAGAAATAAAAAACAAATTCAATACAATAAGTTAAAAATAGATATGATGCATTATCACAGGATGACGATTTGGTAGCTCATGAGCCACAATTGGTTCTTTGACATATGTGTGGCTTGTGGATATATGCTCATTTCCTGTTTACATCACAATAAAAGGCAAATAAATAATTTTATATAGTCTTAACTCTTTGTGTATTTGGACACGCGTCCTGCGTGGTTGTATCCCTGTTACAATATACTTATAGACGCAAGACGCGATGATGGTTTGTAGCTCTCTAATTTTGAAAATAATCAAAGTATCTTAAAACCAGCAGTTGACTTCCTTCCGGAATTCAGTTGTCCACATTAAGTGCGTTTTTTGAGCAGAAAACAGAGCGATTCTTTGTTCATTTAAAGCGAGTTTTTCAAAGTTTATCGTCGCTAGGCCTTTGTTTATCAACAAATATGGCTTCCAGTGCTAGTTTCTTTCGTCCAGAGCAGCATATTTCTGCATTACAAGCTCAGAATTTAATTTAAAATTGTCTAGACTGTGGTGTAGAGAATGTAGTAGTAGAAATTGTGAATTTTCGGCCCACGTGGCACTGATTGAAAGGATCTTTTGTGTTTTTTTTGGTCCAGCAGCAAAATGTGTTAGAAGGGTAGCTGGTAATACTACTTCTCAGCTTTTTGCTAGTACTAGCTGTAATATCACAATAAGTAATGCTGGAGATTGTGTAATTTAAAAAAATTAAATGTTGTAGAATGCTTCAAATTTAAAAAAAAAACAAAAACCAAAACACAATGGCCTGTTTTCTGGTAAATATTAGTCAATGACCACCCACTTGTTTTCATTTAAATATTACCTACCCACTTGGTGTTTTTAGTTTGCTGTGAATGCATAACTAGTGCATATTTTCATGTAAATTTTGGAAGATATGTTAAAGAACAGGTGTTTGTGTACATTTTTATTCATTATGGAATTATATAACCAACTACAGTGGATTAACTTGATGGGTAAGTGACAAAAAATGTATTTTATTACTTCATTTTCCATTCTTTCTTCTCAGTTCTTAGTTCTTTTTTTGTTGTATACTAACAAAATGTTAAACATTTTATTTCAAAAACAAAATACATTTTTTCTTCTTCAAAATAAGGTATAATACTTCATACTACAGATCATATTATGCCTTTGTCATTCTTTTAAATGTGACAACCATCTCATTCCACATTGTGAAATTTACCCCCCTTGGTCTTTTGAGGGAAACACCCACAGTATACAAAGAGTTAAAGACTAAGTATAAAATGAGAGCCCACTGAATTAAAACATAAGTTTAATATTCAAGGTAAGTAAAAACATTTAAGGATTCAAGTACTAATTTTAATGCTAGATTTGGGTGAATGATCAAAGAAATTTCAGAACAGCAACAGCTAGAGAGGAACTATGCAAGAAAATCAGTAATCATGAGTGACAATTAATTAATATTATTTGTGTACATGCATTTCTTAATAGTTATATACATTTTTTGTAATAAAATGTGCAAGTAACAATATAAAACACATGTGATATTTAATCATGTCTTGCAGCTCTCAAATATCTGAAGTTTATCATATGTCACTCTTTGTTTAAATAAGTTTGGCCACCTTTGGGTTATCAGATTTAAAATATTTAAAGATCTAAATGATAAGTGAGAAACGTTGAAAAAATCATTCCACTGAGCTTTAGGGTATCAGTACCAGAGGGACCGAAGCAGGTCGAGGTAAAATGATTGACAGACAATATTCTCAAACTGATGGAGAAGAGAAAAAAAAATAACCAAACAATGTATGAAGAGATTAACAAACAAATAAGAAAGCAATGCAAGGAAAAGAAAGACAAGTTTAAAGTGATAAGACTGAAAAGTAGCAAAGCAAGTTTGTTTGATAACATTTTTCATTATTTTTATCTTTTTCTTGTTGATCTCCAGTTCTATTTTGCTAGCCATTGAGTGCAGAGTATCTGTTTCTTCTTGCAGTGTTTCCATAGTTCCACTAACAACCACTATCTCATCTGCAAAATCAAGACTGAGCCCCCAGCACCCATTCAATCCCCGACATAAATAGACTGATATAAATAGTTTTTCCATTCCTTTTTATGTTATGGACAGTAATGCTGTGTCATCAGCATATCTAATTTCTGATAATTCATAACCTCCAATTTTTATGGCATCCTAATATTCTTTGTCTACATCTTCTTTAACATTCCTCATAATATTTTCAGTAAACAAGTTAAATAAATTAACCATCAGTATGCGATCCTGACGGACCCCTAGTTTTATGTTAAACCAATTTGTTGTTTCACCATTTATTTTTACTGCTGTCTATTCTTACTGCTGTTGGTTGGTCTAGATACAGCAGTGATATTGTATCACATGTGTTGGAAATCCCACTTTTTCTGTTATTTTCCTAAGTTTCTGGTGTTGTAATGCCTTTGAATAGTCTATACAAGATAGACTCACATTAAATTCTCTGCATTTCTCTATTATATTGAACATATAATCTTTTGTTCCTCTTCCTTGTCTAAAACCAGCTTGGAGCATATTGATTTCTCTTTCTATTTTCTTTTGAGGTCTACCTATTTTGATTTTTAATAGAATTTTACTGGCATGACTAATCAAGGCAACAGTTCTGTTTTTGCATACTTTTAAGTTACACTTTTTTTCAGCTGTGGTATGAATATAGTTCTTTTCCACTCTTTCAGCCAAAAACCTGAATGCCTTATCTTTTTACATAGTGCATTATAGATTGTAACAATAATCTATAACTAAAAAAAAAAAACATGTATGCACGCACGCACACACACACACACACACACATATATATCATATATAAATATCATACATTTACCATTTTTCAGATTCTTTATTGTCCATAAAACTTCTTCTATTGTCGGTTCGGGTTCCTTCTCCTCCAATAATAATTCACGCTGTTGATTTCTGCCTTCACAGTCAATTGTTTCATACATTCCTCTGTAATATACCTTCCATCTTTTTAGAATTTCCTTGATCTCTGTCAAGGTATTCCCCACTTTGTCAGAAATTACATTTAGCTTAGGTGTGACACTTCTTGTCAATGTCTTAATTTGTTTAAACATATCACTAACTCTTCCACATTTCTGTTGTCCTTCTATTCTTTCACAACAATCTTGTATGTATTGTTTTTTTGTCTTATGAAAATAATATATATGTAACATACTGGAGGTTATGAAATACCAGAGATTAGATATGCTGATGACACAGTAT
Source organism: Achatina immaculata (assembly GCA_009760885.1). NCBI lineage: Eukaryota > Metazoa > Mollusca > Gastropoda > Stylommatophora > Achatinidae > Lissachatina > Lissachatina immaculata. The sequence continues at coordinate 62,103,048 of CM019721.1, read as the reverse complement.
TACTGTCCGCTACACAAAAACGAATAGAGAAGCTAATTATGTCAGTCCGTAAGAACAGCGAAGAGTAAAATCTCTAACTTAATGCAAAGAAAACTAAATAGATGACAACTGACAAAATAAACAAGGCAGCTGAAGTATGTATCATTGAAGAAAAATTGGAAGAAGTGGAGAGTTTTGAATATCTTGATTCACTAACTAATAATGGAGATACAATGAAGGAAAATAAATGACATCTATCACTCTTCAGAAAGTAAAACAATTAAAGAATCTGTGGAGAGGAACAGACAGAACTACAAAAATAAGATTTTTAAGGGCATGCATCTTTCCCATCGCAACATATGTCTGTGAGACCTGGACACTTAACAAAACAGCTGAGAAGCACATAAATGCCTTAGAATGTAAATGCTACAGAAGAGTTCTTCAAATGCCATGGACACAAAAAAGAACAAATATATCTATAATACAAGAACTTAATATTGAAGAAGGCTGGCTAGTAAAGAGGATTAAACAAAGAAAACTTAATATTTTGGACACATTAAACATCATTATAATCTAGAGAAGACCATCTTGAAAGGTTACAAATGGGAACAAGAAAGAGAGGAAGACTGAGGCAAAGATGACTGCAAGATATTGTTAATTATCTGCAAATGGATGCATCAGCAGCAGGCCATCTTGCTCACAACTGAGAGGCCTACAGGAGTGCTGTTAGGGAGGCAAAGTTCTGCAATGGATGTGCAAATGAATGAATGATAGATTGTACCATATTCGTTTTCTCCTGCCTTAATAAGTTCAGCTATCTCATCACATCCTGGTGATTTACCATTTTCAAATTCTTTATTGCCTATAAAACATCTTCATTTATTGGTTAGAGTTCTTTCTTCTCCAATAAAAATTCACACTTCATTTCCGCCATCACAGCTAGTTGTATCATACGTTCCTCTGCAATATTACTAAACTAGTAAGAATATAAAAAAAACCTGCACTGAAAAATTCTTTGCATACTTTTTAAAACAGAGGTTGCCAGATCAGTTTAAAAACTGGAAGCTGAAGAAAGAATCAATAATGATGAAACTATGGGTAAAAATACAAAATAACAAACTAAAACTGCATGACCACCAAGTGATAAAATCTGCTCAACTCAAGCAAAAGACTACAGACAGCTTCATTATCTTTTAACACTCTTTCATCACAACATAAAGAATGTTCATTCTCATAGATAACTTCAGGCATCAGGAAAAAAAATATGCCTTCAGGACTCGGGCCCTCTCATACTTTTCCTCTGTTTATATGTGTTTGAGAAAGAGAGAGAGAGAGAGGGAGAGAGGGAGAGGGAGAGAGGGAGGGAGAGAGAGAGGGAGAGGGAGAGAGGGAGGGAGGGAGAGAGAGGGAGAGAGAAAGAGAGAAAGAAAGAAAAATAGTGAGAGAGAAAGAAAGAAAATAAGAGAGAGAGAGAGAAGGAGGGGGAGAGAGGGAGGGAGGGAGAAAGAGGGAGAGAGAGAGAGAGAGAGAGAGAAGACTAAAGTACCCTTGATAGGAAATCAGCAGGTAAAGATACACTCAGTAGTAACCTTGAAGGTAAACACTAGTTCATCTAACAGCTTATGAATTTGAAATCTTTTTTAATAATGTGAAAAAGAAGTATTCAAGTGATTAACCACAAATACAAGTATAAGAAGGATAAAGACATGTTTTACTTAATAACATGATAACACAAAATAATAATGACAATAAGGCCTAATCATATGATCAACAAAGAGAAAGGAATGTGGAGTACTGATGATATGACTAATAAATAACAAGAAAATAAATAAAAGATATAACAATGCTCATAGCAAAAACTTGTCAGTTGAATGCACTATCCCAAGGCAGAACCAAATGACTGAACATTTTGTCCCATTATAAAGTAATGACTGCTCTTATTCTTAGTTTTTGCAATTAAGTTACTTTCCAAATCTTTCTAGCAGTGACTTTACTTATTTGCAAATTACTAATGAACTGAAAAAAAAAAAAAAAACTGCATACAATCACTAAATTACAATTTTTGCTGAACTGAGCTGTGGAACATTTATTTTCAAATTAAATTGCCTGAAAAATTTGAGTGATTAAGGAGCTGCTATGCCTTGTTTAGTTACAGCTTGGCTCTGGTAAAGTACTGTACACTTCCCAGATGCAGATTTAACTACAAATATTAGATCATGACACAGTTTGAATGATTCATTCATTGTAATAAAACCAATATTAAAAAACATAATATTTGCTGTGCTTATTTAGTGTGACAAAAGCTGCTGTCAGACTCATGAATTATATTTAATTACCTGCACAGCAAGGTCCATATATTTTAGCGCAAACTTTTATGTGTGGCTCACAGAACTCTAAGGTACCATAGTTGTTATTCATATGCATGAAGCATAAGGCCATGTTGTAGTTAGGAAACATAATCTTGAAAATAAAATCCATACTCCTGGCTGTTTTCTCTAGGTCAAGGAGTGGATTTTCTAGTATTGCTGCTATTAAAGTTGTCAATGTACCTGAAACAGGATCAGTTATTGCTAAAATTATCAACCAGTCATTACTATTCAATGAAAAAAAGAAATATATTTCTGCTCATTTCTCACTAAGAGATAATTACTTCACATAAAACATGTTTGGATCAAGGGGAAAAAATTAATAACTTCATATGACACAGTTTTCATAACAGAATACCAAACAATGAAATCTGTATGACAAATAACAAGCAAATTCCATGAGTGCAAAAGAAAATATTTGGAAATAAATGTACAAAAAATATAAAAATAACCATGGGAGCCTCACAGAACAAAAATACATCTGGTTCCAAAACTGTAAAGAATCTAAATAAATTTTGAGCAATTTTATAAATCTGGAACACATAACACATGCTGAAAAGTGTAGTGTGCAAATTGTCAAGACAAAATGAATATCTAAGACAAGTAAATTAGCAGAGATCCTTACAACAAAACAATCAACGCAGCAATTAATAAGTCTGTCAAGTGTTACAGTAAAAGAAAAAAAAACTAATCTACTGTTTACCCAAGCCAAACAGGAACAAAAGATAGTGCCATGCCTGAGCCGGTGTAGGCAATTCATGAAAGAGAGTAACAAATGCTTTCATGTGTAAACCTTCCAAACACATACATTCTGATATGATAGTCATGTATCCCTAAAGATCAACATGGCCCTAAAGACATTCTTCACTGATAACAAATGTATGAAAATAAAATAATTCTATTCAAGACGTAACTGAGATATGAATGTTTTGGATATTGTCTCAACATCCTGGGAGTTCTGCACTGCTTATCATCTTACATAGAAATGCACTGTTTGACATAAATTCTGAAAGGATTAACAAAAAATCTTGCTTTAGAAGAGAAAAAAGATGTGGAAGACAAAAAGCACTTGCTTCAAGGTTACATAGCACCATGAGTAGCATTGATTGAAAGCAGTTACTTTTCAGAGCTGAAACATGAACATTAAATAAGGAAACAAAGAAAACTAAGGTCTAAGGTCATATTTTGATTCATAAACTTGCATATACAAACATGTCAAGTCAACTCAACCATATCAAACATCCTTCACAATTGGACCTTACATTTTCTGTTACAAATTTTTCAGCCATGATCATAGGAAAGATCATAATCAAGTAAACTTTGCAGATGTCATTTTGTACAATGATAATACAATAGGAATAGATTTCACCAAAGAATGTGAAACTATTAAATAACAGAGGACAATCACTGGGAGCATAATGTGTGATACCAAATCAAAAACATCCATTCACTGTCTGCAAAATCATTTTTATTATTAGAAAGTGATGGTTTTTGTCATGTGTAGATTAGCCTAAGAAAAGTGCTATATTTTCACATGAAACAAATATTTATCATAGTTGTAGCTGACCATCCTACCCAAAACAGTTTTTGGCTATAGGTAAATAAATGTATAATTATACTCATAGTTACTGTGGTGAAGTTGTATAACACATCTCTCTTTCTGGACCTTAAGTGTCCAGAGCTCATGGGGTTTCCACAATGCCTGTCCTTTTTCTTTTTTTTTTCAGCTCTTGCCCAGGTGAGCCCTCTAATGCTCAACATCCTTTCTGTTGTTCTTCTCCATGTCTCTTTTGGTCTATCCTTACTTCTTTTCCCCTGTGGTGTCCATCTTAGTGCTATTTTAGGTAGTGAGTTGTCAGTCATTCGGAACACATGTCTCAATCATCGCCAGCATCTTTACTCAATAATTGCTGTCAGTGGCTTCATCTGGCAACACGATATTTCTTATACTGTTTGGCCAAAATATTTTTCTAACTCTTTGTAAACATTTAGTCTGGAAAGAATTCAACTTGTTTTCTATGGTTTTGGTGATTTTCATGCATTTACTTCCATAGAGTTGTACACTTAGAACATTACTCTTAAATATCCTGATTTTCATCTTCATGCTAAGTTTTTTTTTTTATTTCCATATAGTCTGTATTATTGCAAAAGCCTGGTTTGCTCTAGTAAGTCTGCTGTTGATGTCCTCTGTGCTGTCTCCATTTTCTACTGCTCTACTGGCAAGATATACAAATTCATTGACCTCTTCCACTAACTTGCTATCCACTCTGAGTACATTTCTGTTGTTCACATTTTGCTTCAATAACTTTGTCTTTCCTAAGTTAATCTTTAGTCATATGTTGTTTGCATTCTGAGTTAGTTTGTTTATTTTGTCTTGCATAACTTTGTGGCTGCTTGATAGTAGACAGATGTCATCCAGCACTGTGTCAAGGGTCAATTGCAAACCTCTGCGTATGTCTGATGTTGCCTCCTTTATCAACTAGTCTACTGACAAGATAAATAATGTTGGTGACAGTACACATCCCTATTTCACTCCTGTTTGTACCCTAAAGCTGCTGGAGGTATGTTCTCCACAGATCAATTTGCACTGAAAACCCTCGTATAGAACTTTGATTACATTGATTACATTCACTATCTTATAGGGGAGGCTATGCCATCTTAGGATTTTCCACAGTGCATCTCTGTTGACACTGACAAAGGCTTTCTCAAGATCTATAAACAGTGCATATGTTGTGCTATGCCACTAATTTGCCTGCTCTAATATTTGTCTAAGTACAAATATGTGGCCTATGCATGATCATCCTTTCCTAAATCCTGCCTGTTCTCCCTGAAGTTTTCTCTCAAGTGGTGGTACAATTCTATTGATGATTATTCAGCAAAATACTTTACTGGTGAGTGGCAGAAGGTTAAAGTCTCTCCAGTTTTCGCAATCTCTGAGTTCACCCTTATTTGGTAGTTTTACTATGAGGCCAGTTTTCCGCTCCTCTGGAGCTTTTTCTAGATCCCAAATTTGTTGTAGTATCTGGCAAAGTCGTTTTGGTGTTTCTGCTTCTTCTGCTTTCAACATCTCAGCACTCACTTCATCTTCTCCTGGTGCCCTAATTTTAGCTTCTTTATGGCCTCCTTTACTTCATTTATTCTTATTGGTCCTGTATTGATGTTTAGTTCCATTTTTGCTTCAGGTATGTCTAATGTTTGTGCTGCTTGTGTTCTGTTTAGTAAGGTGTTAAAGTGTTCCCTCCATCTTTCAATTTTTTCTCTTTCTCCACTGATCAGTTGTCCCTTATGTGTCCTTACTGCACTTTCACATCTTGTTCTAAAGTTACCTGTAATCTGCTTTGTGATTTAGTATATGGTTTTCATGTCATTTGCATATGTTGCTTTCTCTGCTGCTTGTGCTAAGTTGTCATAGTATTGACACTTATCTGGACAGCATGATTCCTTCACTTCTGTCTTTTTGTGCATAATTACTTAAAACTTGTTCTTTTAGCCTTTTTGATTTGGTGCTCAGTAATCTTGTCATTGATTTCCTTTCTTTGCTCTGTCTTTTCCCATGTGGTCTTGCTTATCCATTCCTCTTTTCTCCGTTTCAAATATCACAGCAACACCTTTGCTGTTTCACTGAACTCTAGTATGATGTATAACACATAGTTAGAATAAAAAAAATAAAAGAAGAGAAAGTCTAAATTAAGAATGTTAATTAGGAAAGTACATCATTTTGAATATGTTAATATCTTACATCTTATATATTCCCATGCAGTTAAACGTCACATAGGGCTACATGGTAGTTGGTGCCAGGACATTCTGTGTTCAGAGAGTTTTTCAGTCTCATCAAGGGATTTATGCCTACTAAACTGGCTTTTCATTATAATGTCCTCTTTAGAGTTTCACGTGTTCGATCTCTTTTTCTTCAGCCTTTTGTGTTCCATTTGATAGCTTGTTTGGGGATTCTCTGATTGTTTCTTCTCATCACAAGACCGACATATGTCCATCTTCTTTTTCTGATTAACCATGAGACAGATTGTTGTTTGCTCACCTGTCTGATCTCTGCATTGTTCTTGAATTGATTCCACTTTATACCTAGTATTTTCCTTAGGCATTTGTTTTCAAAAGAGTCTAATTTCTTTTCTATTTCTTTAATTGTTTTCCAGCTTTCACGTGCATAAATGAGGGTGGATATTACATTTGAATTGTGTAATCTTAACTTGGTTTTTGTGCTTATAACTTTTGAATGCCATATGTTCTCAAAATTCTTGAAGGTCAATGCTGCTTTAGCAATTCAAAATCTAACTTCTATTCTGGTGTCACCATTTTGGTCTACATAGCTGCCGAGATATGCAAAATGGTTTACTTTTTCAACAGCTGTTCCTTCTATGTATATTTGTCCCTCATCGTTAATGCAATCCTTCATTATTTTTGTTTTATCCTCGTTAATATCAAGTCCTATATTACTAGCCATTGAAGACATGTTATCTGTTTTTACTTGCATTGATTTCATATTGTCACTGATAAATTGTCACTGATAAGAGTTATGTCATCTGCAAAATCAAGATCTTCCAGTTGGGTCTCACGGACGCTATCAGCGCCAGTTTTACCTTTGCAATATTTTTTCATTATGAAGTCTATGGCAAGTCTATTGCAGTTTCAAAAAGCAAGGGAGATAATATACATCCTTGTTTCATGCCCCTTTTCAATCTGTAACCATTCACTCACTCCTTCATCTGTATTGACTGCACAAACATATCCATTGTATAGGTTTCATTATGTTCTTCAAAGATTACATGTGAATATAACAATGTTAATTTAGATTTTCTCTTCTTTTCCTACTTGGTCATGCTGTATGCTTTTTCTATGAGTAAGGCATAACCTGAAACATTATATCTGCAAGCTCTTTTAGTGAATAAACCTGTTCCTATCTTTTTTCTTTTTGTTATGCCTAGCCTTTCAATACAAGGAGAATATTACCTGCATAACACAACCTCATGCCAAAAAGGACAAAAGGACAATGGCAATATCTGTGACTGTGCACAGTCTATGCTTCCTTGGTTGAATGTTGGTCATAGGTGTATTACTGACCAGGATTGTCCAATAAGTTAAGTTTCACAATTATTCTACAGTAGCTGTCTGCTAACGCAGCTTTTGCTGGATTATAAACTGGGGCGGTTTTTGTAATTCCTATACAGAAATGTTGAATTTTGCATCTTAGGTCATTTCACTTTGCTGCTTGCTAATTGTCTTACTATTGTTAAAGAAAAAAAAGGTAATCTTGTCATGCCCTGGTTTTCTCTTCCGGGTGACATAAAAGACGGCGGGAGGTTTTTAACGCTCCTGCTGGCATACTTGCATATGAATCATCTGTGTCACCATACACCATAAAACAGGAGTTGGGCATGAGGCCAAAAACCTCATCCTGATACCCATCAAGAGGTGACTCTAGATGGGGAAAAACCTTTCCGTTATGGAATCACACAACAGTTGTAACAGAGCATCAAGGACACCATTTCTGCATACCATTGACAACAATCAAAATTTCAAAAAGCCAGTTTAGTGGGCATAATATTCCTTAATGAAGCTGAAAAACTTTTGCCGAAAATAGGAAAACTTGGCAAACAACTATGTGAGCCCTATGTGGCATTTAATGGCATGAGATGTAAGATGTCATGCCGTAGAGGCATATAGGGGTATGGTGGTACTGCCTGTATTTTCCTTGATCTATCCACACAAATATATTTTGGAAGTAGGCAAACAACAACAAAAAATTGTAATCAAGAATAGTTTCTACTTTCATTTACCTTCTACAGTGCAGTACTAGTGAGGCAAGGTATGGTTTAATGATGCCAAAGGACATATCTAACTGAGTCTACAGTCCATTGACTTTTGTCAAGTGCATGTGTGGTTATTAATAATCTGTTTATTGTAGACAGTAATGACAAGAAAGTGGACACAGCATGTATCACTGGTGCAAAAGAGTAAATAAACTGAAGGACATGTCAGTATTATACCTCACTATCAGACACACCTCAGAGAGGAAGACAGTTTGAGGATTACAGTGATAATTTAAGACTGGATCTGTATAACAACTTTTCAAATATAGGATGGGTTTTCATGTGCTTTTATTGCAGATAGAAGGAACTTACAACAAAGAAATTAAAAATGACTATTAGACACTGATATTAAACTAAAGATTAATGTTTTCCTAATACTGTTTAACATAAAATTGCTAAAATACTGCCAAGATACAGTGGACATTTTTTTTTTTTTTAAATTTTGAAAGTCTAACAGCTTGAAACTCAATGCAGAAACCTAATGAGAACAAAGTGAATTTAATGGCTAACAACAAAGCTGCAGGTGAAGATGAAATAACACCCGAAATGCTAAAAGCTATCAATAGTGACAACATGAGGCAACTACAGAGAATGTTTAACAAGATTTGGAAAGAAGAAAAGGTCCCTTCTAATTGGAAAAAAAGAATCATTGTTAAAATACCAAAAAAAGGCAACCTTAGTGACTGTAACAACTGGAGAGGAGTAACCTTAATATCAGTTGTGTCAAAAGTATTTTGCAAGGTTATTTTTAATACACTTAAAGATATAGTGGATACTGCAATGAGAGAAGCACAAGCAGGATTTCAAAAAGGGAGAAGCTGTCTCAACCAGATCTTTACTCTCAGAATAATACTTGAAGAACATAACGAACATCAGAAACCATTAATGCCGAACTTAATAGAAGGCATTTGATAACATACACAGAGATTTATTATGGAGAATTTTAAGTCTATATGGAATACCATCTAAATTTGTCAACATTATTAAGGACTTCTACAATGGATATGTTTTTGCAGTCAAGATAGAAGAGGGGATGCGTGAATGGTTCCAGATTGAAACAGGTGTGAAACAAGGACGTATACTGTCTCCTTTACTTTTTGGGATTACAATAGACTTCATTATGAAAAAATGCTGCACAGGCAACACAGGTATTGACTGGGTACATGGGACCCAACTGGAAGATCTTGATGACATAACTCTTATCAGTAATAATGTGAAGTCCACGCAAGAAAAAACAGATAGCCTGTCTTCACTGTCTAGCAAAATATGACTTGAAATTAACAAGGACAAAACAAAAAAATGAAAATTCCCCTTAATCATAATGGAAAAATACACATAGAAGGGACAGATATTGAAGAAGTCAATCAATTTGCATACCTTGGCAGCTACGCAGCTACAAAGACCAGGATGGTGACACTAGAAAGGAAAAGCAGCATCAATCTTCAAGAATCTTGAAAACATATGGAATTCAAAAGTTATAAACACAAAAACCAAATTAAGACTATTCAATTCAAATGTAATATCCACCCTCATTTATACATGTGAAAGCTGGAAAACAACTACAGAAATAGAAAAGAAATTAGACTCTTTTGAAAGCAAATGCATAAGAAAAATACTTGGCATCAAGTGGAACAAATTCAAGAACAATGCAGAGATGAGACAGATGACTGAACAACAACCAGTCTCATGGGTGATCAGGAAAAGGAGATGGACATATGTTGGTCACTTGATGAGAAGAAATGATCAGAGAATCCCAAAACAAGCTATCAAGTGGAACACAACAGGCCAAAGAAAAAGAGGTAGACCGCGTGAAACTCTGAAGAGGACATTGTTAAGAGAGGTCAAATTAACAGGCATAAAATCCTTTGATGAGGTTGAAAGACTCGCCGAAGACAGGAAAAATTGGCGAACTACTCTGCGAGCCCTATGTGACGTTTAATGGTACGGGAGGGATATAAGATAAGAAGTTGACCATATCGACCTAAAGAACAAGGAAGACATTAAAGCGGTTAATCTAGTGAAAGGGATACAAATCCTTTACCAGTAAAAGATCCCTAGCAGTGGAGGAAGTACAGCAAATTTTGATGGTTTGCATACATGTAAAGAATTGTTATTATGAATAATTTTACAGTATTAATGTATGACCTAATGTATATTAACAGTATTATACAAGTATAATAACCAAATTTGTACTTAAAATGTTTTATAATTTGCAAGTTTTGGTGGTATGGAATGGATTCATTCACTTTACATTATTTCTTATGGGGAAAGTAAGCTTGAAAGTCAAACTGTTTCCTGGAACGGATTGTGTTTGACTCCTAGTGGTCCACTGTACTTGATTACGTGAAGAACAACATATATTTATTTATTTGACTTTACTTTCACAACTTACGACTCATTTTGCATGCTTCAGACTCATAAACTTTAGGCTGGACTTGAAACTACTTGCAAAGTCTTTAGACTTGAGACTTGCCATGAAGGACTTAAACACATCTTAATAACACACACGGGACTGCCAGCGGTAAAGTCTAAACATTAAAGGAATAGATAAATTTATAACCGACAGTATGGCTGTCTGAAGTCTATGACAACCCAAAGCTCTGTAACTGTGAATTAAATATTTCATTTTAAATTTGTGTGAGATTTCTGCACGACACAATCTTCCTCCTGACTTTGCTCTATCAATGTCAAACATGGACACAAACAGCTAAAAATAGAAAGGAAATCATCATGACAGAAATAAGATGTTTAACAAGAATATTAAGAAGAACAAATCAGAAAATGACACAATAAAAGAAAAAGTGAAATTTGACTATCTTTGGACAAAATGAAGAGTTGTACAGGGAAGTGGAGACAAAGCAAGCAAATGAAAAAACAAAGGTTTCCTGGCTTGGACAGACCAATGTTGGGTTTTGTCTGCTGTGTGTCACTTTGAATGACAGAGACAGTGTTGATCAGATGATCACCAGAACTGTATGGCATAGAGTAAGTGGTTAACATAGTAATGTTACAGTAAGTGAAGTTAGTAACACAGATGATATAAAAAATTCAGACTCAGTGGTTAGAGAAAAGGTACCTGAGAAGACAGAGGTAGGATTTATGTGTTTGAGATGCAGGAATGAAGCATCTGGGGGTGATCAATATGTAGGCTAGGCAATGTAAATACTGTGTACAAATGGTTGTGGGTTTCTTTTTTTTTCCTGTAATGATGATGATCTGCATTAGTTGTTTATTTTGTTGAGGAAGCACTGAGATTTGAATTATCATATTAGCACATGGTAATATTATGTGCATGATATGACTGCCAAGCTGGAGTTATACCAGCTATTTCTCCTTAGTTGAGGTAATTGGAGTTACACCAGCCTATTTCTCCTTAGTTGAGGTAATTTCTCTGACATATGCATGATGACATCATGGACACAAAAAATAACAAATATCATGATGACATCATGGACACAAAAAATAACAAATATATCTATAATACAAGAACTTAATATTGAAGAAGGCTGGCTAGTAAAGAGGATTAAAGAGAGAAAACTTAAATATTTTGGACACGTAAACGTCATGATAATCTAGAGAAAACTGTCTTGGAAGAGTACATAATGGGAAAAAGAAAGAGGGGAAGACCAAGGCGAAGATGGCTGCAAGACATCGTTGAGGATCTGCAAATGGATGCATCAGCAGCAGGCCATCTTGCTCACAACTGAGAGGCCTACAGGAGAGCTGTATGGGAGGCAAAGTTCCACAAGGACATGCAAATGAATGAATGAATGAATGCATGATGACACCAAGGCATGAGGGTCTTGGTTTAATTTACTATTTATGCTATGTTTTGTATGTGTTATTGATGCTAGGCGTGTTATGATTAAAATACTGACATGTCTAAAATATGATTATATAAAGCATGGTTGAGCTCATATGAAGTATGTTATGAAGAATGAGTTATATACTGGGAACAGAGTTCAATATGGCCAGGTGTGTACTTAAAATGTTTTATAATTTGCAAGTTTTGGTGGTATGGAATGGATTCATTCACTTTACATTATTTCTTATGGGGAAAGTAAGCTTGAAAGTCAAACTGTTTCCTGGAACGGATTGTGTTTGACTCCTAGTGGTCCACTGTACTTGATTACGTGAAGAACAACATATATTTATTTATTTGACTTTACTTTCACAACTTACGACTCATTTTGCATGCTTCAGACTCATAAACTTTAGGCTGGACTTGAAACTACTTGCAAAGTCTTTAGACTTGAGACTTGCCATGAAGGACTTAAACACATCTTAATAACACACACGGGACTGCCAGCGGTAAAGTCTAAACATTAAAGGAATAGATAAATTTATAACCGACAGTATGGCTGTCTGAAGTCTATGACAACCCAAAGCTCTGTAACTGTGAATTAAATATTTCATTTTAAATTTGTGTGAGATTTCTGCACGACACAATCTTCCTCCTGACTTTGCTCTATCAATGTCAAACATGGACACAAACAGCTAAAAATAGAAAGGAAATCATCATGACAGAAATAAGATGTTTAACAAGAATATTAAGAAGAACAAATCAGAAAATGACACAATAAAAGAAAAAGTGAAATTTGACTATCTTTGGACAAAATGAAGAGTTGTACAGGGAAGTGGAGACAAAGCAAGCAAATGAAAAAACAAAGGTTTCCTGGCTTGGACAGACCAATGTTGGGTTTTGTCTGCTGTGTGTCACTTTGAATGACAGAGACAGTGTCGATCAGATGATCACCAGAACTGTATGGCATAGAGTAAGTGGTTAACATAGTAATGTTACAGTAAGTGAAGTTAGTAACACAGATGATATAAAAAATTCAGACTCAGTGGTTAGAGAAAAGGTACCTGAGAAGACAGAGGTAGGATTTATGTGTTTGAGATGCAGGAATGAAGCATCTGGGGGTGATCAATATGTAGGCTAGGCAATGTAAATACTGTGTACAAATGGTTGTGGGTTTCTTTTTTTTTCCTGTAATGATGATGATCTGCATTAGTTGTTTATTCTGTTGAGGAAGCACTGAGATTTGAATTATCATATTAGCACATGGTAATATTATGTGCATGATATGACTGCCAAGCTGGAGTTATACCAGCTATTTCTCCTTAGTTGAGGTAATTGGAGTTACACCAGCCTATTTCTCCTTAGTTGAGGTAATTTCTCTGACATATGCATGATGACATCATGGACACAAAAAATAACAAATATATCTATAATACAAGAACTTAATATTGAAGAAGGCTGGCTAGTAAAGAGGATTAAAGAGAGAAAACTTAAATATTTTGGACACGTAAACGTCATGATAATCTAGAGAAAACTGTCTTGGAAGAGTACATAATGGGAAAAAGAAAGAGGGGAAGACCAAGGCGAAGATGGCTGCAAGACATCGTTGAGGATCTGCAAATGGATGCATCAGCAGCAGGCCATCTTGCTCACAACTGAGAGGCCTACAGGAGAGCTGTATGGGAGGCAAAGTTCCACAAGGACATGCAAATGAATGAATGAATGAATGAATGAATGAATGAATGAATGAATGAATGAATGAATGAATGAATGAATGAATGAATGAATGAATGAATGAATGAATGAATGAATGAATGAATGAATGAATGAATGAATGAATGAATGAATGAATGAATGAATGAATGAATGAATGAATGAATGAATGAATGAATGAATGAATGAATGAATGAATGAATGAATGAATGAATGAATGAATGAATGAATGAATGAATGAATGAATGAATGAATGAATGAATGAATGAATGAATGAATGAATGAATGAATGAATGAATGAATGAATGAATGAATGAATGAATGAATGAATGAATGAATGAATGAATGAATGAATGAATGAATGAATGAATGAATGAATGAATGAATGAATGAATGAATGAATGAATGAATGAATGAATGAATGAATGAATGAATGAATGAATGAATGAATGTTGTGGTGAAGGACATGTTTATGGTTATATGTGAGTCTGAGTGTTGTGGTGAAGGACATGTTCATTGTTATATGTGAGTCTGAGTGAGTGTTGTGATGAAGGACATGTTTATGGTTATATGCGAGTCTGAGTGAGTGTTGTGGTGAAGGACATGTTTATTGTTATATGTGAGTGTGAGTGTGAGTTGTGGTGAAGGACATGTTTATGGTTATACGTGAGTCTGAGTGAGTGTTGTAGTGAAGGACATGTTTATGGTTATATGTGAGTCTGAGTGAGTGTTGTGATGAAGGACATGTTTATGGTTATATGTGAGTCTGAGTGAGTGTTGTGGTGAAGGACATGTTTATGGTTATATGTGAGTCTGAGTGAGTGTTGTGATGAAGGACATGTTTACGGTTATATGTGAGTCTGAGTGAGTGTTGTGGTGAAGGACATGTTTGTGGTTATATGTGAGTCTGAGTGATGTGGTGAAGGACATGTTTATGGTTATATGTGAGTCTGAGTGAGTGTTGTAATGAAGGACATGTTTATGGTTATATGTGAGTCTGAGTGAGTGTTGTGATGAAGGACATGTTTGTGGTTATATGTGAGTCTGAGTGAGTGTTGTGGTGAAGGACATGTTTATGGTTATATGTGAGTCTGAGTGATGTGGTGAAGGACATGTTTATGGTTATATGTGAGTCTGAGTGAGTGTTGTGGTGAAGGACATGTTTATGGTTATATGTGAGTCTGAGTGAGTGTTGTGGTGAAGGACATGCTTATGGTTATATGTGAGTCTGAGTGAGTGTTGTGGTGAAGGACATGCTTATGATTATAGGTTTCTCTGAGTGTGTGTTGTGGTGTTGGCTATGGTACCCAGCTAGGTGTGGATTGTGTGGTAAATAAATGAAATGTGGGAGTGAAATGTGCACAAGTCTATGCATTATGGGGATTGGCATTATGTAGGTGCCCTGTGGTGTAATATATCCTCTTTATGTATGGTGTGTTAAAGTAATAAAAGTGTATGGTGTTTGATAATGTGGATTTTGTCATTTGTGGTCATATGTAAGATCAGAGAAAGGTACAAGCTGGCTAATACAGTCCTATAGGAAAAAGAATAAACAGGTGTCATGACTATGATATGATAATAAAATGAGGATGGAACCGGCCAGGTTCTTAGTGGAATGAGCAGAAGATATGATGGCCATTTCATTATTTAAAAAAATAATAATACAAAGGAATACTGATTTAAAGAACTGATACTGAGGTGTATTGAAGTTAAACAGCCAAATGTAGGGCCTTTGCAATATTGCACAGGGCTTACAAGGGGTTGGATTAACACCAGTTTTATACCACATCCTGAAGCAAAATTCAATTTTTTTTGGACACATTACATGACTCCCACCAGACAGTACACATTAATGCTGAGAATTGTAGGAAACAAAGGGAGAGGCCACCCACAAGAGAGATGATGGGAGGAAGTTTGAAATATCCCGTCACATGAAGCAAATCACTGTGCCCTATGAAGATGTCTATTTATTCCCTCATCACAGAATGGTTGATGATCTGGAAATGGATATACCAGTAGCACTCCATCTTGCTCACAACTGAGAGGCCTATAGGAGTGCTGTTAGGGAGACAAAGTTCCACAAGGGACATGCAAATGAATGAATGAACACATAATGGTATATGATGAAGGAGACAAGACAAATCAAATTTCTCATTATACTTATGGCATTCCTTTCATATACCTGCATACTTGTAACTTTAGTGAGTACATGTTTCATCAGTATGATATTCATATTTAAATGTGTATATCCAAAAATTAAAATATCAGTATTCAATTGAATATGAAAATTGTGTATTTTTTTTTTTTATTTATCTAGTCATGATAAAAAATTCAGCAGCTGATGGTCAGTTCTTCCAGACACATTAATGGCACTCCAAACAACAGACTTTGACGAGTGTCTTTCTCTGTGAATTTATGACAGAAATCAGATGCAGTATAAGTAAGACACTGCAAGTACAGCAGCAAAAGTACATATGTTGTTATTATGCCTATATTAATTATATAACAAGGTGCCATCAGGAAGTTCCTGGTCTGATCGTAAAGAAAAGTACAGACTTACTTTATTTTTTTTATTTTTGGCTTTTTGTAGTGTATCTTCTGCATATTGTAGATTTTCATAATGTAGTTTCCAATTCAAATTTATGGTTTATTTTGATCTCCCTTAAGGTATTTTCACTGTACAGTGAGAAAAAATCTAGTGAGAGGACACAATCTTGCCTAACTCTCTGCTTTACTGATTGACATTTGGCTATCATGTTTTCTACCCTGATGGCTGTTTCTTGATTCCAATACATATTTTTAAAATTATTATTCTCAGATCTTTGCCATCAATATTTATATCTTCTAACATTTTCATGATTTTGTCATGTTTTATTTTATCAAATGCTCTGTCATAGTCAATGAAACAAACAATTAAGTCTTTCTTTACTTTTAAAGTTCTCTCTATAAGAGTTCTTAATTATATGTTCCTTTTCCTCTTGGGGGCCGGCTAGCGTAGTGGTTAGAGCACTCGTCTAGCAACCAAATGGTCAAGGGTTCGAATCCCCAGCTGAGCGGGATTTTTTTTCCGACCAATACGGCCCTGAGGTCGACCCAGCCTCGTAAAATGGGTACCAGAGAAAATCTGGGAAGTAAAGGCAGCGAGGAAAGGAACTGGTCACCCTACCTCATACGCTGATGACCCAGCATAATGAGGTCTCTAACGCTTCACCCCCTACGGCATTTGCTATGGGACTATCTTTACTTTTTACTTTTCCTCTTACAAATCCAAATTGCTCATCTCCTACTTCCATCTTTATTCTGTGTCTAATACTAATAGCCATAAATGAAAAGAGCCTGTAGAAATTATTAGATATAGCAGTGACAGACAGTGAGAAGAAAGGACTTTTCCAAAATAGCAAGGAAACAGAAACAAAGATCATATGAAAGAAAAACCTAGCTAAATGCAATGTTATGGTACAGAGACAACCTTGAGACTAGTGTATAAATATCTGGGCACTCAACTAACATCAGATGGGAAATGCCAAGAATATGCCAAGCCAAAACAGCTTTCCAACAAATGAGAAACATCCTGTGCAATACATCTCTATCAGTGAACATCAGAAAGAGAGTTCTAAAATGTTACATTGAGCCTATCCTCCTCTTTGGAAGTGTGTCATGGACAATCAGCAGATCGATGAAAAGATCACTAGAGGTGACAGAGATGTGGTTCATTAGAACAGTGTTAATAATAGAGTACCAAAGACAGCTAAGAGGACAAACAGGGAATGTTAACAAAAATAAATGTAGATATGAACTGTCAGTGGCTTCATCTGCATTTCTGCCAACAAGATGTTATTTCTTATGGTGTTTGGCCAACATATTTTTCTAATTCTTCATAAACATTTAGTCTGGAAAGAATTCAACTTGTTTTCTATTGTTTTGGTGATTTTCCGGCATTCACTTCCATAGAGTATACTTAAAACATTACTCTAAAATATCCTGATTTTTATATTTATGCTTAGTTTTTTAGATTTCCATATAGTCTGCAGCACTGCAAAAACCTGTTACACTGTATTATATTGTATAATTTATAATAGGAAAGGTGTTTTTTACTTGATGTACCTGGCAAGACAGATAAACCTGTCACAAACTTGCTCTTGGTCACAAAACGTCAACAAGACAAAGCTGTGCCAGAAGTGTTTTTTTTTTTTTTTACTCTGTTGGAAGGAGGCATGACATCACATTCTACCTTCATACTATCATTAAATGGCTCTTACTACCAGTTCCACATCTGGTATAGCCAATGGTTCAGGTAAAAACATGTTGCTTCAGCAAGACAAAGTCATCATTTGGGATGAGTGCTTCATGGCTGACAAGGAAGCTTTGGAGGTTTTGGACCCAACACTTCAGGACTTTTGTTCCAAATATCTAATGAGAGGACTAGTTGTTGCTTTTGTAGATGACTTTAGACAAACAATACCCATTATTCTACAGACAATATCTGGCAATAAGCACAATGCCTGTCTTAATGACTAACACATTTGGAGACAAGTGAAGAAGCTTACACTGAGTACAAATATGAGAGTTCACAAAAGTGGCATAACTTCTTCTGGAAGATTCTTGGAACATCTCCTAATGTTAGGTGCTTGCAATTCAACTGAGAATTATTTTGCTCTCAGAAATGACAGTGTGGACAAACTCAACCTGCAAGGTATTTGCTCTAAGTACAAAATAAATAAATCATACAATTATAGATTTAGATGAAGCAGTGTATTATCTTGTAGAATTTCTCCATTCTTTAGAAGTACCTGATTTTCCACCTCACAGTCTTGAACTTAAAACTGAATCACTTATACTTCTACAAAATCTAGATCCACTAAAGTTATGCAGTGAAACCCAACTATGCATCAAGACTCTGATGCCAAATATAACTGAAACATTCGGTATGACTGGTTGTGCAAGAGGGAAGGATATATTTTTTTTATCTAGAATCCTACTCATTCCATCTGATCTGCCCTTTGAATTTAAATGATTTCAGTTTTTTGTCTGTTAGTTTTTGCAGTGACTATCAACAAACACCAAGGAAAACCAGTCACAGCTGCAGGCACCAATTTAGAAACTCTGTTTCACATGTTTTTCACATGGACAACTTCATACCACATGTCCTCATGTTGGAAATCACAGGAATATTTCTATATATACAGTAAAAGAAAAACTAAGGAATCTTGTGAACCCTAAGGCATTGTCATATATTTTTCACACTGCACTGGTAGAGAATATAAATATTTAAAAGTGTATGATTTAGAGTCTATTTCTATAAAAAAAATTGTAAGTGTCACCAATGAAAAAAAACTTTAAAAAATCACCACACAAAAACAGAAGTGTCTGGGAGCATGGTACAAGGTTAATGTCAATCCTCTGTACTTTTCTATTCATCTGACATTGCTAACTGTATATTTTTTGTTTTTTTTTAATTACTGTGAACTGGACATCCTTTCTTTGCATTTAATTTGTTTATTTTTGTGGACTGGATGTGCTTTTCTAGAATTACATTTTTTAAACTTATCACTGCATCATTACTTTGCTGTTTTTTTATGTTATCACATATTATTAATCAAATATGCCTTGTTACTGTTATATATATATATTCCTTACATTTTTTTAGTGTGGATTGACTGTTCTTTCTTTGTATGCAAACTGTTTCCTTACTATTGGGAACTGAAAGTGAAAACTGGTTCTTTTAACTTTGAAGCATATATGTTTATTCAGGTTTAACATTTTTTGCAACATTATGGTGTACATTTTATCATTTCTACAGATTATTCAGATTATTCCTTCTGTCACATGGTGTAGGTGCCTTGTCGTGGCGAGACAGTGTGCGTACCCTGACCACCTCTAGATATATTCCAGCGGGAATTTTACTCCTGGCAGGTCCAACCAAGCTGGAAAGGTCTGCATTGGTAGGGGTCAGATGAAACTTGCACCCTGGTCCTCCAGAGTGAGGGTTGGAGCATTGGAACAATGACCCCATCTCCGAAAAAAAGATTAATGTTATGGAACAGATACAGGAGCCTTGAAATTGGGTGGATTAAAAATAGATTATGACCTTTGAACATCAAAATAGTTATGAGATTTGGAATATAGAATATAAGAAGTTTATACAGACAAGGGGCAGCAAAAGAATTAGCAGATAAACTAAGTAGGTATACATGGATGTTACAGCATTACAGGAAATCAGATGGCTTGGAGAACAGTCATAGGAGAAATGGTACTGGTATATGGAGGTATTACCAATGGAAGACATGAACTTGGGACAGGTTTTGCTGTTAAGAGAAAAGTATGGGACTTAGTGATGGACTTCACTGCCACTAATGAAAGAATCAGCAGCCTCCGCATCATGGGAACAAATAAAAATATAACAATGATAAATGTGCATGTACCAACAAAAGATACAGAGGATGAAGTCAAAGACGAATTTTACAACATGTTAGAGAGAGTAATAGGGAAGGCCCAAAAACATGATATACTGATAATACAAGGAGATTTCAATGCAAAGATAAGAAAGGAGGAGTCATACAGACACATCACAGGAAAAGAAAGTTTGCATGGAGCATCTACTGATAACAGATGGAGACTAATAAATATGGTAGAAGCTTATGGAATGAGAATAAATAGCACATGTTTTCAAACTAAGAACATCCAGAAACAAACATGGAAATCCCCCAATAATCTAACATGCAACCAGAAAGACCATGTTTTAATTGATACCAAGCACACAACAAACATACTTCAGATCAGAAGCTACAGAGGGGCTGAATGCAGCACCGACCACTATCTTGTGCGAGATAAACTAAAATTCAGACTGAAGAATAATGTTTATAATAAATTAAATAAAAGCTCAGCAATAAATATAGATGCTTTGAAAAGAAAAGAAATTAAAGAAAAATTCAGAGAAGAGCTAAACCATAAGATAAACACAAGAGAGAATGAAGAAAATAAAAGCATTGATGACAGATGAGAAGATATCAAAATTGTTATAAAGAACATGGTAGAAGAATGCCTGGGAGTCAAGACCATAAATAAAAGAAAGAACTGGTTTGATGAAGTTTGCAGAGAGGCAGTCATGAAGAAAAGAACAACAAGACAGATATGGTTGAATGACATGAGCAACAAAACAAATGAAGAGATGTACCACACACAGTGTACAGAAATTCAAAAAGTTGTTCATCAACAAAATTGACAATATATGAAAGACATGGTAAGTAAGCTGCAGACATGTCAGGAAAATAAGAAATGCAGATAATTCTATAAAGAACTGTGAGCAATAAAGCAAGGGTATAAATAATCTCTGCAGAGCTTGAAGGACAGTAATACTAAATTGTGAAGAACCTGTAAACACATTACTATGTGAAGAAATACAGACTTGTGAACCTGAAAAAGAGGAACCAGACTTAGAAGAAGTCATCTACAGTATCATGCTTCTATGGAATAACACAGCAACAAGCTTAGATGGAATTGCTGCAGACTTAATTAAGGAAAGATGTCTAAATCTAAATGAACAGATATGTGCACTAATACACACAAATATGGAAAGAAATGGTAATAAGAGCAAGTGTGGAAACTAAAGAGGAATATCCTTACTACAAACAAGCTACAACATACTATCTATTATAAACAGATTAAAACCATACAGTGAGAATATACTGGGAGACTTTCAAGCAGGTTTTAGGAAGAACAGATCACCTGTAGACCAAATATTTTATCTACGTCAAAGAACAGAAAAGTACTGGGAATATGGAAAAGAAGTACATAATATCTTCATTGACTTCAAGAAAGCCTATGATAGCATAGATAGGAGCAGCTTATGGCAAATTATGAAAGAATTTGAGATATCTAATAAATTAATCAATCTGACCAGAATATGTATGGAGGATGCACAAAATATAATAATATATAAAGGAAGAAAGTCAGAATCCTTATCTATACAAACTGGTTTAAAATAAGGTGATACATTATCTCCATTAGTATTCAACCTAGTACTAGAAAAGGTAATCAGAAAAGTGAAAGAAGAAAGCAGTACAGAAGAACAAGATAAAATACTAGGATACACTGATGACATCAACCTGGTTGGGGAAACCATGCAAGAATCATCAATACCTACATACACCTGAGAGATGTAGCACTAAAATTTAGCTTGACCTTTAGCCAAGATAAGACAGAGTATATGAAGATACCAAGAGACTAGAAATAGAATGATCCAGATTATATGAATGTTGGAGAGATCATTATTAGGAAAGCAGAAACATATAAATATCTAGGCACAACCTTCAACAGAAGCAATACAGTAAGCAAGGAGATCAAAAGTAGAGTACATATATGGAATAAAATATACTTTGCCATACAACACCTGTTAAAATCCAAAATCCTGTCTCAAAACACCAAAATAGCAATCTACAAAACTATAATAAGACCACATGTCATGTATGGATCAGAAATGTGGAGTACAACAAAGAAAGATAAACAGCAATTGCATATCTTTGAGAACAAGATCCTAAGAAGAATCTTTGAGCCAATAAAGGATACCAACAGTGGAGAATGGAGAGCTTGAAAGAACACTGAACTGAACAGCTTATTTAAATCCCAACAAATTATAAATGTCTTGAAACTGAATAGACTACGCTGGCTGGGGCATGTGGAAAGAGTGGAAAGAACAGACAAACAAAAATGATGTATGCACAAGAGATGAGGGAAACAAAACCATGGGCTAGATCAAGACAGAGATGGAAAGACAACATAGAAGAGGATATAAAAGAAATTGGTGTCACCAACTGGAGAGAGAAGATTAGGAATAGTGAGGAATGGATGCAAACTTTATCTGCAGCAACGAGCCTTTATGGCTCAGAAAGCTGAAGAAGAATAAAAAGAGGACAGGTTTTTTCCTTGCATGGATTCTACTCAAGCAGCATGGGGAGCCTCAAATGCTTAATCTAGGCCCAAAGTTGGTCTTTCTTCCTGTGTCAAGAGTGACGGCCAACAAAATCTAGGCTGGAAACTGATAAAGATGAGAGGTCTTGAGTGTAGCTTGTTTACATAGCAACTTCAGACTGATGGCGTGTTCAAGCAACTACAGACTGGTAGTGTGTTCAAACAACTTCAGATTGATGGTGTGTTCAAGCAACTTCAGACTGATGGCGTGTTCAAGCAACTTCAGACTGGTGGTGTGTTCAAGCAACTTCAGACTGGTGGTGTGTTCAAGCAACTTCAGACTGATGGTGTGTTCAAGCAACTTCAGACTGATCATGTGTTCAAGCAACTTCAGACTGATCATGTGTTTAAGCAACTTCAGACTGATCATGTGTTCAAGCAACTTCAGACTGGTGGTGTGTTCAAGCAACTTCAGACTGGTGGTGTGTTCAAGCAACTTCAGACTGATCATGTGTTCAAGCAACTTCAGACTGATCATGTGTTCAAGCAACTTCAGACTGATGGCGTGTTCAAGCAAATATAAGAAATTAATACATTAAGAGGAGGAATTTTTACTGAAAGAAGCAGAAGAAAATGAGTAAAGACAAAAAAATACATAGCATTAATAAGGAAAGATTATGAGTGTGATGACACTAAAGCACTGAAAAGAAAAATAATAGTAGAAACAATATAAAGAATTGAAAGAATATGCAGAAGAATGATGAGAAAAGAGACAAAAGAAACTGAAGCATAGAAATAGAAAACTGAAAAAAATGTGGAAGAAACAGCAGCAGAAGTTTAAAACAAATAATCATACACAAGAGAGAAATGATTTGTATGATTAAAAACATCTATTGTTATGTTTTTCCCCTAAATGCACTAGGCAATAATGTTAATACTTTTTTATGCTATTAACATTTTTGTTTAAATATGTTTATAACGTCACAGGTGTAAGCAATTCTTGTATGATTCTTACAGCTGCTTTTTTATTAGTTATTTACTTCATAAAAAGCACAAACCTGTCTTTCTTTGATGAGGAAGAATATAAACAAGGCTGTAAAAAATGCCATGCCAAGACTGATATAGAAAGTCAAGGCAACGCTGGCAGCTTTAGTAGCATCTACACCGTTCACAACGCGTTTTCTTGTCTCTGGTAGGGGATGTACTGCAGCTCGAAGACTGTATGAATCACCTAAAGAAAACTGAACAAAGGTGTTCACCAAATAGTGGACCTGTATGTGAGTGGAAAAAGAAAGTTGATATTACTCAGAGATTAAAATCTGAACAAGTTAATGCTCAAGTATAAGATATTTATTCATACTAGAAACCATGCTGCAGTCTTAAATGAAAAAATAAACAGCAAAACTGAACCATGCCTGAACCATGCCATCCTGACTGATATATGAAGGATGTGCTTTCAATCCCTTCTATTTCCATGACAGATGTCCTCTACCAGATACAGATGAACAAAAATTCCAACAAATTTCCACAGCATATTATAACTTTAGTCATGATTTATGATAAACACATCATGCTTTCTATTTTTTCACCATCTGCTCTCTTTATCTTTATACAATTTAAATATTTGAAAATAAAAAGCACCACATTCAGACTCCTTCCATCTCAGTTATTTGTAATGTTCTGACATAACATTGTAAAAAACTCACAGCAACAGGAAGTGAATTGTAAGGCTGGAAATTAAAATATGCAATGGCAGCCACAGACTCCTGTCTAAAAGAATCTACAGAAGGAGTTACAATCTCCATGCCAATCACCATCTTTTTATTGAAAGTTGATGTACCAAGTTCAGCTGCTCTTCTTAATGTGTAGCTGTCAAAATCCTGATGCTGAAAGTTGAAGGCATTTCAGTGAGTTCAGCTTATAGTAGATAACATGAGTCCCTTGCCTGACTTATTTCTGACAAATAAATACTTACAGTATTCTTCAGGTTCTATGTCAAATTGTTTTTATTAAAAGTGTTCTATCTTTGAGAATTATGTAGAAAAGAAAAGAAAAAGCAGACCTACAAATGTTCTTTTTCTTTAATTACATTATGTTACACAGATTTACATACCTTTTTTCATTGTTAGTCTATGTTTATTAACTGTTGCACTGTACCCTTGTGATTAAATTATGTTCCCTCATTATCAACATTTTATGCTTTTTTCACTGTTCATAATGTGTATACTGTGTTCAATTATTCTCTTACTGTCACATTAGGCTGTGCTACTATTACAAGGTGTATCACTATGTCTACTCATTGGTGCATTATTTTATTCAGTTAACTATGACTACATAAATGAGGACAAGTTGACTATTCTGTAAGCTGACTCAATGTCACTGCACTTTAGAAAGTAAAACAAATAAAGAATCTGTAGAGAGGAACAGACAGAACTACAAAAATAACGTTTTTAAAGGCATGCATCTTTCCCATCGCAACATACGCCTGTGAGACCTGGACACTTAACAGAACAGCTGAAAAACACATAAATGCCTTTGAATGTAAATGCTACAGAAGAGTTCTTCAAATATCATGGATACAAAAAAAAAAAAAAAACCAAATATATCCATACTACAAGAACTTAATATTGAAGAAGTCTGGCTAGTAAATAGGATTAAAGAGAGAAAACTTAATTTTGGACACATTAAACGTCATGATAATCTAGAGAAGACCGTCTTGGAAGGTTACATAATGGGAAAAAAGAAAGAGAGAAAGACAAAGGTGATGGCTGCAAGACATTTCGTTGATGATCTACAAATGGATGCATCAGCAGCATGCTATCTTGCTCACAATCAAAAGGCCTACAGGAGTGCTGTTAGGGAGGCAAAGTTCCACAAGGAACATACAAATGAATGAATGAATCTGCATGTGTGTATCACTTTTATGGTATAGCAACAGATTTTTACAAGAAAAAAACAGGACTTACCATACTGATTTTAAAATATTCCATCTTATGTGAATCACCAAACTGTTTCTTGTAGACATCTATAAATTTGCCATCAGTGTTAGTTGGTGCCAGCCCATCTGTGTATGGTATAATAGTTTCACCAAATGGCTGTAGGTTAAAAGTTAAAGGTGGGTCCTGTCTCTCTTTAAATTGAAAGGTATCATTATACAAACCAATGGCAGTAAACACAACTGGCATAAGCAGCTGGAAAATAGTCAGGGTTCGATTACGCCAGGTATGAATCACTCTCTTCATGAAGAGTGCATGCATATGAGAAATCACTAGATGAAGACCTGTCTCCTTTGAGAAACCTCTGCTGAATGCTGTGGAACAATGATGATGTGGGAGTATAATTACTGATTTACTCAGTCACAAAGGCAAAGTGTACTAATTAAATGGAAGTCACCATCATCATCAGGTGCTGTGCCAACTGGGTTTGGCTATCATGTTTCTCCAGAGTACACAATCCTGCAGGCCATCGGTTCCATTGGTGATCACCTCTCACACCATCCCGTAAGACTGTCCAGTTTAATTTCTCTTGGTCTTCCCCTTGATCTTCTTCCCTCTATTTTTCCTGTTGTTATAATATTTTCAATGTCCCCTCTTCTCATTGCATGTCCTATGAAAGTACATTATCTCTCTATTATTTTTTTGACAAAATTTTTTTGTATATCCAGCTCTTCTCATACATTCTTCATTAGTTATTTTTGCTGTCCAGGGGATTTGCAACTTTCTTCTAATAAACCACATTTCTGCTGCTTCCAATGATTTTTGTGCAGACCTGCCTATTGTCCATGATTCACTTCCATACAACAAGATAGGTTCAATATAGCATTTTAAGACTCATTTTCTAACATTCATTGATAAGGATGTGTTGGATAATATGTTTCTCATTCTCTGAAATGCAGTCTTTGCTTAGCTTATTCTATTCCTTTCCTAATTTCTGTTCTGCATTTCCCATCTGACATTATTACTGCCCCAAGGTATTTGAATTTCTGCACCTGCTTTAGAATAGTTCTGTTTAATTTTATACTGCATGCTGGTGGATTATGTTTCTTAGATATAACCATAGTCTCTGTCTTTTTGATGTTCAAATAAGGCCTTTCTGTTCACTTTCTTTGGCGACTTTTGCAGGTCTTGTTGGTTCTCAGCTATCAGTACTGTGTTGTCAGCATACCGAAAGATGTTAATATTGTATCCTTCAATTTGTATGCCTGGTTCTGTTGTGTGGAAGTGCAGATTCTATATGACATTCAAAGTCATGTGTGTTAGAATAAATGAGCAGCTGAGTGGAATGTATTTGCTTTTATTCCCAATGGTGAATGTTCTTAAATAATTTTGTATGTCACAACTAATACCAGTCCTCCATAGCTAAATCACTAAGATGCACTTCGAAGTGTTGTGAAAATTAGAAAATCATCACTGGTTCAAATCCAGGATGCTACAAAAAAAAAAAAAACCAACAACTCACAAGACCTATGGGAGTCATGACCCAGAGGGGCTCACCCCCCTTAGAGTGTCAGGAGTTTAACAAGGCCAAAACACTTGTCTAAAAAAAAGGGGGGTGGGAGTTACTTCCTCTGATAATCTGAAGGAGACCTGTTGTTGCTCTGCAGTAGAGAGTTCCCTGCATTTGTGCAATAGTTGTTTATTTTAAAGCTTGTATAACTGTTAAAGATACAAGTCATAAAATAGTTGTTTTATTTCAACATATCACTTGTGACTTTTAAACATACTAGTCACACAATAACACCTGCACACAACAGCTGCTTACAGTTCTAGAAAAATAACAAATGTAAAATCATGAATATTTTATTTAGAAACAAGTTTTGTGAACCTGACAAGCCACTGCTTGTTGAAGCTGATTTAATATTTTACTTGAATTCTGCAACACTGCAACAGCAAAAAAATCATTTAATTCGAGAAAATAGTATTCAAAATGTATTTGTATTGCTGCTGAAAATTACGGTTGGTAATTGCAAAACTTGAAGTTTGTGGGTTAAATACAAGTAACCACATTTCTCCTCATCCCTTAAATTCAGTAAGCTCCATTTACTTATAAATATGCATACCCCCTCCCTCCATTAATTCCACTCCACTATACTACTCCTTCACCAAAAAACCCCCCTCTCTCTCTCTCCTCACATTCTCATACTCACACACAGATAGCCTCACTGAGTAAAAATCATTTATAAATTTAAAGCTTTATTATCCCATAAACTTCTAGATGTTCTTCATCTCTATTCATTTTGAGATATTACAAGGAAAAAACAATTCAGAATGCTTTTGAACTTTTAAGGGAAAAACAAATTCAGAAAGATTACATCATCTTAACATCTCTATTTCCCAGAAATCACAATGATTTCTATAGAAGATTTAACATCAATAAAACAGGACAAACAATGTTCTTAATAAATGACATCACATGCTATGTATACTCAATTCTCCTCAGTGGTGTAGAAGCATGGACATTAAATAAGTATACAAACAAGATTACTAAGCCAATCTCAAACGCAGACATGCAGATGAATGAGGTGTGTTCAGTGAAGAGAAAAGAAAAAAAAAACAAAAACTGATCATTCAAAATTGGAAGGAGAAACAGTTCAAGACACAGAAAGAAATTATTAATATTTTGTTTTTATCAAGAGGCTATAATACAATAATGGAAACCATATCTAAAGGAAAAGTTAAAGGAAAAGTTGATGGAAAAAAAAGTGATGGAAAAAAGAGCAAGGTAAGGATATTAAAGATAAATGAACAACATCAACAGATGGAAAGATTATGTTTAGTTGTAGAGAGCAAAGCAAAATGAATATTACTGTTTCAGCCAATCTTTCAGGTTTGCTGACAGAGAATGATGATGAAAACAATGGACACTGACAATTCTGATATCATCTCATTTAAAATAGGTATCTAGAGATGCCTCCTTACCTCCATCAGTCTATGAGACACCCTGTGGCAAGGTGGAGTACCTGTATAGCCCCCTGATCAGGGTGATGTGAAGCAGGTGGTGGATGGAATGGGAGAGCAGCTGACAGATAATGTTGCTTATGGTCACCACTCTATGATGGTAGGCAGATGATCTCAATGTGGAGACAATGGCTATGATAACTGTCTACAGTCACTGCCCAGAAGGAAACAATAGCAAACTACCTTCTGAAAAAATAGTAATAAACTCAAGCAGCAACATGGAAGGTCAGATAGAAAAAAAGATCTGGTGGTGATTCCCCCAGGCCAGACAGATCTAATTTTAACACTGGGGAAGAGTGTGAGACAGAGGTCAGTACTAGTAATTGTGATGATGGAGAAAAATCTGATGTTGCTACCAAGGAAAACCCTTGCATCTAAATAAAAAGAAAATACGAACATGGAATGTAAGAAGTATGTATGAGAGAAAGTATCAAATAATAAGTGACGAGATGGAAAGAACAAGAATATACATTTTGAGAATCTGCAAACATCAATGGAAAGGATCAAGACACTTCAAAAGTGAAAATGATGGTATCTTTTTATACTCTTGTGGAGAATTTGGAGGAAAGAATGGAGTGGCTTTTTACTTGGACAAATTAACATCAAAAACATTACTAGGTTACAACCCATTAAGTGACAGAATCCTCACCATCAGACTTAAAGACACCCCTAGAAATGTAACAATTATCCAGATTTATGCACCTACATCAGTAGCAGAAGAAGAGGAAGTATAAGATGTTAATAATACTGCAAATGATGATAGACCACATATGAAAAAATGATACTGTATTAACAATGGCTGATTTTAAAGCAAACACTGGTACACAAAGAGCAGAAGACGAAGGAAATGTTTTGGGGAAATTTAGTATAGGGCAGAGAAATGAGCCAGGTGACAATATAAAGGCGTTTTGCATGGAAAATGAGCTAATGGTCACTAACACACGTTTTAGACAACATCCAAGAAGACTTTACACATGGACATCATCTGATAGTAAAACCAAGAATCAAATAGATTACATTTTAGTGCAAAGAAGGTGGAGATCAAGTATAACTTCAGGAAAAAGTCTATTTGGTTCTGATTGTGACACAGACCATGAGTTATTAATAGCAGACATGAAGATAAAGATAAAAAAGACAGAGGATCAGACTACTCCATTTCGATGTTCCAAAACTACCAGAAGAATACAGAATAAAAGTGAAGAACCATTTTGAGATACAGATGGCTGTACAGGAGGAGATGACACCTAATGAATTGGCTACACAGGTCAGAGATATCTTAATAACAACAGCTAAAGATATGGTTCCAGTAATGAAAATGCAAAAGAATAAATAGATTACAACAGGCACATTAGAACTAATAAAACAACATAGAAAACTGAAGATGAAATGGAAAGTGCCAAATAACAACAGGGAGGAATATAATTTTTTAACAAAAGAAATAAGAATAAACATAAGAAAAGATAAAAAAACAATACATACAAGATTGTTGTGAAAGAATAAAAGGACATCAGACGTTCGAAAGAGACAGTGAAATGTTTAAATAAATGAAGACACTGATGAGAAATGTCACATCTAAGCTAATAAGTTAAATGTAGTTTCTGATGATATGAGGAATACCTTGACAGAGACAGAGGAAATTCTAGAAAGATGGAAGGAATATTGCACATGAATGTATGATACAACTTACTATGAAGGCAGAAACCAACAGTGTGAATTATTATTGGAGGAGAAAGAACCTGAACTGACAAGTTTTATGGACAATAAAGAATCTGAAAACTGGCACATCACTAGGATGTGATGAGATAACAGCTGAACTTATCAGGATGGGAGGAAAGGAATGTGCTACAGTATATCATGCACTATTTTAAAATGATATGGCATTCAGGTATTTGGATAAAAGAATGGAAAAGAACTACGAGAGGTGTTCAGAAAGTAATGCACCACATTGTTTTTCTCAAGAGCTGTTTATTCAAAAAGCATGAAATTTATATACAATATATGTATATGTCATGGATATGTCATGTAAACATTGGTATAATTTAACATAATCCCCATCAACTTGTACAGCTTTACGCCAGCGCGAAACAAGTGCATGTATTCCTAGCCCGTCCCAGATTTTCTCTTGATTATGTAGCCATTTCTTCGCTCCATGAATCACTCCTTCATCATCTTCAAATCTACCCCTCGGAGTGCATCTTTAAGTGGACCAAACAGATAGATATCAGAGGGCGCCAAATCAGAACTATAGGGTGGATGGGGTAGTACAGTCCAACCCAATTTTTTGGTGATTGCTTCCCATGTTGCCAGACTTGTGTGAGGGCTGACATCGTCATGAAGGAGAAGCAGGTCTGCTGCATTTTTGTGCAGCCAAACTCTGCAAAAATGTTGATTGAGTTTTTTCAGTGTCTTAATGTAAGCTTGTGAACTGATTGTCTCTCCAATTGGCATAACATTCACAAGAATCACATCTTCAATGTCCCAAAAGATAGTGATAATGACCTTTCCAGCTGAAGTTGTCTTGATTTCTTTCTTCATGGTGACAGTGGATGATGCCACTCCACTGACTGTCTTTTAGTCTCAGGTTCAAAATGATGTGCCCAGGTTTCTTCACCTGTTATGATATTAGCCAGAAAGTTCTCTCCCTTAGCACTGAAATGATCTGACAATTCAGAAGAAATTGCTTTTCTTTGCAATCAATGGTCATTTGTGAAACTTCGAGGAAACCATCTTGTGCAAACCTTAGAAAATCAGACAGCTTTTATAACTGAATTTGCAAAACCATTGCTGATTGACAGGTTCAATGCGAATTACTGAGTAGTGATAAGCCTATCAGTAAGAATAATGCCATCTGCGCATTTCAACATTTCTGCCTTGGTGGCTGTGGCAGGACTTCCACAGTGTGGCCGATCATGAAACTCATTACCTCCACTTATTGATTCTTTGATACTCTGAACCTAGTGAGTGTAATGCAAAACTTCCATACACATCACATAGATGTTTGTGAATGTTCACAACAGTTTCCTTCTCTGCAAAGAGAAATTCTATCACAATGTGGTGCTTACATTACAAGTTGCTAAAATGCTCCATTTCAACAGTTAGGGCAGCTATATTCTTTGGCCAGTTGCGCTGCAATTTGGTTCACTCAGCTGGAACGTATCATATTTAAATTTTGCAAATTTCATGCTTCTATCTTCATTATTAGCTGAAAAAAAAAACGATGTGGTGATTACTTTCTGAATGCCCTTCGTATATTCATACCACTGCCAAAAAAGGGTATCTTGAGATTTTGCAAGAACTACAGAACTTTTGCACTGATTAGTTATACCAGTAAAATTCTATTAAAAATCATAATGGATAGACTTAAAAAGAAAATAGAAGAAGAAATAAATATGGTCCAAGCTGGTTTTAGATAAGGAAGAGGAACAAGAGATCATATTTTCAATATAAGATTAATTATAGAGAAATGAAGAGAATTTAACGTGAATCTATATTTATCTTTCATAGACTATTCAACGGCATTTGATTGTGTACAACACCAGAAACTTTGGGAAACAATGAAACAAAATGGGATTTCCAATACATGTGATACAATTAATATCACTGCTGTATCTAGATCAACAGGCAGCAGTAAGAATAAATGGTGAAACAACAACTTGGTTTGACATAAAACAAGGGTTCGTTAGGGGTGTTTACTGTTGTCTTACTTATTTAACTTGTATACTGAAAAAGAAATGTTAGAGAAGATGTAGACAAAGAATATTATGATGCCATAAGAATTGAAGTTATGAAATACCAGAGATTAGATATGCTGATGGCACAGTATTACTGTCCACAACACAAAAATGAATGGAAAAACTAATTATGTCATTCTGTAAGAACAGCGAAGAGCAAGACCTCTACCTTAAAGCGAAGAAAACTAAATTGATGGCAACTGACAAAACAAACAAGGCAGCTGATATATGTATCAATGAGGAAAAATTGGAAGAAGTGGAGAGTTTTGAATATCTTGGATCACTGCTAACTAATAATGGAGACACAATGAGGGAAATTAAAAGGAGGGCATCTATCGGTCTTTAGAAAGTAAAACAACTAAAGAATCTGTGGAGAGGAACAGACAGAACTACAAAATTAAGATTTTTAAGGGATGCATCTTTCCCATCGCAGCATATGCTTGTGAGACCTGGACACTTAACAAAACAGCTGAGAAACACATAAATGCCTTTGTATGTAAATGCTACAGAAGAGTTTTTCAAATATTAGATTTATCTGAGTTATTTATCTTAAAATAGACAAGAAGTTATGAGCAGATTTCTCAGTTCTATGTTCCCTCCTTCTTTTAAATAAAATTATGTTCCCTAAAATTTCTGCCTTATAATTGGATGACAGTATATTTTATAACAATAACAAAAACAAATAATGTTGATTCCTAGATGTTTATGGGCTACAGGAGCAAGTCAGAGTTTTTTAAGCAATTAGATCTAATGTTCCTTGTTTCACAAATACTTGTTTAACATAAGTGTGTCTTAACACAGTTGTTTCCAGGGATTATTATAAGGAAGATGCTGATTTTGTGTGTGTCCCTAAATGCAAGACACAGCATGAGGAAACACTGTGTGATCATGCTGGTGGCTAGAGATGAGTGCAAAATAAACAAGGCACAAATGGTGTTAATTCAAATGCTATCATAGAAATTACCTGTGGTATAGGCAAACGATATTTACTTATATATTTACCTTCAGTGTTCAAGGAATTCTGGTCATGTTAAATCTGTAGATCTGTCACCCTGACAAAGTCTGCCATCTTCTCTAGTCTCGAGTGTGAACCCCGTC
Organism: Achatina immaculata; assembly: GCA_009760885.1. Classification (NCBI taxonomy): domain Eukaryota; kingdom Metazoa; phylum Mollusca; class Gastropoda; order Stylommatophora; family Achatinidae; genus Lissachatina; species Lissachatina immaculata. The sequence continues at coordinate 62,069,670 of CM019721.1, read as the reverse complement.
TTTCATTTCCTCTCCCTCGGCCCAGATCTGTGCTCAGAGGTTTGAGTAGGTTGGACAGGTGTGCAGGATGTGTTCTGGTGTCTGGATTCCAAAGCCAAAGGGACACTCATTCGTGTGTGATATTTTGAGGTGATAGGGGTGACTTAGAGGTCTGCAGTGTCCCACTCTTAGTTGAAAGATTGTGGTTTGCTGGTATCTCCGAGATGATGAATAGGGTTTTGTTTTGCTTCCATTTTCAAGGTTGTATTCCTGTTGGTGTTTAGTTTATTGCAGATGATGTCTTTGCTTCTTGATATGTTACTGGGTGGTTAAAACAATATTCACCTACAACTGGTCAAGAACTTACCCAAGATATCTCCAGCTTCCAAGTCCATTGCACCAACTTTGTTGTCTTCTATCATGATAGTGTTATCTTTTTCATCAGGTATTGTGACTTCAGGTCTGTACAATACATATTTCTCATATAATGATAACTGTATGCCATGCAGAAAAAAAAAGTATATATATGATCCTAACACATCCAATTATTTTACTATCCTCATTCTTATTTTATGCTATCGCCTAATATCAATGCAGGTTTGGTCTCATATATCTATAATTTATCTTCATAGGAATGTTTACTTCTTATAAAACAACAGTAAGTGTGCCTTCCTTGCAGCAACTGTTGCATGATTGATCTGAAAGAAAAGAGAGAAGAAAGTACACTTGGTCATCATCAGAGAATGACTGAAGAAGAAGCCAGCATGTGATCTCACAGCCTTAAAAATCAAAGAATGCCATGCACTACTGCAGTTAGTGAAACAAAAAATCCAAGATCTCTAATGCAGTTTGGGTTATTTATACCCTAGAAATTTTCATAAATATGAAATGAACACCTATTTTTCAGAATATTTGCCTTAGACATATTCTCTACCAAACACATCTTATTGTGGTTTGTAATTATTTTAGCTGCATGTGACCCACTTATGTGAATGATCTTTCAAAAAAATCTCCAAATAAAATCTTATTACAAACTAACACATCGGTGATATCTCATCATATTCTTTTGTTTATATTTTTACTATAACTCATTTCGTTCTTTGTCTGATTTGTATGGTTCCAATGAAAAATCATCCCCCTGGATGTACAATTATGAAGGTCTTGATAACTGACAGTTTGTCACCAGACATCTTATCATACAGGCTCTAAGTGTTTTACTTATTTTAAAGTAGACCTAAGAAGCAGGTTTTCACTCAGCTCTATCTCCACAGGAAATATTTCCTTACACCACTGGTCAGGTTATGCTATTGCTGAACTATGTTTTATATCCTTCCCGTGCCATTAAATGTCACATATGGCAGTTCACCAAGTTTCCTGATCAACGGATATTAAGCCCACTAACCTGGCCTCTCTTAACACTGCCCTCTTCAGAGTTTCACATGGTCAACCTCTTTATCTTTGGCCTGTTGTGTTCCACTTGATAGTTATTTTTGGGATTCTGTATTCCTTCTCATAACATGACTGACATAGTCCACCTCCTTTTTCTGATACCCATGAGACAGGTTGTTTGCTCATCTGCCTTATCTCTGCACTGTTCTTGAATTTGTTCCACTTTATGCTGAATATTTTCCTTAGGTATTTGTTTTCAAAAGAGTCTAATTTCTTGTCTATTTCTTTTGTTTTCCAGCTTTCACATGCATAAATAGGTTGGATTTGAGTTGAATAATCTTAACTTGTTTTTTGTGCTTATAACTTCTGAATGCAATATGTTCTCAACATTCTTGAAGGTCAGTGCTGCTTTTGTAATTATTCCTCTTCTTCTTCATATGCATTTTCTGTCTATATCTGCAGTCCTGTATCTTGGATACATTTCACTGTTTTTTGTAACTCATGTATGGAACCAGAGCTTATTTTCTTTGCTAGTTTCACTGGACCAGTAATTTCTTCTCAGTGTCTCATAACTGGTAGAGGTTTGGAGAATATGTTCCTCATTTTTGGTGCCTGGGCACATGTACAAAGAGTAGCAGTACCAACCTTAAACTTTGTATACATATAATTTCAGAGCTGTAATATGGTGACTTGTTCCCTTCTGTTTGCCATGTGATAGTCATCATGTGGCTTTGCAATGCTAATTCTAACTTCCTTTCTGGTGTCACTATTCCGGTCTATGTAGTTGCCAATGTATGCAAATTGGTTTACTTTTTCAACATCTGTTCCTTCTACGTATAATTTTCCATCATGATTAATGAGAAGGCTGAACTGCATATGGTAGATGAATTGTACCATGCTATTGCTATCTTTGTAAAGAGTATAAACTTATACATTTCTTGAACAGAAACAAGGGAAAGCATATATATATATATATATTTTTTTTTTTTTAACTGCAGTTACTCAGCTTAATGAAACACTGATCTGATTTAAGGAAGATAAAAGTTCCTACTTCAGGACAGAAAAAATACATTGGGCTTTTCCAAATTTGCAGGGGTGACCTTAAGAAGTGCAGAGTTTTAGGCAATATGCCAACTTCTATCCTCCAACTCAGAAAATAAATTGATTTTAAAGTAAAAATTAAAAAAACAAATTTAGTACTCTAAAGTGCTGTGTATCTAATAGTATTAATAGTTTTTTTTGTTTTTTTTAATTTAAACCTTTAAAAAAAATTAAACCATTACTTCTGAACTTCATAGACTTTAAAAAGGCTTTTGATAGCATACAGAGATTCACTGTGGAGAATTTTAAGAATATATGGAATACCATTTAAGACTGCCAATATCATTAGGGACCTATACAATAGAGATGTTTGTGCAGTCAACACAGAAAACGTTTAATGACACAGGAAGGATGTAAGAGTGTAAGAAAAGTATTAATAGTAAAGTAGCCATGAACATTCTTGATAAATATTGAACATGGACATATTTGTCTTCTGAAATTTACCTTCAAATCTTGCAAATTGAAAATCTCTGCACTTCATTTAAAACTTTTTGGAGAATTGTTCTGCCTAACATGCTCCACATTAAAAAGTAGTTTTAATTTTGAGAAGTTTTCTTTTTCTCTCCAGATGTCAAGATGGTGATATTTTGTTGAGCTAGGTTAAATATCTTCACCCTACAGTTGCCTTGTATTTATCACTAGATTCCTTTTCCACACAAGATTTACAGCTTCCTGTACCACCAGGGAATGCGGTTCATGCCATAAATGCGAGATAATTGTTTTACCCCACATCAGAACTAATAATGTGGACTTGATGTGCCATCATTTTCTAAATCCTTTTGTTGGTTTGAGCATGGCTCTACAATGTCTTTTGGAAAACTGCAAAAAGATTAAACTGCAAACAGACAAATACTGAGAAAGACATGTTCTGAAAAAATATGTGTGGAGAAATAATATGAAAATATATAGTTAAACAATGAACAAGATGTTTCTGAAAATATATACCTGAATACTGAACAAGATATATTCTGAAAATGTATAGGGTGATGCATGAAATGTCACACATTAAAAATGTTTAATAAAACTTAAAAGTTTTCAGTTCACAACTTTCAAATTTTGTGATGAGTACCCTTATTTCATGCATGGCTCATGTAGATGACAGCACTTGTTTATGTAGTGTGTGAGTGGTGACACCTATGTCAATTTGTGAAACATGGTGGACAAGGAAGGGTTGATGCTGGAACAGAAGGTGAAAACAGAAGCAAAGAGTGTAGCCTGGACTAAGGAATGTTTTCATGTAAGTTGGGCTACCTGTACACAGACAGTGTATAGACTGGCCAGAAAATCTGAAACTGATGGTAATGATGTGGAGAGAAAATGACTCCAGACCACCAGTCCACACTGCAGAAAATACTGAGGCTGTGAGAGTCCTGCCAAAGTCATCAGAACTGCTTCTGCTGCATTTCTCTTCAAAGAGTACTCCACGCAGATCTACGCTTGTTATTGTGCAAAATTACGGTGCTTCAGAAACTAATGGTGAATGGCACAGACTAGTGAGTACAGTTTGTTGTGTGGGGTGTTGCAGAAGATGACTGTGCTGTGAACACATGGTTCTCTGATGAGGTCTACACCTACCTGAATGGTTCTGTGAACAAGCAGAATGTCAGAATTTGGGCATGAGAAGCTCCTAATTGTGTGCATGAGTTTGACAATTACAGTGAGAAAGTGTGTGTGTTGGCTGTGATTTCCACCCATGGATTCACTGGGCCATTATTTTCAATGGCACTGTTAACAGTGTGCAGTACATGGACATGTTGCAAAACAGATTTCTTCCACAACTATGCAACAAGATTACCAGTGGAGACAAAATGGTTCATGCAAGACGTGGGTTGTCCTCACACAGCAAATGATGTTCTGGATTTTCTGCATGAACATTTTGGGCTCTGTGTGGTGTCCCATAGATAAACAGAATGTTTTCAATGCAGTTCAATGTGGCTGTCATGCAGCCTAAATATTAATCCCTGTGATTATTTATTGTGAGTTATCTCAAGGAGAAAGTCTACGTCAATAAACCAGAAAAAGTAATGCAACTGTGAGCAGCCATCATGACTTTTTCCGCAGGGACTGACAGAAGAACTATGTCATGCAGTAGTCAAAAACATGCGGGTATATATCAATGAGGTTATACACCAACAAGGTGGACATACTGAACATATCCTGCCATCTGCTGAACCATGCATGAAGTAAGGGTACTCGTCACAAAATCTGAAAGTTCCAAATTGAAAATTAAAAATTTTATTAAACATTTTGGGTGTGTGACATTTCTTGTGCCATCTTGTATGTCTAAACATTAAACAAGTTATGTTCTGAAAACATGTCTGAAGATGAACAAGATGTTCTGAAAACATTTCTGAAGATGAACAAGATATGCTCTGAAAACATGTTTGAAGTTGAACAAGATATGTTCTGAAAATATATGTCTGAACACTGAAAACATTAAACCTTGGCACCAGGTTAACAATGAATTCTAATTTCTTTGTTAGATTATTACCTGTCACTACTGCATTCAGATCAGCATGCCACAACTCAGAAATTACAAGAACTTTAATAATTACAGTTATTTTCTTCAGAAACCAAATACATCTCAATATTTCTGCAGTAGCACATTTATAATTCTAGTCTTTATTTTACAAATAAGATAGAAAATTTGATTTCTGAAACTTCTAAAAAGTATATGCTTATTTACCCAGGAAAAAAAAAGTTTTGTCATAACATATAAAAAAATGAAACATATATAAACTATGCATTTCTTTTATTGGACAATATATATATATTAATTCATTCATTCATTCATTCATTCATTTGCATGTATCTTGGGGAACTTTGCCACCCAAACAACACTCCTGTAGGCCTATCAGTTGTGAGCAAGATGGCCTGTTGCTGATGCATCCATTTGCAGATCATCAACGACGTCTTGCAGCCATCTTCGTTTTGGTCTTCCTCTCTTTCTTTTTCCCACTATGTACCCTTCCAAGACGGTCTTCTCTAGATTATAATGATGTTTAATGTGTCCAAAATATTTAAGTTTTCTCTCTTTAATTCTCTTTACTAGCCAGCCTTCTTCAATATTAAGTTCTTGTAGTACAGATGTATTTGTTCTTTTTTGTGTCCATGATATCTGAAGAACTCTTCTGTAGCATTTACATTCAAAGGCATTTATGCATTTCTCAGCTATTTTTTAAGTCTCCAGGTTTCACAGGCATATGTTGCAATGGGAAAGATGCATGCCCTTAAAAATCTTATTTTTGTGGTTGTCTACTCCTCTCCACAGATTCTTTAGTTGTTTTACTTTCTGAAGAGTGATAGATGTCCTCCTTTTCATTTCCCTCATTGTATCTCAATTACTAGTTAGTTGTGATCCAAGATATTCAAAACTCTCCACTTCTTCCAGTTTTTACTCATTGATACATATTTCAGCTGCCTTGTTTGTTTTGTCAGTTGTCATCAATTTAGTTTTCTTTGCATTAAGATAGAGGTTTTGTTCTTCGCTGTTCATACGGACTGACATAATTAGTTTTTCCATTTCTTTTTGTGTGTGGACAGTAATACTGTGTCATCAGCATATCTAATCTCTGGTATTTCATAACCTCCAATTATTATGGCATCGTAATACTGTCTACATCTTCTCTAACATTCCTCATTATATTTTCAGTATACAAGTTAAATAAGTAAGGTGACAGTATGCACCCCTGACGGACCCCTTGTTTTATGTCAAACCAAGTTGTTGTTTCACCATTTATTCTTACTGCTGCTTGTTGGTCTAGATACAGCAGTGATGTTAATTGTATCAAATGTGTTGGAAATCCCATTTTGTTCCATTATTTCCCAAAGTTTCTTGTGTTGTACACAATCAAATGCCTTTGAGTAGTCTATAAAGGCTAAATATAGATCCATATTAATCTCTCTGCATTTCTCTATTATTAATCGTATATTGAATATATGATCTCTTGATCTTCTTCTTTGCCTGAAATCAGCTTGGACCATATTGACTTCTTCTATTTTCTTTCGAAGTCTACCCATTATGATTTTTAACAGAATTTTACTGGCATGACTATCAGGGCAACAGTTCTGTAATGTGTGCATAATTTCAGGTTACCCCTTTTTTGGCAGTGGTATGAATACAGTTCTTTTCCATTCTTTTGGCCAAATACCAGAACACCTATCTTTTTACACAGTGCATGACAGACTGTTGCACATTCCTTTCCTCCTGCTTTAATAGGTTCAGCTGTTATCTCATCACATCCTAGTGAATTACCATTTCTCAGACTCTTTATTGGCCATAAAACTTCTTCTATTGTCGATTTGGGTTCTTTCTAATATATATATATATTAATACTGTCCTAAAAAAGAAACGCATAGCTTATATAAGCTTCATTTTTTTATATGTTATGACAAAACTTTTTTTTCCTGAGTATCTCAAACCAAATCAAAAATTGTCCCCAAGATATCAGTCCATGATTTAGCGTGAATTTTGCGATTTTCGTGTATAGTCAGAATGTAGTAGTTGCCCTTGTTAATCACACATTTTTCTTTTACCATAACTCACGTTGCATTTGTGGAAAAGTCATGATTTTGTGGTGAGCACAACTCACTTCCCACACAAATGAAACCCTATAAAAGGATAAGGTTACACAAACAAATTCAGTTAAATTTCAAGCAGACAATTATAGCACGTCTATCCCAAAATTTATGAAACTTTGCTATTGGTCGCCTGCAAGCAGGTGAAAGTCAAAGTCAGGTTGCCAGGCATTTAAATATGCAGTAGAGTACCATCAGTCGACTTTGGCACCATTTCCAAGCCACTGGCTCAGCTGAAGACCCGCACCGTTGTGGATGACCCAGGGTGACAACAGCAGCTGATGATCGCTTTATTCTGGTTCATCACATCAGAAACAGGTTTACTACAGCTTCCTCAAGTCCCCAGTCATTGCTTGCTGGACATCATGTGTCTGATCAAACTGTCCTGAACAGACTGCATGAAGCTGGACTGGTGGCACAATGACCTCACCGAGGTCCTATCTTAATGAAACACCATCACCAAAATCGACTGGTTTGGGCCAACCAGCATTGACCCTGGACAACTGACAATCAATGGAGATGTGTCTGGTTTAGAGACAAATCTTCCTTTTTGTTGCACCACCATGATATGCGGAGAAGGGTCTACTGTAGACCAAATGAACTTTATGCCAAAAATTCTGTTGATGAAGCTCCGTCACATGGTGGCAGAGGTGTAATGGTATGGGGAATGATCAGTTTCAATGGAAGGAGTCCAGTGGTACAGGTTGAAGGAGAATTGAATGCGCAATGATACGTCAGTTAAATTCTTCGACCCCATGTCCTTCCACTCTTTTGGCTGTGCAAAGGTCTGTGTTTCAGCAGGACAACACCAGACTCCATTCTGCACAGTTCACCATACAGTTCCTGACAGCCAACAACAATCTCACATTTTCTTGGCCATCCCTGTCTCCAGACATGACTCCAATGGAGCACCTATGGGATGAGCTGCAAAGACGCGTTTGTCGCCAAAATGTTTCTCCAGCCAATCATCATAATCTGTGGCAGGCACTCCAGGAAGAGTGGGCAGTCATTCCACAGACCCACATCAGACATCTGATCACATCTATGCCCAGGAGATGCCAGTCGCTGATCGACGCAAGAGGTGGCCACAGACCATATTAACTTGAGAACCCCTGGGACTAACAAATTCTCATCACACATACGCAAGAAACTGTCAAGTGAGTGTTTAAACCCTTAGGTATTAATGTGTGCAATTTGAACATTTTATTCATTCAATTTAAAAAGCTATAGAATATCAAAGTTATGGCTAAAACTGGGTCATCAATGGTTATGCGTTTTTTTCCCACGCATGCACGCATAATCACACACACACACAGAGGATTATTAATAAGTTTATGAAACATTTCAAAACTTCGTAACACAGAAACTACATAATGGATCATGGTAATTCTTATACCAAGACAGAGAGAAACTCCTAACTTTTGTTTGTTTGTTTTTTTTAAAAAATAAAGCTCATGTATAGAGCTTTCAAGGAAGTTAGGATCAGAATTGCAAAAGCAGCATCAATCTTCAAGAATCTTGAGAACATACGGAATTCAAAAGTTATAAGCACAAAAACCAAGTTAAGACTATTCAATTCAAATGTAATATCCACCCTCATTTATGCATGCGAAAGCTGGAAAACAACTAAAGAAATCAAAAAGAAATTAGACTCTTTTGAAAACAAATGCCTAAGGAAAATACTCGGCATCAAGTGGAATGAATTCAAGAACAATGCAGAGATAAGACAGATGACTGAACAACAACCAGTCTCATGGGTGATCACGAAAAGGAGATGGACAAATGTTGGTCACTTGATGAGAAGAAATGATCAGAGAATCCCAAAACAAACTATCAAGTGGAACACAACAGGCCGAAGAAAAAGAGGCAGACCGCGTGAAACTCTGAAGAGGACATTATTAAGAGAGGCCAAATTAACAGGCATAAAATCCTTTGATGAGGTTGAAAACTCGCCGAAGACAGGACAAATTGGCGAACTACTTTGTGAGCCCTATGTGACGTTTAACGGCACGGGAAGGATATAAGATAAGATAGAGCTTTCATAGAGCTCATGATAATTTAGAGAAGACCGTATTGGAAGGATACATAATGGGAAAAAGAAAAAGAGGAAGACCGAAACGAAGATGGCTGCAAGACATCGTTGATGATCTGGAAATGGATGTTGCAGCAGCAGGCCATCTTGCTCACAACCGAGAGGCCTACAGGAGTGCTGTTTGGGAGGCAAAGTTCCGCAAGGGACATGCAAAGGAATGAATGAATGAATGAGAGCTTTCATTGTGTGCCACTAGGAGGCAGCAGTAGTAAATATGGCATTCAGTCACTTTGTGTTTTGGAATACACAAAAACCTCATCCGCTGTGTCTGTGCAGTGACAATTTCAAGCAGAATTCCAGAAAGCAGCACCTGTTTTCAACAGTATCAAGAAGTGGTATGTGAAATTCCAGGATCAAGGCTGTCTGTGCACAGCTCCTCAGCTGGTCCAGGACCAGGCGAAAAAACTGTGAATGGTGTTAGAGAAGCTTACCAGCGAAGCCCCCACAAGTCCACTCAAGTTTACAGCTAGGAGTCTCGCAATCAATAATATGGTGAATTCTCCATAAGAGATTAAAGTGTAAGTCTTATAATCTTCAGCTGCATCAGTAACTCAGCGAAAATGACAAAGATATGGATCTGAATTTCTGCACTGAAATGAAAGAGAATTTTGAAATTGACAGCTTCGCAGACTCGCTCATCTTTAGCGATGAAGCTACTTTCCATCTGTCTGGGAAGGTGAATTGGCACAATGTGCACATATGGGGGACCAAAAATCTCTGCGTAGTCATAGAACATGTACAAGACTCACCTAAGGTGAGTGTCTTCTGCGTTATATCAAAAAAGAAGATGTGTGGACCATTTTTCTATGAAGAGCCCACCATCACTGGGTTGATTTACTTGGGCATGTTGGAAAACTGGCTGATGCCCAATTTGAATGAGGACAGTAATGATTCCACACACACATGCGCACATGCACATACTCACACACGCACACACACTCCTAAATGAGAAGGTGCCTTTCAAATTTGGGACAGAAAGAATAACATCTTTTTTTTTCAGTAATGAAATCACTGACAGGTAAACAATAACCAGCTATGTTAGAGATTACATGTTACAAATGAAATCACTAGCAAATATCATAAATCAATTGAAAGAGAAATGAAAACAATCAGAAAGAGATGAAAAGCTAAAGTTCTGATGAAAAATATGAAAATGTGCAAATTATAAATCAAAACAAATAGAAGAAACATTAACATCCCTATTTTCCTGAATCCTTTTAGAAACATGTCATTATTTATTTAAAATTATTTTAAAAATTCAAAATAGTACCAGGTTAAAAAAAGAAGTATATAAAATTAATTAATTTGAAAGCTGCTAAAGTGAAGACCAATTATAACATACTTTTGATCATGTATTTTTATGAATTTGATGTGATTGTGCAACTTACTTTTGTGAATGACCTTCGATATCACCTCCACTATCTAAACCTTTTGAACTTTGGCTGAGTTTAGGTTCATCATGTGATGTGCTTGGGCTAACATCAAGCTTGACATTACTCTCTTCAAGCCTATGTATATTTGGTAGATGACATACAGAATTTTCTAGTGCAGAAAACAAATGAGAAACTGTTAACTGGTTATATATATTTTTCCTTCATGGTTAATGAGAAGTTTCATTATTTTTGTTTTTTCCTTGTTAATTTCAAGTCCTATTTTACTAGCCATTGAAGACAAGGTATCTGTTTTTTCTTGCATTGATTTCACATTGTCACTGATAAGAGTTATGTCATCTGCAAAATCAAGATCTTCCAGCTGGGTCTCATGTACTCAGTCAATGCCCATTTTACCTGTGCAGCATTTTTCATTATGAAATCCATGGCAATTTCAAAAAGCAAGGAAGATAATATATGCCTATTTAAATCTGGAACCATTTGCTCATTCCTTCTTCTGTCTTGACTGCACAAACATATCCATTGTAGAGGTCCCTAATGAGGTTGACAATCTTAGACGGGATTCAATTTATTCTTAAAATTCCCCACAGTGAATCTCTGTGTATGCTATCAACTGCTTTTTTAAAGTCTATGAAATTCAGGATTAATGGTTTTTGCTTTTCAATATGTTCTTCAAGTTTTATTCTTAGAGTAAAGATCTGGTCGAGACAGCTTCTCCCTTTTTCGAATTGTGCCTGTTCGTCTCTCATTGTAGCATCCAGTATATCTTAAATTCTACTCAGAATAACTTTGTAGAATACTTTTGACACAACTGATAGTAGTAAGTTTGCTCCCCTCCAATTATTGCAATCGCTAAGGTTGCCATTTTTCTGGTATTTAAGAAATATAGTTCTTACATTCTAATAAATCTCCCTTCTTAGGGACTTTTATAAGATGGACCTCCTTCCAGTCCTCTGGGACCATCTCTTCTTCCCTAATCCTGCCAAATAGTGAGAGTAGTATTTCTATTATTATTTATATGTTTGCTAAGATCACTTCTGCTACAACTCTATCTGGAACCGGTGCCTTATTTCTCATCAAAAGCATGTTCAATTTTGGCGTTGCTAGGTGGTTCTACGTTGATGTCTAGAGCAGCGGTTCTCAGACCCTTTTGCTGCATGGCCCACATTTTAACTGCGTATGCATTGCTACACAAAAGCTCTTTTCATTTACCTTAAAGATGGCAGTGTTTCAGTTTGGATATCATGTCTATTTTGGCTGGAATTTGTGACAAACACATTCGAAGATCATCCTCCATGTTCATTCTTGAACGATATTTAGTTTTCATGGCAGTCAATGCAGAAAATGAAACCTCACATAAATAAGTTGTTGGAAAAGGTAGATGAACTTTCATTGCCAGGGCTGAAAAAAATGGATATTCCAGAAAAACAGTGCACCAAAAGGAAGAGATATCAACAGCGGGGTTATTAAATTTGATCTGTAATGTGTGATCACTAGATAGTTCCGTTAATTCTTCTTGTGCACAACTGGTTAATTCAGAGAATGCATCCCCTGGGAATAACTGTGTTAAGAACACACTTATCTTAACATAGTCTGAAACAGGGAACATTAGATCTGATTGCTTAAAAACTCTGACATACTTCTTTAACCCAGAAACCTGTAGCAACCAACACTATTTGTTATTGTTATTGTTATAAATATAATGTCACCCTCTTATAAGGCAGAATTTTTAGGGAACAGAACTTTCTGTAAATGAAAGAGGAAACATAGAACTGAGAAACCTGCTATGTACGCTAAGAAAACCCACTTGCCTTTGGGAAAAATGACAAACACTATTACCTCCTAGGATAGATGGCCCTTCAGCTTTTGACATTGCACAACTGTCAATAGGTGGAGCTGAGATCTTGACCTGGGGCTGTGCTAGGCTGTTCGGAATGATGGATGGATGGGGACACAGAAATCACATGCAGGGATGGGGAAAGTCTGGTGGAAACTAACAAGTCCAGGACAACAAGCTTATGGATCTCTATAACAATGGCTATCAGAATGAGGCAAACAAAGCAGCCAGCAGACTATAGGTGGCGGGGAATGGATATCATTGAAGCACCATCAGATCCCTCATCCCAAAGTCAGAGTGTCTCTGTGAAACTGTCTCAAAGCTGTCGGACGGGCTGGTGTTGCACTTGGGGTCTGATCTCAGCTTCTCACTGGAAAGGCCTCCTGGTTATGAAAGAAAGACTTATGACAAAAACCTCAATATGAAAATGTCAGAAACAAAAAGAAAACATCGGAGCCCAAACATCACCTCATAAAAGGTCCAGGCCAGGTGGTTCCCCCCCTCCTCCAGCTACCCTGAGTGAAAAATCAGCTATGGGGGGGGGGCACACTAAACATTCTTCACCTCACCATTTCTGGACTTAAGCCAAAGGCCTCAGAATTAAGCAGAAAACTTTAAAAAATCAATATCCATGTTGTGATCATACAAGAAACCCTTCTGTATGGAAAAGATCACTCAGTACCTGAATACACCATGTACAAATGTGACCGTGGTAAATGCAGAGGTACTGTCACACTCTTGAGAAATGACATCCAAGGAGAAGTTAAAAACAGAAAGTGCAGTGAGAATGATATCCAAGAGATAACAGTATGGCATGATGGACTGTGGTACACTCTGTATAATGTTTATTGTCCCCCAAATTCTAAAAGTCAAATCAAAATATACAGCACAGACATGCAGAAAACTATCATTGCAGATTTTAATGCACATCTACCATCACTAGGATACAAAGACTGAAACCCTATGGGAAACAACACTGAAGAGCTATGCAACACCAGCAACATGATAATATTGCAAGACTCCTCCTCCCCACCAACACTCCTCCACAGAGCCACTGGATGCACATACAGACCTGACCTCACCATTGTCTCAGCAGACATCCACAATGATTGTACTTTGAGAATGTCTGATGACATAGGAAGCAACCATCACCCCATTCTTTTTACAGATTTATCACACACAAAACCAAAGAACACATAGACCCACTAGCTGGAATTATAGAAAAGCAGACTGGGAAAAATTCAGAACACAACCAGATGAAAGCCTATCAAATTTAAATGAACACAAAAACATTGACATACTCTACACCAACATAATCCAGGCCATAAACAGAGTAGCCTACAAAACAATCCTCCGAGGATGCAAAAAGAAATATAGCCCTTTCTTGACAAAATCTCTGGAAGACTTAGTCAAAAAAAGAAGAGCAACCAGGAAGAATGCAGAGAAAAAAAAATACTCCAGAAAACAGAATAGAGTAAAATGAACTAACAGCTAAGGTAAGACTTGAAACTAAAAAAGCAAAGAAAGAGATGTGGTTAAGCACATGCAGGGATTTCAACCTCAGAACTGAAGGAAAGGCTTGGAAACTCTTAGATAACATGTCAGGAAAAAACAAACAAACTAACCCTAAACCAATGTGAATCTCTGGTCGAGTCCTCTCAAGTGACTCAGACAAAGCCAGTACTTTTAATAAATTATTTGCTGCCACCAAAAAATCCTCCAACAGGAAAGTACTTGAGAAAGCACTGGGAAAAGTTCTAAGAAGTAAAGAGAAATCTAGCTTGGCAAACATTCCATTTTTTTAGGAAAACTTTAAAATCCATGAACTCCAGAATGCCATGGGCAAGCTACATTTAAGAAAAGCACCAGGATCAGATAAAATATCAAATGAAATGATCCTTCATCTGGGCCCTGTAGGAAAGTCTACATTGCTCAACTTTGTTAACAAGACCTGGCAAAGTAGAGTACAACCAAAATCTTGGAGGTCAGCCATAGTTAGAGCTATCCTGAAAAAAGGAAAGCCAGAAGATGACCTAAAAAGCTTTAGACCAATATCACTGACTTCCAACATTGGAAAGCTAGCTAAATTTAATAGGTTCCATAGATAAGGCAGGGCACGTTGTGAAATAATTTGATGTACTAACTTGGCTTTGTTGAAGAGGAACCTGTTCTTAAGAGGCAGTATTTTGATAGGTTTGTGCTGGTTAGTTGTTTGTGCTTGATCTTTGTCACTAATAAGCTTTACTGCTCACTTTTGGAGTGAGCAAAGCCTCTTTGTATTTGACACTGAGCAACTATCCCAGACTGTTGAGCAATAGTTTAAATGCGTTTGTATATGTGATATGTAGTATGTCTTCCTTGCGTCTTGATCGATGAAGTGCTTAATTTTGGCTAACAGACAGCTGGGCCAGTAACCCAACTGGAAGATCACTATATACACACTTGCCAAAGCCTAACCCCAGAGACTACATCAACAGCTTATGTCACAGAGACCAATGCACAATTTTCAGGTTGAGAACATGATATATTACCCTCAATAAGCACTTACACAGAGTGACTGCTGACCACACACCATACTGCATGCACTGCAACAGACAACAAGAAGAAACTGTTAAACACCATCTGCTGGACTGCAGTGAATTGAAGGACCTTTGGAAGAACATGATAGCACAAAACTCCTCAATCACCAATATTCTGTATGGAGATGTAGAACAGCTGAAGAGGACCTGCATATTTCATTATCTGACACAAGGGAAAAAGAGTGAAAACTCATAAACCCAGAAGTCGGAAAAGTCAAAGTTAACTCAGAGAATGCACACTGAAAAGGATTACGAATCCAATCATATGCTTCAATGTCTCGGGCTTGAAGTATTTGTCAAAATATTCAGCAAGAGATGTCCACTGCCCTTTTATTACACGAGTGACCCCTTCCAGTATCTCGCCATTAACTTCATTTCTCCCTATAAATTCACAGGACAAGTGAAACATATCTTGTGATTTGTTCTCAAGTCACATGCACAAAGGCCGTAGTTTCTTCTTAAAGGCTGCAACTTTGTCATATGTCTTGAGAACTCTCTCTCTCTCTCTCTCTGAACCTTAAGTGCCCAGGGCACATGGGGTTTCCACAAGGGTTTTCCACAAATGTCTGTCCTTTGCCTTTTTTCCACTCTTGCCCAGGTGAACCCTCTATTGCTCAACATCCTGTTGTTCTTCTCCATGTCTCTTTTGGTCAACCTTTACTTCTGTTCCCCTGTGGTGTCCATCTTAGTGCTATTTTTGGTAATGAGTTGTCAGTCATTCAGAGCACATGTCCCAACCATCGCCAGTAATATCTTGAGTATACTGGCATATTTATCCTACAGTGATATGTTCAAACTGATAAAAAAAACTAAATATGTCAGCGAGGTATGCTAGCATGGCAAGCCACACAATATCAGTGACCTTACCTGCCAGGTCAAGATTGTGTTCTGTCAAAAACTGCAACAATTCTAAACGAAGCTCAAACACCCTTGCAAGAACTTTTCCTCTGAACTGGCGAACCCACAGCCGAGTGCAATAGGAGATGTTTTTGTTTTGCATCTGACTCAATACAAAACTGAGCAAATAATCGACTGTTCACTATTCAAGTTTTTATGAAGTTTACAATCCAAATACAGTCTCTGAGTACAGATTCCAGAGTTTCATTCAACTTCTTTGAAGTGAGTGCCTCACAAAGGATCACGCAATGGGTGCCTACAATAACGTGGACACTTGCTTTATGTGAGTTACAATACCACTGTTGCGGCCAGACATTGTGGCAGTATCATTGGTGAAAACACCAAGCAATTTGTCCACTGCAGTCCAAAAGGTGTGAAAAAATCATTTAAAACACAAAATATTTCATAGGCTGTCATTCTCGCTGGCAGTGACTTGCAAAAATGAAATTCCTCTTTTGCCAACAATAGTGAACATAAACAAGTAGCTGCGACTCGTCAGCAATGTCAGTTGACTCATCTAACTGAATAGCAAACTTAGTAGATTGTAATCGTTCAGTTAGCTGCACAACAATGTCTCAGACATATCAGATAGTCTTCTGTGGATAGTATCATTCTAGATGGGAATGCTTTTCAGTTCTGAAGCGTATTCTGAGCCAAACAATACGTCACAAAACACAACAGTGACTGGCATGAAAAGATCTTCTCCAATCATGTGCAGTTTCATTGATTTTGTGATTCTCTGGGCAGTCAGGTATGATGATTTAAGAATATTTTCATTGAGGGTGGCTTTTATTTTTAACACTATATTCTGTTTACTATATTCCTCAGCTTTACATTCGTAAGATTATTTGGTTTTATTCTGCATATCTGGATATCTTGTAGTTAGATGACGACGCAATTTTGTCGGCTTCATTGTCTCATTAGAGAGGATTTGCAAACAAATAACACACTGTGTCAGATTTTTGTCATTTGCTGATGGACAGAAACTGTACTTAACATACTCCACATCATATTTTTGACTGTATTTAGTTTTCTTACAAGTATTTACATTAACATTGTCTCGATCACAGTTACTTTCACTGCCACTAATATCAATTTGTTTGCAGGAAGTCGACGGCTTACATTTCACAAACTGATCTATTTTAGCACCTAAAGTTTTAAAGTTTAAACAATAAAAAAAGGTATCCGAAAAGTCTCCACAATCACTCCGAGGGTAAATAGAATCCATTGATTAATCCAATATGAATTACACACAGCATCAAGACCGAATAGTGGCTCTTAAGCCAATAAAATATGATTTTTAAACTAAAACACAATTGCTGATAATTATATTTCACTTCTGTTCAATCACAGAATCTATGCTGACTGTTCTCTAAAATGACATTGTAAAACTGCATGTTTCAGCAACATGGTCAGCAACATCGTTGCACTTCAAAAGCGATGCCGTCTTGTTATGTACGTCACATTTCTGTTTGATGCTGGAAGAAATGCTGTCTGGACCATCCTTTCTCTGCACTGTGGGCATACTAATAAAGTGACCTATAATTCTGTAGCTGGTATCTGTGCAGTCTGCCCCTATGCATTGTGTGAAAAATGCAAAATCATTTTTTTTATTGTGTCTAGTTTTTTTCTTTCTCTCTCTCTTTGTGGCAGCCCATGGGTTGAGAACCACAGGTCTGGAGTATTCTCTGCTGGTATCATCCTTTACTACCTCTTCTGCATCATTTGTTGGTGCATATACCTGGATGATATTCAACTTAATATTCTTCCTCTTTGTTGAGAAGCAGGCTGTAATTATCCTTGAGCTAACTGCATCTCAGCTCATCAATGCTCACTGGGACTCTCTGGATAGCATTGGTGCCACGCCCTCCAAGTGTGTTGCATCTGGGTTTTGGTGACCTGAAAATAGGATTGTCTTTCCTGTTGCCAGTCTAAGGTTACCTCTTCCTGTCCAGTGTGTTTCACTCACCCCAGTATCTTTATATCTATTTATTTCTCTTGCTATCATGGCAGCCTTTCCATTTTCATTCATTGTTCTAACATTTCAACATGCAAAGGTAAAAGGTGTCCTGGTACTCATTTGGGATGTCGATTCTGCAGCTTCTTTTCATCTTTGACTGCATAATGTGTCACACGCTCTGTTATCAGAATCTCTTCCTTTTCCAAGACAAAGTTTCCTGGTTTTCCTCTCCATGTTTCTGTAATGCTCTAGTTTTTTTACATGGAATAGGTCATTCCATAGTCGCCTCTTATGAAATACAAAGAAGGTGGCAGTGGTCCTATTCTTTTCTCCCCAGATCTGGGTCCCAGTAACCACATGGGCAGCACGTATGCATACACACATACGCACACACATAAAACTTACAAGAGTGACACAGTTTTGGACGTTTCAGCACTGAATGAAGTATGATGGAATAAGTCTCCTTTATCTGTAGTTGTGCCAACTGGAGGTTCATCTTGACTATGCACATATTCTCCAACTCTGTACATTGTTCAATAAGTGGATATATTATTGTACATGGCAATGTATAAAAAGTGACATATTTATATATTGTTTATATGCCTATAAGTAGACCTTGCTGCAAAGTCATACTAGTTGTGAGTAAAACATTATTTTGCACACACACACAAAAATGTAGCCAATGCATTTCTTGTATAATGTGAAGTTGCTCTGTAAACAAAATCAGCCTATATAAAACTGTACTGTATATATAAGTATACCACACATTGCTTTTGAGTGTGCATTTATATGAGGGTTATCCCAATAGTAAGTTTACAAGGATTATTACTTCAAGCGCAAAATTTATTTGGAGATAACACTTTGTACACTGTGTTCAATGATGAACGCCTTATTTTTCCATATGATCACCATGATGGCTGAGGCATCTGTTTAAATGTAGCACAAGTTTTGTGATGCCCATCTCATAATATGTGTTGTCCTAGATATAGAGCCACTGTGTCACCATTGTTTTGACATCCTTTTCACTGTGAAATCTTTGGCCACTAAAATGTCCCTTGAGAGCTTAGAAGAGTTGAAAATCTTGGCATAAGATTGGATCATATGGCCGATGATCTGGTGTAAATTCTCCCACTGAAAATGTTGCAAGAGTTCCTGAATGAAAACAACCATGTGAGGGTGAGTGTTATCAAGGAGGAGTGACACACCTTTTGTCAACAGCTTAGAATGATGTCTGATGTGCAACTTATAAATGTTCCAGTGCTGCATCATTCACAGCCGCATTAACTGTTGGTCCAGGAGTTGGCCAACAACACATTTTCTAATCACAAAACATAGAAGCCATCACTCTGCCAACAGATAGCATGACCTTGAATTTTCTGGTTCCTGGGGAACCTGGAAGTTTCCATTCCATGCTTGCACATTTTGATTCTGGGGTGCTATGGTGAACCTATGTCTCGTTACAAGTGACAATGTGTTCCAGAAAGTCTTGGTAGTGAATGACATACTGTTGCAGGAATGATGGCATATGCCATTTTCTTCACCTTGTGGTCCTCAGAAAGTGGTTTAGGACCTATCATGAACACATCTTAAGAAATCCCATCTGCACAATCATTCTGGACACTGTTCCACTGACAGACTCAAGTCATGAGTCAGTTCATTCAGTCACTCACCTCTTCTCAAATACTGCATGTTTGATGTTTGTTTTCTTTACTTCTGTACTTGCTGTCATGGGTCTGCAACTCTACACTACATCACTTATTGTCACATGCCCAGTTCAAATATCTGCACACCATTTTCTCACACAGCTGACTCATCACACTGTCCCCATAGAATTTCACCAACTGGTGATGAATTTCCACAGCTAGCACATGCCATGCTTAAGAAGTCACATCACAGCACGAACCGCCTGTGTAGACCAATGCACTAGTCAATCTGCCATCTTTAATTGATGAATGCTACCTACATGGTGTTGCACAGTGATACCATCTGGCATGGTGTTTCAATTATCATCATCATCATCATCTTCAGGTGCCGTGCTGACTGGCGTTGGCTATTATGCTTCTCCAGAGTACACGATCCTTCATGCAGGCCATCAGCTCAGTTGGTGATCTCCTCTCACACCATCTTGCCAGACTGTCCAGTATTATTTCTCTTGATCTTCCTCTGGATCTTCTTCCTTCAATGTTTTTCTGTTGTTACAATATCTTCAATGTCCCCTTTTCTCATTGTATGTCCTATTGTCTTTCTCTTATTTTTTTGACAATATTTTTTTGTATCTCCCACTCTTCTCATACATTCCTCATTAATTAGTTTTACTATCCAGGGAATCTGCAACATTCTTCTAATAAAAAACACTTCTCCTGCTTCTAATGACTTTTGTGTAGACTTGGCTATTGCCCATAATTCACTTCCATATAACAAGACAGGTTCAATACAGCATTTTAGGAATCGTTTTCTAACATTCATTGATAAGGATGTGTTGCATATTATGTTTCTCATTCTCTGAAATGAAGTCTTCACTTGACCTATTATGTTCTTAATTTATTTTTTGCATTTCCCATCTGGTGATACCAGATATGGAAAATTCTGCAATCATGCCCATTAGTCTGACATCACTTCTTCTCTGAACCTTAAGTGCCCAGGGCACATGGGGCTTCCACAAGGGTTTTCCACAAATGCCCGTTCTTTTGGTAGTGAGTTGTCAGTCATTCAGAGCACATGTCCCAACCATCGCCAGCATCTTTCCTCAATAATTACTGTCAATGGCTCCATCTGCATTTCTGCCAACAAGATGTTATTTCTTATGGTGTTTGGCCAAAATATGTTTCTAATTCTTCATAAACATTTAGTCTGGAAAGAATTCAACTTGTTTTCTATGGTTTTGGTGATTTTCCAGCATTCACTTCCATAGAGTAGTACACTTAGAACATTAAATATCCTGATTTTCGTATTCATGCTTAATTTTTTTTTAAAAATTTCCATATAGTCTGCACCATTGTAAAAGCCTGGCTTGCTCTAGTAAGTCTGCTGTTGATGTCCTCTGTGCTGCCTCCATTTTCTATTACTTTACTGCCAAGATATAAAAATTCATTGACCTCCTCCACTAACTTGCTATGAACTTACATGCCCTTAAACTTACTTTTGGGACCACAAACCAGCACAGTGCACAAAGCTGACAGAGAACAACTGAAGCATGCAAATTTTATGAGTATTTCTTCTCATGTTTCATTTAGGGTTCCCTGTTAAAAAATTGTTAAAAAATTAAATTGTGGTGTTTCATTCATGAGCTTCTCTAAGTTCATAATTCTACTTCTATACATGGGTAACTTTTTTCTGTTAGATAAAGCTTCCTTGTGTATTTAATAGATCATACTTTTATTCTTAATGTTCACAAAAACAAACAAAACTGTGGATTTTCTCACAAATCTTAGAGAAACAGCATTCAGGTACAAGTTGTGATTATCTAAAGAATATGGAACAAAACTGAGATGACAATTTTCTTCAACCAGCAGGGTCAGCACATTGGTAGAAGTAAAATTCATATATTTTTTTTTTCTTTCTGCCATTTTTTTGGCCTGTCATGACCAGCTGACCAGTGTAATTATATACAATGCAGTACTGATGCAACATAACAACTTACATATAAGGATACTATTTTTAAAATTCCAAATGAAAATAGTTGTCATGTTTATAAATCTGATAAACTGAATACTGAGCTTTTGTATGATGTGTAGTGTTTTTAAGATATGCTAAGCAAGCGCTTATTAGTATATTAGTCTATAGATAAGTATCATTGTTACACTTGATGTTCTGAAAAAACAAATACACAAATCATACTTTAGAAACACTTCCTCCATAGTTGTTGCTGAAGTACCAAAACTGATTATTTGAAGCTTATCCTTATAAGTGTCCAGGTGGTGGAAAAGTGGTGGAAATTTGCTGGACTCATTATCAGGCAGCAGGTATGAAACTTCTGAGCTTATAACTGTTTCTAATTCTGCACTTGGCACAAAAGTATGTATGGCATTTGTCAGTTGGTGAATGTCACAATCAGATTTCTTCACAATAACCAGATGGTAGCCAGTACCTGAAGCAAGAGAATGTATGCATTGTCTGATTAATGATTTCAAACTGGGTTCATAATGATATCTCTATACATTCATCAGTGACTTCAACACTGAAAGACTAGCATGCACTTAAGCAACTTAATATACACAATCAATCTGACCAGATTATGTATGAAGGATGCACAAAATATAGTAATATATAAAGGAAGAATGTCTGAACTCTTCTCTATAAAAACTGGTTTAAAACAAGGTGATACATTATCTCCCCCATGTGCTACCCGGGATCTGCAAAGAAAAGGACCACTGTACCCTACCACGCATGATCGTAAAAGGCGACTAAGGAGGGTTTGGCATAGGGCCAGCAACCCTATCTGGTAAAAAAACCTCAGACTGCTACAGAAACAGAAGCAAGGGAAACAACAAATGCAGGTGGAAGAAAAAATGCTTACCAGGAAACAGCCCATGAAGGCTGTGGATTAAAGCCAGCCACTGGAAGTCCCCAGTCTAACTGCAGACCTCCTGGAACCTAAACACAAGATGCAAATAGGCAGCGGGAATGTAAGAACACTTAGCCAGACTGGAAAACTAGCACAAACCATCAAGAAAATGGACAGATACAAACTAGACATACTAGGAATAAAAGAAGCAAGATGGACAGGACAAGGCAGAAGGAAATTAACAACACAGCACACAGAAGATACAATAATATGGTCAGTTAAAGAAGATCACCATAAAGGAGGAGTAGAATTGATTATAACAAAAAAAAGCATCAAGAGCACTGCTGAAATGGACCCCTATAAATGAGAGTTTACTATATGTACGCTTCAACTCAAGATTCACGAAGCTGTCTATTATAGTTTGTTAAGAAGATTTTTACAACAGCCTCCAAGCCACAATAGAAACAATACCCAAGCATGATATGCTTCTCATCTTGGGCAACTTCAATGCAAAAGTAGGTGAAGGAAATGAAGATAGAAGAAGAATCATGGGAAGAGAAGGAATCGAAGAAATAAATGAAAATGGAGAAAGACTGTGCAGTTTCTGTGAAGAAAACATGATGACCATTGGAGGGACAATTTTCCAACACAAAAACATCTATAAAGTCTTCTTCTTCTTCTTCTTCGTTCGCATTGTCTGTCTATATCTGCAGTCCTGTCTCTTGGATAAATTTCACTGTTTTTTGTAACTCATGTATGGAACCAAAGAGCTTATCTTCTTTAGTGGTTTCACTGGGCCAGTAATTATTTCTCAGTGTTTCATAGTTGGTGCAGTTCTGGAGGATATGTTCCACAATTTGGGGCACCTGGGCACATATACATAGATTAGTAGTACCAACCTTAAACTTTGTATACATATGACTTCGGAGTCGGCTGTGTCCTGTTCGGAGACGGAAGATGGTGACTTGTTCCTTTCTGTTTAGCATGTGATAGTCATCATGTGGTATTGTTTGTGGCTTCCTGTAGGTTTTTATCATGCTTTTCTTCTGATTATAGGTGACTGGTATGTCTGGTTGCTCCATTTCAGTGCCCTCTTTGGCCAGATGGTCAGCTTTCTCATTGCCTGGTATCCCACAGTGGGAGGGAATCCATTGCAAAGTGACTCCATGTTGTAAGCCAATTTTTGACAAGGCATCCTTAAGGTCTGGTAGTTTGTTGCACTGAAGAGCTTCCAGTACTGATCTTGCATCTATGAGAATTACTACAGGACATGTATCAATTCTGGAGTCTGATAGTTTTTCAACTGCAGCAATAATTGCCCTAACTTCTGCATCAAAGTTGTTGCAGTATTTACCAGTAGGTATGGAAATCTTGTCAATAGTGTTGTTTGGATATTCAATATATGCTCCTGCCCCTCCATTCTTTATGGCATTATGTGCAGATCCATCTGTATACACACGTATCCAGGTGTCACATGGATATTTGTCATCTAGAACACTAAGTGTGGCTGTTGATCTTACAAGACTGCTCTGCATCTCACCATTCTGCACACCTTTCACTTCAGTCTGAATAGTTATTTGTGTATAATCTGCTTCTTTCCATGGTGTATGCTCTGGTACAGATGATAATGGAGCAACTACAGTTGGAAGGTCAGGTATCAGCTTACGCATACGCTTGGCCTGATGAATGAAGCTGCTTCTTTTAAGCCGTCCTAATGCCAAATTATTGAATCTCTCCTTCAGGGGATGGCTTACAGAGCTAAGGAATTTTTCTCCCATGGTCATGACCTTTGTGTCTCTACATTCCTTTAGCGCTTGAACACCAACTATTTTCTGCACTTCTACTATTGGTGTGGACCTCATGGCACCTGTGATAATCCGTAGTGACTGATTTTGAACCTTGTCTAGATTATGCAGCGTAGTGTTTGATGCTGTGCACCAAGATGTTGAGCCATATTCTAAATGTGGTAGAATACTTTGCTGATATACATTCTTGAGGATTCTTTCACTAGCTCCCCATGTGGTTCCACTCAATTTTCTTAATATGGCTAGTTTTCTTCTGGCTTTTGCTTCTGCACTGTTGATGTGTTGCTTCCAGGTCAGTTTTGAGTCAAGAGTCACTCCTAAGTAAGTGGGTTGGTTGTCCATCCTTAAGGGTATTTCATTTACAAAGATCTTACCTGCTTTCTGTTTAGATGAGAGGGTGAACAGAGTGGTACTTGATTTCTCTGTGTTGATACTTACACACCATTTGTTTGTCCATGATGTCAAGATGTCTGCTGCTCTTTGGAGTCTCTGTGTAGCAACTGTCACATATTCATCTGTACACCACATGACCAGATCATCTGCATACAGTGCCGCTTTGATTCCATAGGGAAGTTCCTTGACCAGGTCATTAATGAATACAAGGAATAGTGCAGGCGAAAGGACTCCTCCTTGTGGTACACCATGTCGCAGAAGTACTTTCTGGCTTTTGTGTCCATCCATTACTACTCTACCTCTTCTATTGTGTAAATAGGACTTTATCCAGTTGTACAGTCTTCCATTCACATTGCAGTTTCTTAGTTTCCACATCAGACCTTTTTTCCATACTTTATCAAAGGCTTTCTTCAGGTCTATCCACGCTGCTAGTACAAGGTTTTTCTCTTGGAATGCATCCTCAATCTCTTGAGAGAGATAGGTCACTTGATCTTCCGTACTGTAGTACTGCCTAAATCCTGCTTGTTGTGGAACGAGAAGGTTTTCACTTTCTAGGTACCATTTTAGCCTCAGGTCAATGATGCGTTCCATCGTTTTGCATAGGCAGCTAGTGAGACTGATTGGCCTATAGCTGGAGGCAGCATCACTGTTTTTCCCCGGTTTTAGCAGTGGTACCATGCTTGCTTCCTTCCAGATTTGAGGTAACTTACCTGTGCTCCAGCACATATTGAAAATATCCAACAGCTTTCCCATTGCTGCCATTCCCAGGTTCTTGATCATTTCATTGGACACTCCATCTGGTCCTGGTGATTTCCTTGGTTTCAGTTTACTAACTGCTAGGTCTAACTCACTGCGTGTGATTGGTGCATCCACGACCTTCACTTTTCTGACTTGTTCCTCCTCTTTCTGTGGCTCGATGTGCACTGTACGCTCCTTCTTTGGATGGATATCAATGTTGCTGTCCTGTGCAAACATGCGAGCAAAGTGATCTGCTACCTGCTTACCTGTAAGAGTTTTCCCATCCTCTATTAGTGTAACCTTTGTACTTCTTCCAGTACTCTCATCATTTAACTGTTTGATTAGTTTCCACAGTTTCCTTCCATCCTTTTCAAAGTTTAGAGACTCTGTTTTCTCTCTCCAACTTTCCCGTCTGGCTTGCAGCTTTGCTTTCTGAAATTTGGCCTTAGAATGTTGGTAATTATTATGGTGTTCTTGGCATGGTCTATTTTCTGCTTGCTTTCGAGCTGCTTCCACGTCATCATGGAGTTTTCCCAGCTCACTAGACCAGTATGGTTTATAGTCCCTGTGAGCTCCCCTGGTAATGGTTTCACGAGCGGCCTGAAGGATACAAGCATTGAATTCCTTCACTATGCTGTTAATATCCTTACCTTCTATGGACAGCTGTCCCACCAGGATACCTGTACGATGTCTGTACATTGTCCAGTTTGCTTTTTTATAGTTCCATCTAGGGAGAGGGCTACTGGTGTTAAGGAGTTCATTTTCTATTGTCAGGAAGACTGGTCGATGGTCGCTACCTCCAAGTTGTTTTCCAACTTCACGTGTAATGTTCCACTTCAGATCTGGAGAGTGGAATGCCAGATCTGGTGTTGATTTTGTATGCCAAACCCTTGAGTAAAATGTTGGGGGATCCACTGGCTGGTTGATCAGGAGAAGTCCATTATCATCCTGCCAGCTCTCAACTTCCTCTCCTCTCTTGTCTATGTGGTCATAGCCCCAGCTCTGGGAATGGCTGTTAAAATCACCACAGACCATCAGTCTCTCTTTGTGTGGGATTGTTCCTAAAGCAAGTGGGCGGTCATTAGGACAGTAATAGTTAAGGAGGTGGAAATCTGTATTACTACTTTTTAGATGGATCATTGGATTCGGCTCCTTCCATGTACACTCCCACCTGACATGCGCTGATGTTATTCTTAACAAGTGTGAGTACTCCTCCTTTTCTTCTGTCCTGTCGGTCTGATCTAAAACACTGGTAGCCTCTGATTTTAAATGCGGCATCTTTGGTTAGGTGTGTCTCCTGTATGCAGCATATACTTACCTGCTCTGCAAAAAGTATGTTCTCTAGTTCAACCTTTTTGCTATAGCCATCTCTAACACTGCTGACACCCTCAGCATTCCACTGCATTATTTTAAGTTCTTGCTTTTTGGCTGTTTTCTTCCGTTGTATTTTGTGGCCAGTAGCTCTACTCTCATGTCTCCTGACTCCACAAGACGAACTGAGAGGACCTCCAGTAGCATTGGGTGGACCCTTTCGAGGCAGGGGGCCCGGCACTGCACCTGCCTGGTTAGTCTTCACAGGGCGAGCACCATGTTTGAAAACTGCAGATAGAGACATTTCATTAGCGATAATGCGTGTTACCCTGATTTTTGCAATGCGCCTTTTGGCTGGGTAACTCCGACTTCAGCACCTTTCCTTGCTAGGGCAGACTGTGGTCTTGCTCGGACTGCCATGAAGACAGTGTGGCTGGCCTGGCCAAAACTTTGTTTTCCAGCCTCTGTGCCCCTTCTCCATGTCAGATGCTTTTGAGACAGTTCCACAAAGATACTTTGAGATGAGGAATCTGATGAGTGCTTCAACGATATCCATTCCCCGTCACCCATAGTCTACTGGCTCTGTTTTGTTTACATCATTCTGATAGCCATTGTTGTAAAGACCCATAGGCTTGTCACGTCCTGGATTCATTGGTTTCACACCAGACTTCCCTCATCCCCGCCAGAGATCTCCATGTCCCCATCCGTCCACCAACCCGACATTACATTTTGCAAAAATAACAATTACAATTAGTGTTGATTGCTACAAGTTTCTGGGCTACAGAGGTAGGTCAGAGTTTTTAAGCAAACAGATCTATGTTCCCTGTCTCACAAACACTATGTTAAGATAAGTGTGCTCTTAACACAGTTGTTCCCAGGGGAATCTATAAAGTGACTTGGAGGTCCCCAGATAAAACCACAGAAAACAAAATCGATCACATACTAATAAACAACAAGTGGAAATGGTCACTACAAGATGTGCGAGCAAGGAAAGGAGCAGATGTAGGAAGTGATCACAACCTTCTGGTAGCAAAAATAAAACTAAAATTAAGAAAAGCCAAAATTGGAGAACACAGAAAGATATGTTTTGATACAACAAAACTGAAAGACCAGCAAACAAGAAATGAATTCTCAATAGTACTTAAGAACTGCTTCAATGTTCTACAAGATGAACCAGAAATGTCCATACTAGAGTTCAATAAAACACTACAGGAAACAGCAAAAGAGGTGCTGGGATATCGGAAGCAGAGAAAAGAGGAATGGATAAGCAAGACCACATGGGAAAAGATAGAGCAAAGAAAAGAAATCAAGAAAAAAATTACTGATAACCAAATCACAAAGGCTTAAAGAACAAGTTTTAAGTAATTATGCACAAAAAGACAAAGAAGTGAAGGAATCATGCCGTCAAGATAAACGTCAATACTATGACAACTTAGCAGAAGCAGCAGAGAAAGCAGCATATATAAATGACATGAAAACCATATACAAAATCACAAAGCAGATGACGGGTAACTTCAGCACAAGATGTGAGAGTGCAGTAAGGACACATAATGGACAACTGGTCAGTGGAGAAAGAGAAAAAAAATTGAAAGATGGAGGAAACACTTTAATACCATACTAAACAGAACACAAGCAGCATAAACAATAGACATACCTGAAGCAAAAATAAAACTAAACATCAATACAGGACCAATAAGAATAAGTGAAGTAAAGGAGGCGATAAAGAAGCTAAAATTAGACAGGGCACCATGTGAAGATGAAGTGACTGCTGAGATATTGAAAGCAGAAGAACCAGAAACAACAAAACAACTCTGCTGGATACTACAACAAATTTGGGATCTAGAAAAAGCTCCAGAGGAGTGGAAAACTGGCCTTATAGTAAAACTACCAAAGAAGGGTGACCTCAGAGATTGCAGGAACCGGAGAGGCATTAACCTACTGCCACTCACCAGTAAAGTATTTTGCAGAATAATCATCAACAGAATTGTACCAGCACTTGAGGGAAAACGTCGGAAAGAGCAGGCAGGAGTTATAAAAGGAAGATCATGCATAGACCAAATATTTGTACTTAGACAAATATTAAAACAGGCAAATGAGTGGCATAGCACAACATATGCATTGTTTATAGATTTTGAGAAAGCCTTTGACAGTGTCAACAGAGATGCACTGTGGAAAATCCTAAGATGGTATGACTTCCCCCATAATATAGTGAATGTAATCAAAGCCCTATATGAGGGTTTTCAGTGCAAAGTGATCTGTGGAGAACATACCTCCAGCAGCTTTAGGATACAAACAGGAGTGAAGTAGGGATGTGTACTATTATCAACATTATTTATCTTGGCAGTAGACTGGTTAATGAAGGAGGCAACATCAGACAAACACAGAGGATTACATTAGACCCTTGACACAGTGGTGGAGGACCTTGACTTTGCAGATGAAATTTGTCAACTATCAAGCAGCCACAAAGATATGCAAGATAAAATAAACAAGCTAACTCAGAATGCAAACAGCATAGGACTAAAGATCAACGTAGGAAAGACAAAGTTAATGAAGCAAAATGTGAACAAAAGAAATAGTACTCAGAGTAGATAGCAAGTTAGTGGAGGAGGTCAATGAATTTGTATACCTTGGCAGTAGAGTATTAGAAAATGGAGACAGCACAGAGAACATCAACAGCAGACTTACTAGAGCAAACCAGGCGTTTTCAGTGCTGCAGACTATATGGAAATCTAAAAGAAATAAGTATAAATACGAAAATCAGGATATTTAAAAGTAATGTTCTAAGTGTACTACTCTACGGAAGTGAATGCTGAAAAATCACCAAAACAATAGAAAACAAGTTGAATTCTTTCCAGACTAAATACTTATGAAGAATTTGAAAAAAATTTTGGCCAAACACCATAAGAAATAACATCTTGTTGGCAAAAATGCAGATGAAGCCACTGACAGCAATTACTGAGGAAAGACGCTGGCGATAGTTGGGACATGTGCTTCGAAAGACTGACAACTCACTACCAAAAATAGCACTAAGATGGACACCACAGGGGAACAGAAGTAGGGGTTGACCAAAAGTGACATGGAGAAGAACAACAAAAAGGATGTTGAGCAATAAAGGGCCCACCTGGGCAAGAGCAGAAAAGAACGGCAAAGGAAAGGCATTTGTGGAAAACCTTTGCGGAAGCCCCATATGCCCTGACCACTTAAGGTTCAGAGAAAGGCAGAGATACATTATCTCCATTACTACTCAACCTAGTACTAGAAAAGGTAATCAGAAAAGCAAAAGAAGAAAGCAGTACAGAAGAACAAGATAAAGTACTAGGATACGCTGAGGACAGTGACTTGGTGAGATACCAAGGGACCAGAGGCAGAATGATCCAGATAATATAAATTTTGGAGAGATGATTATTAGGAAAGCAGATACATAAAAATATCTAGGCACAACCTTCAACAGAAGCAATACAGTAAGTGAGGAAATTAAAATCAGAGTACAGATAGGGAATAAAATATACTTGGCCTTGCAACACCTGTTAAAATCCAAAATCCTGTCCCAAAACACCAAAATAACAATCTACAAAACTATAATGTATGGATCAGAAACATGGAATACAATAAAGAAAGATGAACAACAATTGCATATCTTTGAGAACAAGATCCTAAGAATAATCTTTGGGCTGATAAAGGATACCAACAGTAGAGAATGGAGAGGTAGAAATAACACTGAACTGAAAAGTTCATTTAAATCCCAACAAATTATAAATGTCTTGAAATTGAACAGACTAAACTGGCTGTGGCATGTGGAAAGAATGGACGAGAATAGGCAAATTAAAACTATGTATGCATAAAAGATGAGGAAAACAAAACCAAGGGGTAGACCAAGACAGAGATGGAAAGACAACATAGAAGAGGATATAAAAAATCGGTGTCACCAACTGGAGAGAGAAGATTAGGAATAGAGAAGAATGGAGGCTAACTTTATCTGCAGCAACGAGCCTTAAGGGCTCGGACAGCTGAAGAAGAAGAATGAAACTTCATCTTTTGATGGCTGTTAACATAAAATTTCTCAAGTGTTGAAGTAGTTTTAAAGAGACATGAATAAAATGTATACTCTTCATCAAAGATGTACTTAATATTCAATTCAAATTTGTACTGAGCTGAATAATAATGACATTTTAATATAAGCGTAATTACCTAAAAAAACAATTTCAGGGGATAAAATGTTCAATACTTCAACAAATTTTTCTTAAAAATCGCCAAGTAATAGGAAGAAATTAATATTCTAGTCATATTTGCTCTGGTCAAAAAGTGAAATGTTAAATTTGTCATTTATAACTATTATCTACTATCACTGCAAACTTCAACATGAGTGCAAGTCCATATAAAAGAAATTAAAAAAAAAAAAGATTTGTGTCAATTTCCAAGAATAATCATTCTTGGAAATTTAATATAACTATTGAAGCGTATGTTTCATGTTTATATTTTAGGCAAGTAGTCCCATTTCATTAAATTTACTAATCTGAATCTGGCCACTTAGAAACTGAAATATTCTTGACTGAATACTTAAAAACTCAGTACATCTTTACTGCCTACACAAATTTACCTTATCAGTGATGTACAAATACATATTTATGAAGTTAAATGATAGTTTATCCTCCATTATCAATCATTCTTTTTAGTTGAACACACTTCTCTCCACATACTTTTTTTTTTTGCTATAATTTTAGGAAGGATTATTTTGATTATATTCTTAAATGCCAAAGACAGCTATTTTAGATTTCAGTTAGAGACAACTTTCGAGCATTTTTTGGCACTACATATTTTATTATTATTCTATATCTCTCTCTCTCCATGCTGATTTACCATTTACAATCTTTGTCTTATAAAATCAACAGTTCCTGGTTCTAACACAATCTTGTTTACTATTTATGGTTTCCACAGTTTAAAATCCTAGGTTTAAAGCTATAAAAATTCACAAAAAAGAATAAAAGACAAAAAGACTTTTTAATGTAAATGTACAATATTGGTAAAAAATGTCCAAGACATAGTGAAATGTTATTCACCAAACAGTTTCTTCAGAAACAGAGAACTTCCACAGCATTTCACAGCACCATCAGCCATGATAGCAATCCGATCACCCAATACATCTGCCTCATCCATGAAATGAGTGGTCAGAAGGATGGTTCTGTCTTGACGGGCTGCCTGTAGTAAATTCCAGATCTGACGACGAGCTGCAGGGTCCATTCCAGAAGTTGGTTCATCAAGAATCACAACCTAACCACATGTGGAGAGGGAATCATTTATTTGTAATAAATGAAGGGGGAACTGTCTAGTGTAGTGGTTAGAGCACTTGCCTAGCAACTGAATGGTTGAGGGTTTGAATCCCCAGCTGACCGGAATTTTTTCAGACCAATACAGTCCCAGGTCAACCCAGCCTTGTAAAATGGGTGCCAGAGAAAATCTAGAAAGGAAAGGCTACAAGGAAAGGAACTGGCCACCCTAGCTCATATGCCGATGGCCCAGCATAATGAGGTCTCTAATGCTTCATCCCCTACAGCATTTCCTATGGCACTACATTCACGTTTTTTAATAAATGAAGTGGTACTGCTTGGCCTAGCTGATGTGCCTTTTTGTTAGTGCCATGTACTAGGTTGCAGAAGAAAAAAATTACACAGCTTACCCAGTCAGCAAATAACTGATGTCACTGTATGGTTGTAGAATAAGAACTTTCTGGAAAGCACACATGCTGTTGGGGGTATAGATGCCGTCTGATTTGACAGTCAGTGAACCATATATGACATGCTAGCATAAGGGTTGGTGAACTAGAGCTGACATGCTAGCATAAGGGTTGGTGAACCAGAGCTGACATGCTAGCATAAGGGTTGGTGAACTAGAGCTGACATGCTAGCATCAGGGTTGGTGAACTAGAGCTGACATGCTAGCATCAGGGTTGGTGAACTAGAGCTGACATGCTAGCATCAGGGTTGGTGAACTAGAGCTGACATGCTAGCATAAGGATTGATGAACTAGAGCTGACATGCTAGCATCAGGGTTGGTGAACTAGAGCTGACATGCTAGCATAAGGGTTAGTGAACTAGAGCTGACATGCTAGCATAAAGGTTAGTGAACTAGAGCTGACATGCTAGCATAAGGGTTGGTGAACTAGAGCTGACATGCTAGCATAAAGGTTAGTGAACTAGAGCTGACATGCTAGCATAAGGGTTGGTGAACCAGAAATGACCAAGACCATGTCTCACCTCTCCAATGGTACCTCCTGTAACAGTCCTAGCCTGGATAATGGGACACAGATCACTGCTGTCCCCATGGTGGTGGATCCTGCTAAAGAAGCACTCAACACAGCCCTTACTTTTGTTATCTCCACCCATGGACTAAAAAAAATGGCTGCCATAACCCCACAAGCTGACAGGATGGTGTGCCTCAATATCTTCACTGTGTCTGCTGCAAAGAGCATCAGCTTACAGTTCCAGCAAGACTGAAGAAGAAGACTGCTACTACTGAGATATTTGACAGTACATTGTTGACTAATAATAGTTTGACAGCATAACTGCCTTCTGAAGTCAGCTATGTAAAACTGCTTGTTACTGGAAATCAAATAACTGCAAACAATGTTACTGAAAAAAAAGAAAATAGGTGAGGAAATTGGTTGCACTGTTGCAGACAAAATACAGTGCATAGATGGAAGGTATGGCTGAGTGAGACATATACACAAGCATACAATGTGTGGCTCAAAGCTGCTTAACACAAATGAGTTCATGAGAAACGATAAAAGTGTTCTGACAGTTTGTATAAAATGTATAAACTAGGAACAAAATTAGGAACAATTTTGTTACTTAGCGAGTACACATTTTCGTATCACAGCTTTACTGCAGTGGCTTCGTGTATAGTTATATATTTATATATGCTAACTATTGTGTGTTAATGATGGTTTTACAATTTGTGTAGATGATACTGAGATGCTCCCACAAAATGGAGCACCACATATACTGATGGCAAGACCACTAAATCTTATTACATCATATCAACTATCCTAAAAATAGCACTTGAACATGTCAGGCTACAATAGAATTCTTCTATAAGGAAAAAAATAGAAAGAGAAAATTCATCTGAACAGTGGAAACTCCACTATCATACATTATCTACTAATCTATTTGTCCTTGTACATGGCTCTTTAGTTCTCAAGTTAAATACTGCTAACAAAATTTATAGATTTTCATATGGCTCAGCTAGTTTCTGTAAATTATTAAGTAGTAATTTTAACTGTGTTTTATGTAATATTATTGTTTAAATCACTTTTGAAATTTTGCATTCATAATTAAATTCACAATCCTGCTTACAACCTCCATGCCAAAGTAAGGTAAAGGTAAAATCCCCATTTCTGTGTCATTAAGGTATGTTGGGGACATGGTGCTAGGCCTTCCAAGATCACTGGAATATGAAAGTGTAAAGTGATCAGTATACACTTGGCCATATTTACCTTCCAAGATTTCTCTGGTACCCATTTTTAGAGGCTGGGTGGAGCCCAGGGTCTTTTTGATGTATACCATAAAAAAAAAATCGCACATCTGGGACTTGAACCTTGTACCACCATATTAGTAAACCAAATGCCTAACCATTCAGCTAACCATGCCACTCCACTTCCTTAATTTTATTCACATAAAATAAATATGCCTACATGCTGGTCAAACTATAATCATCTTCCCACACTAGTGAGCAGTGTCTACATCTCAGTCTCATGTATCAGTTTCAGAAGCATGTTAGCTGAGAAACTTTCATAGGGAAATAATCATTAGCTCATTTATGAAACTGCTCTTAACTAGCTTAACACAGAACAAATACTTCACTATCACTGGATGATGGAAACTGACTTAATAAACTGAGTCTGAGATATGAACAAATGTCAGATTAATGTGCATTATATGTTACAACTTTTCTCGGCAGTAAGATCATGTTGTCAACAGAAAGAAAACCAAACATATTTAGCTTATATCTTATATATCTTATATCCTTCCCGTGCCATTAAACGTCACATAGGGCTCGCAAAGTGGTTCGCCAATTTTTCCTGTCTTCAGCGAGTCTTTCAACCTCATCAATGGATTTTATGCCTGTTAATTTGGCTTCTCTTAACAATGTCCTCTTCAGAGTTTCACGTGGTCTGCCTCTTTTTCTTTGGCCTGTTGTGTTCCACTTGATAGCTTGTTTTGGGATTCTCTGATCATTTCTTCTCATCAAGTGACCAACATACGTCCATCTCCTTTTCCTGATTACCCATGAGACTGGTTGTTGTTCAGTCATCTGTCTTATCTCTGCATTGCTCTTGAATTCGTTCCACTTGATGCTGAGTATTTTCCATATGCATTTGTTTTCAAAAGAGTCTAATTTCTTTTCTATTTCTTTAGTTCTTTTCCAGCTTTCACATGTATAAATGAGAGTGGATATTACATTTGAATGAGTGAATGGTTCCAGATTGAAACAAGCATGAAACAAGGATGTATACTGTCTCCTTTGCTCTCTGGAATTGCAAAAGACTTCTTAATAAAAAAATGCTGCACAGGTAACACATGTATTGACTGGGTACATGGAACCCAACTAGAAGATCTTGATTTTGCTAATGACATAACTTTTATCAGTAACAATGTGAATTCCATGCAAGAAATAACAGATATCCTGTCTTCACTGACTAGCAAAATAGGACTTGAAATTAGCAAGGACAAAACTAAAATAATGAAACTTTCCATTAATCAAAATGGAAAAATACACGTAGAAGGGACATATATTGAAGAAGTCAATCAATTTGCATACCTTGGCAGCTACATAGACCAGGATGGTGCGCCAGAAAGGAATGAATGAACAAATGAATGAATGAATAATCTTTATTTTTAAAGGGAAAAGAATTGGGCACGCAGGCCCATCTTACATTCTGCCCTTCATCACTCCATCTTTCATTCTTCCCACACACTCGATTTAATACAAATATACAAATTAAATGTATTTATAGTTATAGGAAGTTATAATTATAACTGCAAGAGCAGCATCAATCTTCAAGAATCTTGAGAACACATGGCATTCAAAAGTTATAAGTGCAAAAACCAAGTAAGACTATTCAATTCAAATGTAATATCCACTCTCATTTATGCATGTGAAAGCTGGAAAACAACTAAAGAAATAGACAATCTTCTTCTTCTTCGTTCGCACTGTCTGTCTATATCTGCAGTCCTGTCTCTTGGATAAATTTCACTGTTTTTTGTAATTCATGTATGGAACCATAGAGCTTATCTTCTTTAGTGGTTTCACTGGGCCAGTAATTATTTCTCAGTGACTCGTAGTTGATGCAGTTCTGGAGGATATGTTCCACAGTTTGGGGCACCTGGGCACATGTACACAGATTAGTAGTACCAACCTTAAACTTTGTATACATGTGACTTCGGAGTCGGCTGTGTCCTGTTCGGAGACGGAAGATGGTGACTTGTTCCTTTCTGTTTAGCATGTGATAGTCATCATGTGGTGGTGTTTGTGGCTTCCTGTAGGTTTTTATCATGCTTTTCTTCTGATTATAAGTGATTGGTATGTCTGGTTGCTCCATTTCAGTGCCCTCTTTGGCCAGTTGGTCAGCTTTCTCATTGCCTGGTATCCCACAGTGGGAGGGAATCCATTGCAAAGTGACTCCATGTTGTAAGCCAATTTTTGACAAGGCATCCTTAAGGTCTGGTAGTTTGTTGCACTGAAGAGCCTCCAGTACTGATCTTGCATCTGTGAGAATTACTACAGGACATGTATCAATTCTGGAGTCTGATAGTTTTTCAACTGCAGCAATAATTGCCCTAACTTCTGCATCAAAGTTGTTGCAGTATTTACCAGTGGGTATGGAAATCTTGTCAATGGTGTTGTTTGGATATTCAATATATGCTCCTGCCCCTCCATTCTTTATGGCATTATGTGCAGATCCATCTGTATACACACGTATCCAGGTGTCACATGGATATTTGTCATCTAGAACACTAAGTGTGGCTGTTGATCTTACAAGACTACTCTGCATCTCACCATTCTGCACACCTTTCACTTCAGTCTGAATAGATATTTGTGTATAATCTGCTTCTTTCCATGGTGTATGCTCTGGTACAGATGATAATGGAGTGACTACAGTGGGAAGGTCAGGTATCAGCTTACGCATACGCTTGGCCTGATGAATGAAGCTGCTTCTTTTAAGCCGTCCTAATGCCAAGTTATTGAATCTCTCCTTCAGGGGATGGCTTACAGAGCTAAGGAATTTTTCTCCCATGGTCATGACCTTTGTGTCTCTACGTTCCTTTAGCGCTTGAACACCAACTATTTTCTGCATTTCTACTATTGGTGTGGACCTCGTGGCACCTGTGATAATCCGTAGTGACTGATTTTGAACCTTGTCTAGATTATGCAGCGTAGTGTTTGATGCTGTGCACCAAGATGTTGAGCCATATTCTAAATGTGGTAGAATACTTTGCTGATATACATTCTTGAGGATTCTTTCACTAGCTCCCCATGTGGTTCCACTCAATTTTCTTAACATGGCTAGTTTTCTTCTGGCTTTTGCTTCTGCACTGTTGATGTGTTGCTTCCAGGTCAGTTTTGAGTCAAGAGTCACTCCTAAGTAAGTGGGTTGGTTGTCCATCCTTAAGGGTATTTCATTTACAAAGATCTTACCTGCTTTCTGTTTAGATGAGAGGGTGAACAGAGTGGTACTTGATTTCTCTGTGTTGATACTTACACACCATTTGTTTGTCCATGATGTCAAGATGTCTGCTGCTCTTTGGAGTCTCTGTGTAGCAACTGTCGCATATTCATCTGTACACCACATGACCAGATCATCTGCATACAGTGCCGCTTTGATTCCATAGGGAAGTTCCTTGACCAGGTCATTAATGAATACAAGGAATAATGTAGGCGAAAGGACTCCTCCTTGTGGTACACCGTGTCGCAGAAGTACTTTCTGGCTGTTGTGTCTATCCATTACTACTCTAGCTCTTCTATTGTGTAAATAGGACTTTATCCAGTTGTACAGTCTTCCATTCACATTGCAGTTTCTTAGTTTCCACAGCAGACCTTTTTTCCATACTTTATCAAAGGCTTTCTTCAGGTCTATCCACGCTGCTAGTACAAGGTTTTTCTCTTGGAATGCATCCTCAATCTCTTGAGAGAGATAGGTCACTTGATCTTCCGTACTGTAGTACTGCCTAAATCCTGCTTGTTGTGGAACGAGAAGGTTTTCACTTTCTAGGTACCATTTTAGCCTCAGGTCAATGATGCGTTCCATCGTTTTGCATAGGCAGCTAGTGAGACTGATTGGCCTGTAGCTGGAGGCAGTATCACTGTTTTTCCCTGGTTTTAGCAGTGGTACCATGCTTGCTTCCTTCCAGATTTGAGGTAACTTACCTGTGCTCCAGCACATATTGAAAATATCCAACAGCTTTCCCAATGCTGCCATTCCCAGGTTCTTGATCATTTCATTGGACACTCCATCTGGTCCTGGTGATTTCCTTGGTTTCAGTTTACTAACTGCTAGGTCTAACTCACTGCGTGTGATTGGTGCATTCATGATCTCCACTTTTCTGACTTGTTCCTCCTCTTTCTGTGGCTCGATGCGCACTGTACGCTCCTTCTCTGGATGGATATCAATGTTGCAGTCCTGTGCAAACATGCGAGCAAAGTGATCTGCTACCTGCTTACCTGTAAGAGTTTTCCCATCCTCTATTAGTGTAACCTTTGTACTTCTTCCAGTACTCTCATCATTTAACTGTTTGATTAGTTTCCACAGTTTCCTTCCATCCTTTTCAAAGTTTAGGGACTCTGTTTTCTCTCTCCAACTTTCCCGTCTGGCTTGCAGCTTTGCTCTCTGAAATTTGGCCTTAGAATGTTGGTAATTATTGTGGTGTTCTTGGCATGGTCTATTTTCTGCTTGCTTTCGAGCTGCTTCCACGTCATCATGGAGTTTTCCCAGCTCACTAGACCAGTATGGTTTATAGTCCCTGCGAGCTCCTCTGGGAATGGTTTCATGAGCGGCCTGAAGGATACAAGCATTGAATTCCTTCACTATGCTGTTAATATCCTTACCTTCTATGGACAGCTGTCCCACCAGGGTACCTGTACGATGTCTGTACATTGTCCAGTTTGCTTTTTTATAGTTCCATCTGGGGAGAGGGTTACTGGTGTTAAGGAGTTCATTTTCTATTGTCAGGAAGACTGGTCGATGGTCGCTACCTCCAAGTTGTTTTCCAACTTCACGTGTAATGTTCCACTTCAGATCTGGAGAGTGGAATGCCAGATCTGGTGTTGATTTTGTATGCCATGCCCTTGAGTAAAATGTTGGGGCATCCATTGGCTGGTTGATCAGGAGAAGTCCATTATCATCCTGCCAGCTCTCAACTTCCTCTCCTCTCTTGTCTATGTGGTCATAGCCCCAGCTCTGGGAATGACTGTTAAAATCACCACAGACCATCAGTCTCTCTTTGTGTGGGATTGTTCCTAAAGCAAGTGGGCGGTCATTAGGACAGTAATAGTTAAGGAGATGGAAATCTGTATTACTACTTTTTAGATGGATCATCTGGTATTCGGCTCCTTCCATGTACACTCCCACCTGACATGCACTGATGTTATTCTTAACAAGTGTGAGTACTCCTCCTTTTCTTCTGTCCTGTCGGTCTGATCTAAAGCACTGGTAGCCTCTGATTTTAAAGGCGGCATCTTTGGTTAGGTGTGTCTCCTGTATGCAGCATATACTTACCTGCTCTGCAAAAAGTATGTTCTCTAGTTCAACCTTTTTGCTATAGCCATCTCTAACACTGCTGACACCCTCAGCATTCCACTGCATTATTTTAAGTTCTTGCTTTTTGGCTATTTTCTTCTGTTGTATTTTTTGGCCAGTAGCTCTACTCTCATGTCTCCTGACTCCACAAGACGAACTGAGAGGACCTCCAGTAGCATTGGGTGGACCCTTTCGAGGCAGGGGGCCCGGCACTGCACCTGCCTGGTTAGTCTTCACAGGGCGAGCACCATGTTTGAAAACTGCAGATAGAGACATTTCATTAGCGATAATGCGTGTTACCCTGATTTTTGCGATGCGCCTTTTGGCTGGGTAACTCCGACTTCAGCACCTTTCCTTGCTAGGGCAGACTGTGGTCTTGCTCGGACTGCCATGAAGACAGTGTGGCTGGCCTGGCCAAAACTTTGTTTTCCAGCCCCTGGTGGCTGTACTTAAGCGCCTTCTCCATGTCAGATGGTTTGAGACAGTTCCACAAAGACACTCTGACTTTGAGATGAGGAATCTGATGAGTGCTTCAACGATATCCATTCCCCGCCACCCATAGTCTACTGGCTCTGTTTTGTTTACATCATTCTGATAGCCATTGTTGTAAAGACCCATAGGCTTGTCACGTCCTGGATTCATTGGTTTCACATCAGACTTCCCTCATCCCCGCCAGAGATCTCCATGTCCCCATCTGTCCACCAACCTGACATTACATTTTGCAAAAATAACAATTACAATTAGTGTTGATTGCTACAAGTTTCTGGGCTACAGAGGTAGGTCAGAGTTTTTAAGCAAACAGATCTATGTTCCCTGTCTCACAAACACTATGTTAAGATAAGTGTGCTCTTAACACAGTTGTTCCCAGGGGAGAAATAGACAATAAATTAGACTCTTTTGAAAATAAATACCCAAGGAAAACTTCAGGTGGAATTATTTCATAAACAATACAGAGATAAGACAGATGACTGAACAACAACCAGTCTCATGGGTGATCAGGTAAATGAGATGGACATATGTTGGTCACGTAATGAGAAGAAATGATCAGAGAATCCCAAAACAAGCTATCAAGTGGAACACAACATGCCAAAGAAAAAGAGGCAGACCATGTGAAACTCTAAAGAGGACATTGTTAAGAGAGGCCAAATTAATAGGCATAAAATCCCTTGATGAAGTTTAAAAGGTCAACAAAAACAGGAAAAACTAGTGAACTACCTTGCAAACTCTATGTGATGTTTAACGGCAAGAGAAGGATAAGATATAAGAACTACTGGTTGACACACAAAAACATAGAAAAAGTAATACACACAGACTTTTCTGAGCATACACAGTACAAAGTAAAACATCATATCAATTTCCTTAAGAAAGTTTTAATACTGGCCTTTATTTTCACATATTTACATTATGAAAGTGCAAACCTTTGAGTTTCCTATGAGAGCATTTCCAACAGAAAGCTTTCTTTTCTGTCCTCCAGAAAGATTTTTAGACAGTGTGTTCTCTTTAGAAACCAGTCCAACTGCTGCTATCATTTCATTCACCTCATCGTATACCCAGGAACCATACTTGCCCTTCAGCTGTCACAAAAATCTTCATTCAGTATTATAAACAGTTTCTACATGGTAAAATATTTCTTGATGACATACACATGAAACTCTCTAACAAAATATGTTACAGCTACACTTCCCTAATATAAATGTGAACAGCTACAGTTACCTAATATAAACACAAATGCTACACTTCCCATATAAAACATGATACAGCTACACTTCCCACATAAAACATGATACAGCTAAGCTTCCAACATAATGCATGATAAACTTCTCACATAAAACATGATACAGCTACATTTACCATATACAATATGATATAGCTATATTGCCCACATAGGTAAAGGTAAAGTTAATCCTGTCATGCCTTAGAGGCACATAGGGATATGGTGTGAGTGCCCATATTTCCCACTTAATACATGATAAACTTTCAACATAAAACATGATATAGCTATATTTTTCACATAAAACATGATACAGCTACATTTCAACCATAACACATTATAAACTTCCCACATAAAACATGATAAAGCTACATTTACAATATAAAACATGATACAGCTTCAATTCTCACATAAAACATGATACAGCTACTCTTCCCAGATAAAACATGATATAGCTACATTTCCATCATAAAACATGATACAGCTACACTTCCCACATACTACATGATAAACTTCTCACATAAAACATGATACAGCTACACTTCCCACATAATACATGATACAGCTACACTTCCTATTTAAAACATGATACAGCTACACTTCCCATATAAAACATGATACAGCTAGACTTCCATCACCATCATCGCCTTTCATTCCTTAAGAGCATCGGCCAATGATAAAGGCTCTCCAGTCATCCCTGTTCTTGGAATAATTCTCTGCTCCTTCTATGTGCATCCCTTGTCTCTTAACATTTTCTACACTCAACCATGTACAATTTTGCACCTTTCAGAATGAACACTTTATTTACATAGTAACTGGTGCATATTGCTTGTTCTCCTGGTGACATACGGGCGATTGTCATTCTATAGTGTTCCAAAACCTAGGTTAAGTCATATTTCAACTTTTCATTAATTTTTTTTTCATTTTTTATTATTTTGTTAACATAAGATTCATGTGAATCTATATTTTGTCTCCTCTCTCTGATTCTTCGTCCTGTTTGTTTGTGTTTGATGAAGGCTTGCACCAAAATGTCACAACTTTGTAGTCATTAAATAATAAAGCTGTTCCTACTTTTTTCCTTGTTTATACATTTTGCAACAACATGAAGATATGGTTTTTTTTGGTTTTTTTTTTATGCTGGTGAAATATTGTAGAAATAGTTTGTTCCTTCAAGACAAACAGTAAAGTGGCAGTTATATTTAAATGTGTTCAGACTCTGTGTGAGAACTTGCGATAAAAATATCCAGGAAGGCAGATAGTGAGGATTACAATCTTGCATCATGAAAATGCTGCCTTCAAATATCCAATAGTTTTTTACCAAAAATGAGATGGTGGTTTTGTCCCATCCTACTATTTCACCCAGTTTCACTCCAACATGTAAATTTTTTGTTCACCAACTGAAAGGTT
The DNA here is from genome assembly GCA_009760885.1 of Achatina immaculata. NCBI lineage: Eukaryota > Metazoa > Mollusca > Gastropoda > Stylommatophora > Achatinidae > Lissachatina > Lissachatina immaculata. The sequence goes on along the minus strand of CM019721.1, from coordinate 62,027,208 downwards.
GCTAACACTGCAGATGCTCAGTGAGAAACACTGGCAGACCTTGACAACAATTCTCATGAAGATTTTAGAAAATGTTTCCAGCAGGTGGGGGTGTGAGGTGCTGGGATATACATTACATTCTCATATGAAGATTAAGAAACAGATTGGAGTGACAATGTCTTTATGGTAGACTTGTTGGCCCAGTTATTCATCTAGTTTTCCTCCTGGTTCTGTCAGCTATGTAAAAGAATATTGCCAATTATAGTAATAAAAATAACTGTACCTTCAAAAAGAAAACGAAATGTTCCCAAACTGTTAATGAATCAAATAATAGGTTATGCTGAGGACACAATCCCAAGCTACTGCGAGCGCCAACAATGTTTTTTCTGATGTCACAGCCATTGATGATAGCAGTGCCACTGGTCGGAGAAATCATACCTGATCAGGACATAATAATTCATGGTCAATCTTCAAAGATTTATTCTCATACTTACAAATTTGAGTATGCATAATTTTCATTAACTACAACCTCTTGTCACATGGAAAGTGTCAGACCATGTCTGCATTTGAAATTAAGTGTCCATTGTGTATTGAACAACATCCATGACACAACAATCTTCTCTAAGCAAAGATCATAGATGTTATATTTTACTGGCAATGATACCTTGCTCATTTTCAGCACTAACAGTGGTGTAAAATTACATACTTGCTACTATGGAACAAAGCCACATAATAGCAGTTATTTTATAACATATCAAATTATGCATGGTAGTAGATTCTTTCTAAAGCAAAATACAAGATGCTGCGACACTACTGTGGTGGGGGTTATACTTACCTACTTACCTGTCTGCCCACCCACCAATCTGTGATATACACAAAATCTAGGCACAAGTGAATATCTTGAAACAACTGACAGCTGCAAAGATTAGCAATAGGAGAGCAAGCACATAAAGAGTGGTCACTAAAAGAAAACACACACACACACACAAGATAGGGAACTGAATATCTGGATGCTACCTGTAAGCATAGACAGTGTTGTAGTCTTTCCTGCTCCATTGTGACCTAAAAGCACAGTAATCTGTCCTTTATAAATATTCAGTGATGTACCAGCTACAGCCCATTTGTTTCCAAATTTCTGAAAAATGGACAGATTTAAAAAAATGTTCCATTGCAAAGAATGAGGGAAGCAGTTGTAGCTACATGATTTTATAAAATACAGATCTGTACAGTTGTACTCATTTCAATGGACTCTCTGAACATGAGTTTCTCTGATGCAAAAAATATCAGACTTTGTACATGCCCACAGTTCTGTTGCACCCCAAGGATAACAAAGGCTTATAATCCAGACTGACTGTGCTAATGTATCATAATGATCTCTCATGTTAGTCATAACGTCTTGTCTTGTCTCGTCTCCTTCTTCATATTCCTTTTGCTGTTGAGGGTACAAATAGATATCTTGTCAGGGTTTGCTTTGCTTCATAATGGGATATTTAATGCTTCTGTAATTTCCTTTCTCCAACTGCTGTGTGAGCAGTTTCTTCCTCTGTTACCTACAAGTCTTAGAGTGATATACTGTCTGGTGGTAACCATGTAACATGGCCAAACCATTTGACTTGCTGTTTCTGGATATAGCGTAACACTGGTGTTACTACAATTTTTGCCCTGATAGCATCATTTCTTATTTGGTCTCTTCTTGTCACATTTAGTATTCTCCTTAACCATCTCATTTCTGTCATGATGGGTTTCCTTTTGTTCATGACTGTTAGTGTCCATGTTTGACATTGATAGCATAGAGCTGGGAGGAAAACTGTGTTGTATAGTGCCCTTTTTGTTTTGATTGTGATGTATTTGATTTTCACTAAAGGAGACATTTGTCCACTGACCTGATTTGCTTTATTGCATCTGTTCTCAATCTCAGTGTCAATTATTCCTGAAGATGTGCTACCTAAGTATTTGAAATGTTTCAATTGTTTCAAGGTCTGGTTAGCTAGGAAGATCTTTCTTTGGATTTTTTCTCTTGCAATGGTCATGACTTTCATTTTTTCAGCACTTATCTTCATGTGGTGGCTTTTACACACCCTTGCTAAATTATCCATGTTCTGCTATAGGTCTTTTTTCCGATGTGACTATACGTGCTTGATCATCAGCAAAAAGGAGTTTGTTCATGGTCCTCCTAATGAGTATGTCTTCTAGAAGGTGTTATGGGTTTATCGGCATCGTTTCTGGGGTTGGGCTGTTGGCCAGTTTTGTGGTGGAGTTTTTATTATGTGTGCTAGCTTCTTTGCAGATGCTGTCAATGTATGTTATTTATAATAAGGAAGATAGTTAACAGCCTTGGTTCAATCCAGATTTTATGATGAATGGTTCAGTGTCCTGCATTTGTTCAAACTGTACACTGACTGTTTTCATATAGGTTTTTGAACAGATTGATCTATAATGCTCTGAGATTTCCCACAGTTTATATATATATATATATATATATATATATATATATATATATATATATATATACTCTATCAAATGCCTTTTCTTGATCTATGTAAGCTATGTGCAGTATCTGATTGTGATCAAATGATTTTTCTGTTAGCTGTCTTAGGGAAAATATGGCATCTTTACAGCTTCTAATTTTTCTAAATCCCTTCTGAGTTTCATTTAACTGTGGTTCAATCACTGGTCACAATCTGTTCTCTAGGATCTTACAGAACATTTTTCCAGTTTGGCTTAGAAGTGAGAGTCCTCTATATTGGTTGTAGTCCCTTTTTTCTTCCATACTGGAATAATTACAGTGTTTCTCCAGTTTTGTTTTTCCCATACCAAGCTACAGAGTCAGTGAAGCCAAGCTATTCCAACTTCTTTCACATATTTGATTAACTCATTGGGTATTCCATCACATTCTGGGGTTTCATTCATTGGGGCCTTTCTGATGACTTCTCTGAATTCAGCTTGTAATATGTCTTGTTCCAGTTCTATGGAACAGCTGTGCTGTTATCATGGGTTTAGCTTGCCTTGGATGGTATACTGAGTAACCTGTCAAAGTACTGTCTCCATCACTGTACTACCCTTTCTGGTTTGCACACTGCATCACCATTAACATTGTTCACAATCTCTGTTGGGCTGAAGTGCTCTGCTCAATTTTTCATTGCACTGATCTTTTTATAAAATATTGCCGGTGTGTTTGTTGGCACTGCACTGGAGTCATTAGACCCACGCACATATCGTCTGCCATGTTGATTTGCATAATTCAAATCAGTTACTCTAAAATATGTTTATTAGCTTCAGTTCATGGGCTCGATGGGCAATGGGAACCCCAGAGCATAATTTTTTTTTAAAATTGGCGGCGTAGGACTTCTATGCTGCGGACAGTGAAGCTGGATAGGTATCAACTAAAGTCAGCTGATGTGCTGTACACTGTCAATGTAGGTCACACAAAGTGAGAATAAGGTGTATCAATAGACTCAGCCACGATTTGTGTAGCATCTTTGTGACTGTTGTTTAATACTTCACTGTATTCCTGCCATATTTTACCTTTGCTTCTTTTATTATATACTTAGTGTCTTCTTGCAATTTGATATTCAATGTAGTCTAGATCCTTTTTACTTCTCATCCATTCTTTATATTTATTTTTCTTTTCTTTTACAGCCTCTTTCACCTCATCATTCTACCATGTTGTTATTTTCACTTTTCCATCTCCTTTTTTCATAGCACTACATTTCTTTTCATTTGGTTCTCACAAAAGGCTGGTTTTGAACAAGGCCCATTCCTCTTCTAATGATTTTGTTTCTGTTGGTAAGTTTATGAACAATTCTCTTATTTTCTTCTCATATTCTTCCCTTACATTCTCTTCCTTGAGCTTCCTTAATTTTATTGTTTCACTTTTCTTCTGTGGAGTTCTGTTATGGTTTTTCCTGTGTCTTCTGACAACTGCTTTGTGGTCTGTGCTTGCACTCAGGTTGGGTTCTGTTCTTACATCTATGGCTGACCTTTTCTTCTTGTTTTTTGCTAGTATGAAATCAGTTTGGCTTCTGCATGTCAAATCATTCCATTTGTACCAGACATATATTTAGGACTCTCTGTATTTAAAGAAAGTGTCTGTGATAAAAAAAAGATCATGCTGGCTGCACAGTTCTAGGAGCCTGCTACCATTTTCATTTCTAATGCACTGCTGGTCACTGAAGGCACCCAGGTGGACTGCTAGTTTTCAGTCTTGCATTAAAGCTCCCCCATGGCTATAAATTTTCCTCTTTACTTATAGAGTTTAGTGTATCACGGAGGCTGTCAAAGAACTCCTCACATTCTTTCTCCATGTCTGGTGCATTACATGGAGCATATATTTGGACATGTGTTGTAGTCTCCTCATTTTCTCTTTACTTGGACAGTTATAAATCTTTCTGATATATATTTTGTTTCCAGGATTTTGCTAGTAGTGTTTGGTTCTATGATCATTCCAACACCCTGTTTTGCTCTTTCTTGCTCACTTGAGTATCTCACATCTTACATCCTTCCGGTGCCGTTAAACATCACATAGGGCTCACATAGTTGTTTGCCAAGTTTTCCTGTTTTCGGCGAGTTTTTCTACTTCATCAAGGGATGTCATGCCCACTAAACTGGCTTCTCTTAACAATGTCCTCTTTAGAGTTTCATTTGGTCTATACTCTGGAGTATAGGAATACATAATTCTGATGTATTTGTTCACAGCCTTTATCTCTGAGTTTAGTGTCTACAACTCCCATGATCTTTAATTTTCTCCTTTTCATTCCCCCCACTAATTCTTCCTTTTTATCATGTATGCCACATGATGATAGTATATACTTTAAGAATTAATTTTCTATCTCTTTGACGTTTAGTGTTTCCAACTTGTTTTCCACTTATATCAGTCTGTCTATTCTTCCTGTGTTTTCTATGAGCTGTGAAGAGATCCACAGCCGGCATGCTAGGCCAGTCATGGTTTGAGGGCAGAATTTAACTCAGGGGAGCCTATCACCCTGAGCAGGACATAAATGTCAGCTTGATATTTGTTTATGCTGTGTCATGATGTCACAGTAAATGAACCAAGCTTACTCCACTTGACAGTGTGGAAGTCAATTTGCATGCCTTAACAAAGTCATAATAATGACAGTTATATCTATTTTTCATGACTTGCAAAAGGAACTGATATTTTTTCTCCATAATAAATACAAACATTAAGTCTTGAAAATTCTCATCTATTAATAGTCTGCTAATAGTCAGCATTAAGTCACTGAGCTACATTTACTCAAATGAGCACCAGAACAAGCTGTTTGTCAAATTAGTGACAAACTGAGAATGAAGGAGTTTGAAGAACTTTGTATCTCTCTCTCTCTCTCTGTATGCGCGCATGCATCTGTTTGTGTCTGTCTGTGTGTGACAGAGAGAGACATTTTGAAGTAAACTTGTTAAAAATGTACACAGACATGGCAATTGCTTAACCAAGCATATGGGAAGGACTACATAAGCTGACGGCTGTGCTATAAGTAGTTTAAGTGTCAATGAGGGCAAATATCAGAAGGCAAAAATCCTGGGCCTGTTCAACCTTCAACATCAACAGATGATGACCATGTTGAGATAGTTCATGCTGTGATTTGTGGGAATTGTCATTTAACTGTCTGAGAAGTTGCTGTTGAAGTGAGCATCAGCATAGGATCTAACCATCAAATTTAAACTGAAAAACTTCAGATGCATTATGTCTGTGCAAATTCATGCCACATTTGCTGACTGATGATCAGAAAGAGAGCCATACTGAAATATGTCAAGAACTGCTTGCCAATGCAAATGCTCATGGAAACTTTTTTAAGAACAACATAACAAAAGATGACATATGGATTTATAACTATTATAGTGAAACCAAGATACAATCTTCACAGTGGGTTGGGGAAAGGGTCTCCTTGCCCAATAAAGTATGAGTGAGTTTGGCAAAATCAAGGAGTTATTGTTTTTTTTTTTTTATAAATTTCAAAGGCACTGTCCACCATTAATTTGAACCATATGGTCAAATGGCAAACAAACTATTCCCAATCAATCAAGTGCCATGCCACATGTTGTAGGTGATCATTTCTCTCCACAAGTCCCTGTCTTTTGAGTTCATTATAAGTTCCACTAAGATTGAAATGACTGATGAACAATGGAATATGCTCAAAGACTCTATTCAGCAAACATCTATTGAAATCCTACCTCCAAATAAAAGACACGCTAAACAGGGATGGATCACAGAAGAAATTTTGCAACTAATGGATCGGAAAAGAAGTCTTAAGAAGATAAAGATGGATATGGCAAAATAAAAAAAGAAATAAGACACAAATACAATAAAACTAAAGAAGAGTGGCTAAATAAGAAATGTAATGAAATAGTGACATGCCATCATGGAAACCAAGAGATATGTACAAACAAATAAAGGAATTAACAAACAAAATTACATACCACAAGACTGGTTGCCTGAAGTCAAAGGAGGGGCATACAATAATGGACAGAGATGAAATAATGGCAAGATGGAGCAAATACATTAGAGAACTTTGTGAGGACAATAGAAACGAAATAGTTATATGAAATAATAATGAAGGGCCCCACATATTAAAATCAGAAGTGGAAAAAGCCATCAAACACATGAAAAACAACAAAGCATCAGGACCAGATAAAATCACCAAGAGAGAATTGGAAGCATCAGGAGAGCTTAGCATAGAAATAATTACCAGACTGTTGAATGACATCTATAACAGTAACTATGTCCCATCAGACCTTTTGCAATCAATTTTCATTGCCTTACAAAAGGAACAAGGTGCAGTTGAATGTGAAGACCAATGAACCATTAGTCTTATGACCCATGTTATCAAATCCTGCTTTGTATTGTTATGAGAAGAGTAGGGAGCAAAATAAAACCAGAAATCTCTGAAGAACAGTGCAGCTTTGTCAAAGGAAAAGGAACTATAATGCCATATATATAATAAGAACACTGATGGAGAGATCAATAGAAGTAAAGACAGACATATACGTATGCTTCATAGACTAATGTAAAGCATTTGATAAAGTGAGACACATAAAAATTATAAGAATGCTGGAAGACATTAACATAGATGGGAAAGATCTGAAACTTATCAAAAACAAGTACTGGCAGCAATCAGCAGCAGTGAGGGTTGAGAACCAAATAGGAGCATTCCAAGACATACAATTGGGGGTGAGACAAGGATGTGTTTTATCTCCTGACCTATTCTCCTTGCACAGTGAAAACATAATGAGAAATATAGAGAACACGCCAGGAATATCAGTTGGTGGGTACAACTGTAACAACTTAAGATATGCAGACGACACAGTCCTGGTTGCTAAAAGTGAAGTGGAGTATAAGCTCTTCTAAGCATCGTGGTTCATGAAAGTAAAAATAAAGGTCTCAGCCTTAACAAAAAGAAAACTGAAGTGATGGTCATCTAAAAAAAAAAAGAATACCACCAAAATGTAGCATTACCATCAGTGGCACAAATCTGAAACAAGTTGATAGATTCAAGTACTTAGGAATGATTATAACAACTGATGGGAAATGTCACAATGAAATAAAAAAGCAGACGTGCTCAGGCCAAGTCAGCATTCCAGACAATGAGACACATCTTGTGCAACAGATCCATATCAATGGAAACAAGATTCTGAGTACTTAAATGTTACATCGAGCCAATTTTGTTTTATGGATGTGAAGCATGGTCTATGAATAAGAGAGTACAGTGAGAAATGGAGGCTATGGAGATGTGGTTTATAAGAAGGATGTTGAAGGTACAATGGACAGCCAAGAAAACCAATGAAGAAGTCTTAAGAGAAGCTGGAGTTAAAAAGCAAATTATAGCAAAGATCAGAGGCAGACAAGTGAGATTTATAGGACAATTCCCAAGAAGAGGAAAATTGGAACACACTGTGGCAACTGGAAAAACTGAAGGAGGAAGAGACAGAGGAAGACAGAGAGAGAGAGAGAAGTTACTGGGTGAGCTGTCAGTATGGCTAGGAAGAAAGTCACCAGCAGATCGCATAATCAAGTCTAAAGACAGGGAATTGTGGAGAGAAATGATCACCTACGACATGCGGCATGGCACTTGAATTTAATTGAATAAGCTCCACTGGTGACTTTCTTCCTAGCCACACTGATAGCCCATCTAGTAACTTCTCTCTCTGTCTTCCTCTGTCTCTTCTTCCAATTTTTCCAGTCACCACAGTGTGTTCCAATTTTTTTCTTCTCAGGAAGTGCCCTCTATTGTTTGCCTCTGAACTTTGCCATAATTTGCCTTATAACTCCAGCATCTCTTAAGATTGTCATGATTGTTGACTTGGCCTGTGCACATCTTTTTTTTATTTCATTGTGACATTTCTCATCAGTTGTTATAATTGTTCCTAAGTACTTGAATCTATCAGCTTGTTTCAGATTTGTGACACCAATGTGAATATGTTACAATTTGGTGGTATTCTTTTCTTTGAGGTGACCATCACTTCAGCCTTCTTTTTGTTCAGGCTGAGACCTTTATTTCTGCTTTCATGAACCATGATGTCCAGAACAGCCTGTTGCTCCCTTTCACTTTTAGTGATCAGAACTGTGTCATCTGCATGCTGTTAAGGTTGTACGTGCCAAATTATATTTCTGTCATGCTCTCTATATTTCTCAATATGTTTTCATTGTACAAGGAGAAAATATTGTACCAGGAAGTTTTAGCATTTTTAACCTATTTGCTGCTATATACTTCTTGAGAGTCATTTCCTGCAGTGCTGAATAATTTGTCGGCCTACTTTCACTCAGTGCTGAATTTTTTTTTCGTCTCAAAATATAAGATGCGTTGGGAGTGCTGATAATTTTTCTTATTACCAGAAAGTATAAATACGTTATAAATCTTGATTTCTTCCACTCTCGTACCATTTAATTCACATTATATAGCTCACAATACATTTATTTTTCATAAGCACTGTTACATAAAATCAAACAAAAAGACAGCAAAATATAATATACCCTTCCAAGACTGTCTTCTCTAAAAGAGTTTTATCTCTTAAATCTTCCTACCAGCCAACCTTCTTCAATACTAAATTCCTGTAGTATGGATATATTTGTTCTTTTTTGTGTCCATGATATTTGACGAACCCTTCTGTAGAATGTATATTCAAAGGCATGTATGTGTTTCTCAGCTGTTTTGTTAAGTGTCCAGGTCTCACAGGCATTTGTTGTGATGGGAAAGATGCATGACCTTACAAATCATAATTTTGTAGTTCTGTCTGTTTCTCTCCACAGCTTCTTTAGATTTTTATTATTTGAAGAGTGATAAATGTCCAATTTACAACATAAATTAAGACAAAATTAAAAAACTAATTATCATACTGGTAAAGAAAGGAAAGTGGAAATGTGTTATATCTATGTCCCATTACATTTGCATGCCATACAAAATTTATTAAAATCATCATCTACATGGACTTACATGCATACCTTTTTCAAATTACGAATTTCTATGCCTATTTCTCTTCCAGTTGGTTCTTTCTCAAATTTTGCGCTGTCGAGCACTTCACTACTATAATCATCAGTCATGGCAATTTTGTTTGGATACCAGTATGATTTCTAATGTAAAAGAGGAAGATAATATCAATGATCAATATTAAAAGCTGCTGAATCTCTCATTCTCTCATCAAAAAAGGAGAACACTTAATCCACAGGTCACGGTCACAAGTTGCTATATAAACAGGGTTATGACAAAGTACTTCCCTGAAAAATATCATATCTTAAAGACATGCTAGACATAAACATGAACCCAATGTTGATCTTATGTGGTATGTATATGTATATGTATCGGAACACTACATTTAGCTGGCAATCTTCCAACTGGGATAGTAGACATAACTCTAGTATGTCCAGGTAGGTCATTGCTGTCACTGTTCACAGAGAAAAAGGGCCCCAAAGCTCCAGAACATGACAAAGCACACCAGACATTCATTTTTGCACCATCTCCTTCAAATTGTTTTAATGGCATGAGTATTTTATGATTCCATATCCTGCAGCTGTGACAATTTACCCAGTCTGATATGTAAAACATTGTTTTATCACTAAATATCCAGCTCTGATATGTGAAACATTGTTTTATCACTAAATATGCAGCTCTGATATGTGAAACATTGTTTTATCATTAAATATACAGTTCTGATATGTAAAACATTGTTTTATCACTAAATATACAGCTCTGATATGTAAAACATTGTTTTATCACTAAATATCCAGCTCTGATATGTGAAACATTGTTTTATCACTAAATATACAGCTCTGATATGTAAAACATTGTTTTATCACTAAATATACAGCTCTGATATGTAAAACATTGTTTTATCACTAAATATACAGCTCTGATATGTAAAACATTGTTTTATCACTAAATATCCAGCTCTGATATGTAAAACATTGTTTTATCACTAAATATCCAGCTCTGATATGTGAAACATTGTTTTATCACTAAATATACAGCTCTGATATGTAAAACATTGTTTTATCACTAAATATACAGCTCTGATATGTAAAACATTGTTTTATCACTAAATATCCAGTTCTGATATGTGAAACATTGTTTTATCACTAAATATCCAGCTCTGTTCTGTAGAACACTGTTTTATCACTAAATATCCAGCTCTGATATGTAAAACATTGTTTTATCACTAAATATCCAGCTCTGATATGTAAAACACTGTTTTATCATTAAATATACAGCTCTGATACGTAAAACATTGTTTTATCACTAAATATCCAGCTTTGACTTTGGCAAAATGTCACTGGCAAATTGGAAATGGCTGGGTTTATCATCTGGTTTTAAAGCCTGCACAATCTGCACTTTGTAGGCATGGTAGTGACAGCAATTATGAGCAACTTTCCAAACAGTTGTTTGTCATATACCCAACTCCAAAGAAGCTCATCTAACTGATTTTTGCTGGCTTTGATACAATGCTTCCTCAATTCAAACAACATTTTCCTGCACAAAGCTGTGTTTTCTGCTCCTTTTTTAGTGCAAAACACCACTAATCTCTTGAACTTTCTTTGCTCAACATCAGACAGCACTATCTGAAGGTGGATCTTTTTTTCTTATGAGTCTTGCAATGATGTATTTTTATAAAGGACAGTTCTTACAAACCAAATTATGACATTGCTGTCTCTTGAACAGTCACCATTTTGAGGAATGACATCATATTTTTTGCCCAGACACCAAAACATTAATGTCAAATAAAACTTTCTGAGTTACACTTTCATATCATGTATGCATTTTCACTGTTCTTTCTACTTTCAACATTTGAAAAAAAAAAAAAAACATGCACACAAACACAAAAAATCTATGTCCCATGACATTTGCACGCCAAAAATATGTGAAGTGTTCATGATTTCATATTTCTAGACTACTACAGTATTTAGGTTAGAAGTGCCAATACACTACCTTTGTTTTCGTAAGGAAACAACAAGCACACAACAAACATACTTCAGATCAGAAGTTACAGAGGGGCTGAATGCAGCACCGTAACCACTATCTTAAGGGTGCTAAACTAACATTCAGACTGAAGAAATATTTTTTATAGTAAATTAAATTTAAGCACAGTAGTCTTCTTCTTCCTCCTCGTTCACTTCTACCACCAAAAACCGCACTGTGAACCTACTGAATTCACGCATGTGGTCCTCGTTAGGTCCCGTGGTCCCCTGTGTGGTCCAAAATAGACCACACGAGTTCCACGAAAGGACCACAAGGGGTTCAGAGTATCACAGTGCTTTAGCCTGTATTCTTGGTGGGTCTCGGAAGCGGGATTGCGTGACACCGTGGTTTTCATTGCACCAGTTTGGTCTAGGGTTGGACTTTCTCACCGGAAGACCTCGACGTGTTTGGAATATCAGTGCATCCCCGCTGGGTGAGAGGCGTTAGCCCACCCAGGCCAGAGTTGGACTTTCTCACCGGAAAACCTCGATGTGTTTTGAGATACCCATGTATCACCGCCGGGTGAGAGGTGGTTGCCCATCCAGTCCAGGGTTGGACTTTCTCACCGGAAAACCTCAGCGTGATTAGGATACGCAGACATCCCCGCCGGGTGAGAGGTGGTTGCCTATCTAGACTTCCCTGGTCCGGTGTCTCCGACTTCAGCATTTTGCGGTCGTGGCCGCTACCCTTCCTAGTTGTGACCAGGATGGAGCTTTTGTCCAGGAGGACGAATCCTCGCCACTAGTGACTTCTACCTCTGGGTTGAGCCGGTTTAGGCATTTCCCAGTATGGGCTTGTTTGGGACGGGACCGACCTCTAGGGCAGAGGTACTGTGACATTCATAGCCTTCAAGATTCACCCCTGGTATGAGCCAGTTTAGGCAAAATTCACCAGTATGGGTGTTTATCAGGCGTTACCGACCTCTAGAGCGGAGGTGGCATGACATGTCTAGCCATCGAGTTCCACCCCTGGTGTGTGCCGGTTTAGGCATATTTCACCAGTGTAGGTGTATTTCGGACGTAGGCGGCCTCTAGAGCAGAGGTGCCATGGTATAGCTCTCGTAGCGATACTACTGGACATACCAGGTTAAACTTCACTTTCCACCACCTTTTCCCATCGGCGCCGCACAGCAACCTTTATTTCCGCATTTACTTTCTTAACCGGGAGGAGCTTCACTCCACGCGCGGCATTTGAAAAGTCAAGCCAGCAGTGACTTAACCTCTGGGACATGCCGGTTCATGCATTTCACCCGATATGACTGCACTCAGGACGTGGCCGACCTCCAGACCAGAGGTGCCGTGATTTGACTGTTTGCTTCGCTTTATTCTTTCAACCACCTTTTCCGCAGTGATGCTGCGCGGCAACCTCATTTGCAAATTTCTTCATTGGCCGGGAAGAGCACCACTCCACGCACGGCAGCTGAAGATCTCGCCAACAGCGAAGCACAGTAGTAAATAGAGATGTTTTGAAAAGAGAAGACACTAAAGAAAAATTTAAAAAGAGGTAAGCCATAAGATAAACACAAGAAGGAATGAAGAAAATAAAAGCATTGATGACAGATGAGAAGATATAAAAATCATTATAAAGAACATGGTGGAAGAATGCCTGGGAGTCAAGACCATAAATAAAAGAAAGAACTGATTCAATGAAGTTTGCAGCGAGGCAATCATGAAGCAAAGAACAGCAAGACAGGTATGACTGAATGACATGAGCAACAAAACAAATGAAGAGAAGTACCACAGTGTAAAAAAAACTCAAAAAGTTATTCATCAACAAAAATGACATATATGAAAGACATGGTAAATGAGATGCAGACATGTCATGAAAATAAGAAATACAGATAATTATATAAAGAACTGTGAGCAATAAAGAAAGGGTATAAACAACCTCTGCAGAGCTTGAAGGACATTAATAGACACAGATAAAAAATGAAGAGAAAATCTGTATTAGATGGAAAGAATATTTTGAAAAACTACTAAATTGTGAAGAACCTGTAAACACATTACTATCTGAAGAAATACAGACTTGTGAACCAGAAAAAGAGGAACCAGACTTAGAAGAAGTCATCTACAGTATCATGCTTCTGTGGAATAACACAGCAACAAGCTTAGATGGAATTGCTGCAGACTTAATTAAGGAAAGATGTCTAAATCTAAATGAACAGATATGTGCACTAATACAACAAATATGGAAAGAATAAAAACTCCCTAGTGACTTGGAAGAATCATTACTGATCACAGTATTCAAAAATGGTAATAAGAGCAAGTGTGGAAACTAAAGAGGAATATCCTTACTACAAACAAGCTACAAAATACTATCTATTATACTTTTAAACAGATTAAAACTATACAGTGAGAACATATTGGGAGACTATCAAGCAGGTCTTATGAAGAGTAGATCAACCATAGACCAAATATTTTATCTACATCAAAGGGCAGAAAAGTAATGGGAATATGGGAATGAAGTACATAATATCTTCATTGACTTCAAGAAAGCCTATAATAGCATAGATAGGAGCAGCTTATGGAAAATTATGAAAGAATTTCAGATACCTAATAAATTAATCAATTTGACCAGAATATACAAGGAGGATGCACAAAATATAATAATATATAAAGGAAGAAAGCCAGAACCCTTCTCTGTAAGAACTGGTTTAAAACAAGGTGATACATTATCTCCATTACTATTAAACCTAGTACTACAAAATGTAATCAGAAAAGTGCAAGAAGAAAGCAGTACAGAAGAACAAGCTAAAATACTAGGATACACTGATGACATCAACCTAGTGGAGGAAATTATACAAGAAGTCATAAATACCTGCATCCACCAGAGAGATGTGGCATTAAAAGTGAGCTTGACCATCAACCAAGATAAGATAGAGTATATGAAGATATCAAGAGACCAGAGCCAGAAATATCCAGATTATATAAATGTTGGAGATATTATTAATCATACTAGAAAAGCAGAAACATACAAATATCTAGGCACAACCTTCAACAGAAGCAATCTAGTAAGAGATGAAGTTAAAAGCAGAGTACTCTGTCTTCTTCAATTTTCTGAGCAATTAAGGCACATGACTGCAGATATAGTTTGGCTCCATTCCTCTCTATTCCTAATCTTCTCTCTCCAGGTGGCGACACCAATTTTTTTTGTTTATATACTCTTCTATGTTGTCTTTCTGTCTCTGTCTTGGTCTACCCCTTGGTTTTGTTTCACTCATCTCTTGTGCATACATAATTTTCGTTGGTCTGTTCTCTTCCATTCTTTCTATATGGCCAAACCAGTGTAGTCTGTACAAATTAAAGACAGTACAGCAGAGTACAGACCGGAAATGTGACCTCTGGCAGGCTCAATACACAACATAGTGTCTAACTGGTGTGATAAGCTTGTTGAGGTCATTTTGTGAAACTAGTGTCCACTAAACCCATAGAATGTTTTCCAAGACGACAAATGTCTGGGGTTGTTCAGGGATGTTATCAATCACTCTTCCTAAACTTGTTCAATTGGGTTAAGGTCAGAAGAATGACCAGGACAAGGAAGACACATGATGCTTTAACACCTAACTCTCCACTTACAATGTATGGCCTATAGCAAGGTGCACTGTCATGCATAAAAATACATTAAGCACACTGCTGTCACAATGGGAGGTAGAAAGGATTCTGATGACCTCATCCATATACTTCTGAGCATTCACAGTCCCCATTCCTGAGACTTACATCCACCTGCACAGATAACAGTCTAGACCATCAAAACTGCCCTCTCTGTATGTCATGTTCTACAACAACACTGTCAGTAAATCTCTCTACAATTTATTTGTCTCCTGGTCCATCTATGACTATCATTAATCTAGATTCACTGCTAAGACAACACTGTGCCATTGATTTGGTGTCATCTTATCCAGTTCAGATGAGACAGATATTGATGATAATTGAGAGGAATTCAAACTATGGGAATTCTTGAATGAATGTCAACTTAAAGTCTCTTCTTTATGATCTGTGTAGATGCTCATGACCCAGTCTCTCCTTCCAGGTTGTTTTCTTGTGAAAGGCACCAGAAAATGATCATCTTTGATGGATACATGTGGCTGAACACTCCTTGGCAAAACAGAGCACTGGACAGTCTGAAGGCTCTATGGATCTCACTTCTGTTATCTCAAGGTGTCCAGTAGCATCACTCTATGAAGATCCAGCCTGTACCATTCTTAAGGTCTGTGAAACTTCCTGATCATTCAAACAACATCCAACCATTTCTAGACAGTAAATCTTTACAATCAAGATTGGCTGCATTGCTTATCTTGACTTGATTTGGTTGTAGGCATATTTTTCTATACTGAGCTGTATCAGAAAAATGAGATATGTTCATTTTCATTTACCATGTGCAAGTGTTCATGAAGTTCATACTTTCATATGAACTAAAAAAGTGGCTGTGAGACCTGGGGAATACAAATTTTCTGCTACCTTCCATGCATGTCAAGATAGGCAATTAAGGAGCTCTGCATAGGGCCAACAACCCTGTCATGTAAAATGTTTTTTGTGTTACAGAAACAGCAATAAATAATCAAAACTCATTGGAAGATGGACCTCTGGAGTGTAAAGCTCATATGACTGCTGGTGGTGAAGGCTGAAAGGAAGCCAGTAGCATGACAGTGGATGTTCTATCACAAAATCTGAAACTGAAATAGGTTTCTGGAATGTGAAAACAAAGTCTGAAATGAGAAAGTTACAACAGATTACTAAAGAAATGAGGAGCTACAAACTTCACATCCTCAGAATAGGTGAGTGCAGATGGCCTATGAAGGGAGGACAAAAACAGTAACAGGAGCAACAATAAACAGTGTTACTTTCAGGAAGAGAAGATAATAAACGTATTGAAAGTGTTATTTAATAAACAGCACTGACGGAAATCAGATCATATATTAATCAATGGTAGGTGGAGACATTCTGAAAGAAATCAGACAGATCATATATTAAGCAATGGTAGGTGGAGACATTCTGAAAGAAATCAGACAGATCATATATTAAGCAATGATTGGTGGAGGCATTCCCTACAAGACACAAAAGTGAGGGGAGGAGCTGATGTAGGTAGGATAATCACCTTCTAGAAGACAGGATAAAAATGCGGATTAAAGGCATAAGACACAAAACAATAACAGTTCAGAAAATGAAAGACCTAATTATAAAAATGTGTGTTTTTTTTTTTTTTACTTTTTCAATCCCTGGGTTTACGAGTTTTAACTCTTTATTCCTTGTGCCAGATAATAAAATGTACAGGTCCTCTTCAGCTGTTCTACATCTCCATACAGAATATAGGTGATTGATGAATTTGGTGGTATCAGGTTCTTCCGAAGGTCCTTCAATGTATACCCCACTGATAGTGTTGGTTATGTGCCATGTTCACTTTTCAGTGCTGTATCCCTGATGTGTCTTGGGTGCTTAACAGTTTCTTTTTCTTGTTTGTTGCATTGCATGCAGGATGGTGTGTGGTCAGCGGTCACTCTGTGTAGGTGCTTACTGAGGGTAATGTGTCCTGTTTTCACCCTGAAAATTGTGCGTTGGTCTCTATGAAATAAGCTATTGATATGGTCTCTGGGGTTAGGTTTTGGCAAGTGAGTGTATAAGGATCTTCCAGCTGGATTGCTGGCCCAGATGTCCATTCACTGCCACTTGCAGTTGTTGTGTATAATGTGTTTAGTTGTTCTCAGTTGGTGGAGATGTGGGGCTGTGACATGGTGGCTCCACTCTTTGCCAGTCTGTCAGCACTTTCATTTCCTCTGATATCTATGTGCCCTGATATCCACTGTAGGGTGGTCTTGATGTCATAGGAGGCAAGTTGGTTTATTGCACTGAGTATGTCAGTTGTAATGTGATCAGCTGATGGTATCCAGTTTTCAAGGGCCTGGAGAGCAGACTGAGAGTCTGAGAAAATAACAACGTTTTTTGGGTGGGAGGCACTGTTTTTGTATTTGGTGGTGGTGGCTGCCAGGGCTGCTAATACTGACTGCATCATAACTGGAGCAGTGGGATCCACAAGGAGAAGAAATGTGACTTGTTGTTTTGTCTGGAAAGAGTACCTCATATCCTGCATTGTCTGTTGCCTTGAATGCTGACCTATCAGTCTATGTATGGATCCAGTCCTTGGGGTAGGATTCTATGGTCTCCAGTGCACACAGCTTTAGGGTATTGGGATCTGATGGTTTGCTCACTAATTTGTTCTTGAGTCTGGTGTTAGTTTGAGCAAGTGTGTAGTTTGTGTTTGATGGGATGTCTGGTACTTTTATAAGTTGTTCTCTGTCTTCAGAGAGTTTGTGTCTAATGTTTAACTGGTCTGCTATGTGCATTGGAGTTTTCAGTTTCAGTCCATTATTATGCTTCCATTTATCAACCACTGTTCTCTTAGGCTAATCTAAGGGCATGCATTTATATCTTTCTACTGTCTCAACGGTTGACTTTTTGCATCTTATATCTAATGGTTCTATGTTTGCATCAATTTCACAAAAAGGACTTCAAAACAGAAGTAAAAAAATTTTCCAGTGTCACGAACACTAAGATAAATGCTAGAACCAAAAATTTAGATCAGAAATGGAACAAGATAGAAACAATGTACAATGAAAGCTGTAAAACTTGCTTAGGTTTCAGAAGCAAGAAGATACAGGACTGGATGACACCAGAAAATCTGAAAACTATATAAAGTTGAGAAAGTAGATTAAAAGTAAGAAAATGGAGGCCAAGTCAGAAAGACAAAAAGAATAATATAATTAACAGTACAGACAGTTAAATAAATTAATAAAACCACAAATCTGGACTGATAAAATGAAATAGCTGGATGAACTAACAAGGCAAGTCAAGGATGCAGTACTGAAAGTTTGAAATGGCACATAACCAACACTATCAATGAGGGGCACAGAAAACCAATGTTTCTGATAAATCAAAGTAAGATAAAAGGGAAGAGTTCTATTCATAAAAATTAAACTGAAAAATAAAAAGTTCAAACACCTGTTACTAAACTTTTTGCTTGGATGCATCTATGCAAACATACATACATGCAAACACACAAGCATGAATGCATGCATACACACATTCATGCACACACATATATCTGTATGTGTCCATGCATACTGACAGACATACAAACAGCCTGTTTTACTCATAATCCTGCACATCAGACTGTTCCTAGCACCCTGTCAAATCCAAAAAAGGGGAAAAGGAGAATATATTGACATCCAGCTCGAGGTATTTTTTTATATTTTCATTGATATCTTCATGCTGTCTAGTGATCTGATATTTTTTTTTAACTTTCACCGTTCACTAAAACGATTTACCACTCCCACAACTAAATGTCAACTTAGATGAAGTTACACTGAATGAAAGTGAAACAGCAGTGAATCTAATGGCTAACAACAAAGTTGCAGGTGAAGATGAAATTACAGTTGAAATGTTAAAAGCTATTAACAGTACAACATAAGCCAACTACAGAGAATGTTAAATAAAATTTGGAAGGAAGAAAACGTCCCTTCTAAGTGGAAAAAAGGAACCACTGTTAAATACCCAAAAAGGCAACCTCAGTGACTGCAATAACTGGAGGGGTATAATCTTATTATCATTTGTGTCAAAGGTGTCTTGTAAAGTGATTATGAACAGAATTAAGGATGTAGTGGATACTGCAATGAAGGAAGAACAGGCTGGATTTTGAAAAGAGAGAAGCTGTCTCAACAAGATCTTTACTCTAAAAATAATACTTGAAGAACACATTGAAAAGCAGAAACATTTAATCCTGTCCTTTATAGACTTAAAAAGGCATTTGATAGCATACACAGAGATTCATTGTGGAGAATTTTAAGACTAGAGATCTCTACAACAAATATGTTTGTGCAGTCAAGACAGAAGAAGGAATGAGCAAATGGTTTCAGACTGAAACAGGCATGAAACAAGGATGTACATTATCTCCTTTGTTTTTTTTTTTTAATTGCCATAGACGTTATACTGAAAAGATGATGTACAGGTAACACCAGCATTGATTGGGTACATGGGACCCAACTAGAGGATCATGAGTTTGCAGATGACATAACTCTTATCAGTGACAATGTGAAATCAATGCAGGAAAAACATATTCCGTCTTTCTTGGCTAGAAAAATAGGTCTTGAAATTAACAAAGACAAAACAAAAATAATGAAACCTCAATAATCAAGAATGAAAAATATACATAAAAGGAACATATGTTGAAGAAGTCAACCGATTTGCATACCTTGCAGCTACATAAACCAGGACAGTGACACCAGAAAGGAAGTTAGAATTAGAATTGCAAAAGTAACATTATCTTTAAAAAATGTTGAGAACATATGGAATCCAAAAGTTATAAGCACAAAAACCAAGTTAAGATTATTCAATTCAAATGTGATATCCACCCTCATTCATGCACATGAAAGCTGGAAATCAACTAAAGACATAGACAAGAAATTAGACTCTTTTGAAAACAAATGCCTAAGGAAAATACTCTGCATCAAGTGGAACAAATTCAAGAACAACACAGAGATAAGACAGCTCAGCAAACAACAATCTGTCTCATGGGTGATCAGAAAAGGAGATGAAAATATGTGGGCCATGTGATGAGAAGAAACAATCAGAGAATACCAAAGCAAGCTATCAAGTGGAGCACGAACATGCCAAAGAAAAAAAAAAGAGGTCAACCATGTGAAACTCTAAAGAGGACATTGTTAAGAGAAGCCAGTTTAGTGGGAATAACATCCCTTGATGAAGTTGAAAAACTCACCGAAAACAGGAAAATTTAGCAAACAACTATGTGAGACATATATATGACTTTTAACGCCACGGGAAGGATGTAAGATATAAGATTCACTCAAAATGATCCATATAGCACTAGAAATTCTTTCTCATTTTCATGGATAAAATTTTTCACCAGAAAATGTTTAGAATTTTCTATACTTTACTTTTGCTTATATCATGAAAGCCTTCATTTGTTGCACCTTGAAACCAATGTTATCTTAATGCTAAAGAATTTACATTTATGACTCTTTCAGAACTTTTCATATTTTTGCTACTGCATTAATGTTACTAAAGAAAAACATGAAAATTACTTACAGTAAAACAGAAGTTATATGGTTGAGGCACTCCAGATTCACCAGGCCAAATACTGTCTATGTACCAAGCAATAAGAAAATGTAACACCGAGTCTATAAGCAGCATTATAATAAAGTCTAAAAGGCTGACACTGTCATCTATAACTACCGGTCTGTGAAATGTGTCCCAGCGGGCTCCTTCTCCTGCAAGAGGTGAAATTAAATCATATTAATTCAGTTTGTTAACAATTTGTTTTTCTTGCAGTGTGGCTGCAGGCTTGAGCTACTGATGTCACAGTGCAGATATTTTAGCACATTCACCGAGTTATATGAGGAGCGGTTACAGAGACCATCTTTCATTCAAGGTGTGGACCTAATAAGACTTTCTGGCAACCTCTGGTTGTATTGAGAAGATACTGATCTATTCCCCATTAGGCTAAAGGTAAAAAAGGAAAATTCCTGTTTCCATGCCATTAAAGCATGTTGGGGATATGTTATTAGGCTCATTTTTTTCCATGACCTTCAGCACATGAAAGTGTGAAGTATCATGCCTAGCCACATTTGCCTTCCCAGATTTCTCTGGTACCTATTTTTGAGGCTGGGTCGACCCTGGGGCCTTTATTTCTTTTGTTGTGTACCAGTAAAAATCTCACTGCTGGGACTGAACTTGCTACCACCAGATTAGTAAACTGAACAATCAGGCTGAAGGAGAACATCTTATTCTAGAAGCACCACCAAGGGGTGAAATAGTCTTAGCCATACCTCTCTTGCTGGCAGTGATCCCTACACTATTCCTCTACATTTGTCCAATTCACAGCGTATGGAAGATTATTCATTTTACAGCTATGGCATTAAAGCAGTCTACAAATATCTGAGGAATCTTGAAAACAAAAGAGACTTTTCATCAACTGTGACTACTTAAACAACAAAATATGATCAGGATCACATAATTAGCTTAATGTGCTGTGTCACAAAAATATGCTTAACAACCATGAACTTAAAAAAAAATTAAGATAAAGACTGAAACTGTACAAGAACAATGTGATTCTCTTAAAGAAAATGTTTATACTGTGAACAACAAATGAGCAGTCACCAGAAGTAAATAAAGATTTATAAATAAAGATCTACTCTTATTTTACAGTCAAAGCATTATGACAGATATTAAACATTTCAAAAAAAGAATAAAAATAGGAGGCCAAATATAAAAAACCTGATATATGCATATGACATCTGCTGAGCACTGATTATGAAAGCAGTTCTCAGAGGCTAGGAAACAAGGCTACCAAAAACAGCAGATTATCTTACATCTTACATCCTTCCCGTCCCCTTAAACGTCACATAGGGCTCACATGGTAGTTCGCCAATTTTGTTTTCCATGAGTTTTTCAACCTCATCAATGGATTTTATGCCTACTAATATGGCCTCTCTTAACCTGTGATGAACAATTGAAAATAAATAGTTTATGTACATAAGGCTTTAAAATTGTTATGCCTTGATGGTCCACTATAATCAGAGATGTTTTAATGGTGTCTGGGATAATGAAAAGATTAAGAACCAGTGTATGAGATAATAAATGCTATTAAACATTGCACCTTGCAAATAAAATATCATCTCCTCCATTATGACACCAGTAAAACTATTTAATGGAGCCTTAATTTTGTCTTGCTTATTATCTTAATGAAAGGAATTTTGCTGTCATGTCTTGAAATAAGAAACTACTGATTAATAACTTGTCACATAATAACAGGGCCTACCTGTTCCCTCAAACATCCCTATACACATTGCCCCAAAACCCACTGCAGTGTTGAAAAGAAGGCTTGCACAAAGTTTATCAACTCTAGTCAGGTCATCATACCTTCTATAAAGAGGCATGTACGGGATAGAGAATACAAAAAAAAGGACTCCTGAGACAACTGCTGCGCTATTTGCTGAAAAGAGAAATTTTGTTGAAACTGGTCTGAACTTTAGAATGCATCAATGTTTAATTAGCATTTATAAAATTATAAATTACAAATGACAAAGTAAATTCTAGTATGTCAAACACAGTTTTAAATATAAAATAGTCTAAACAATCCATACTACAAACCTTATGCACATGATATGATTAAAGAAGTAAGTTCTGCAAAAAGTCTACAGCAGTTTATCATATGTATAGGGTGTCTGAACAGTGGCGAAGTGGTTAGTGCACTGGTCTCTCATGGCGAAGGTCGGGGTTCGAATCCAGCCGGAGGCGCCCCAGTCACCCAGCTATAGAAATGGGTACCCGACTTCTTCTGGAGTTGGGGAAGGAAAGGCGGCCAAGCGTGATACTGACCATATCACCCTCTAGTGTGCTGACAGGTCATGGAAAATATGGGAACTAACACCATATCCCTATGTGCCTCTAAGCTTTTCTTTTTTTTTTAACATGATAAAATTAAAGAAGTTCTGTAAAAAACTCAACAGCAGTTTATCATATGTATACGTATATACATGATAAAATTTAAGAAGTTCTGCAAAAAGTTCACAGCAGTTTATCATATGTATACAAATATACATGATAAAATTAAAGAAGTTCTGCAAAAAGTCAACAATAGTATATCATGGCTTTTCTTATAGAAGAAGAGCTAATGTATTACTCTGTAATTTCCCATACATATAGCATCCTATTATACTGCTTTGTATTCTCCTTTGCATATAGCATCCTATTATACTACTTTGTATTCTCCTATACATATAGCATCACCCCACCCCAACCCAAATAGTTTCTTCATTCTTCACCTTGTTGTTGAACTTGTTTTATATGTTTAAAATTCTGTCCACTTGTTAACATATATTAACTTGTATAGAATATATACTATTAAAAAAAAAAAAGAAACAAATATGATGTTGTGATTTGAACTAAAGTTTGCTGATCAGGCAAGGGTAAATTGCCTGAAACATTCACTTGGACATCAACTTTATACACTGACCTGAATTGTACTCAGTAGATGATTCATGAGCACACAAAAGCGACACTAGTGAAAAAAGCATTTTTAACAATGACTCATGACAGGTTCATGAGAATCCCAAGAAACTTACTGACTATGTTATTGAATGCCATTAAAAGATTGATGCTCTTCGAATCAGTTCATTTCAAAATTCAGTGCACAAGTATGGCTCACCTCACTACAGAACAACGACTCATCATCATTGGACGTTTACAGACTGAACAGTCACAAAGTGTAGCAGCCAGACAATTTAATGTGGTTAGAAGCACCATTAGTCACCTTTGGAGATGTTTTCAAGAAACTGACTCAGATACAGACCGGCAGCTCAGTGGAACACCCATAGTCACAATTCCTGCCAAAGACCACTTCATATGGCTGCATCACCTCAGGAATTGATTTGCATCTGTGTCCTCAGCAGTCTAGTTAATGACAGCAGCTCACTGAATTTCAGATCAAATGGTTAGGAACTGGGTGCATGATGGTGGTCTTTGGGCTAGAAGACCCTACAGAGGTCCTGTCCTTATGGACCAGCTTTGCCAGAACCGACTGCAGTGGGTGAACCAGCACAGTCAGTGGACAGCTGCGAATGATTGGAGAAGGTTTCGATTTAGTGATGAATCATTCTTTCTGCTCCAGCAACAGGATAGATGGAGAAGAGTTTATCGGAGAGTCCATGAGCACTACGGCCAGAACTGTGTGGATGAGGCTCCTCCACATGGTGGTGGAGGTTTACTGGTGTAGGGGATGATCAACTTCATGGGAAGAAGTGACCTGGTGCAAATTTAAGGATGCCTGAATGCCCAATGATATGTCACTGAAATTCTTCTTCCTCACGTCCTTCCATTTCTGGCTGCACCAGGGTTAATTTTTCAGCAGAATAACGCTCAACCTCATGTAGAGCAACTCACCACCCAGTTCCTTGCTGAAACAATGTTGAGACCATTCTGTGGCCATCCATGTCATCAGACATGAACTCAATAGACAAGTCAAGCTAGTGAAACATGGCGCCAACCACTGAGGGAAGAGTGGGCATCCATCCCATAACAACAGATCCAAGGGGTAATTAGATCCACGTCATTCTCTGATACCGGGCAGAGGAGACCATACACTGTACTGAAATGGAGGCCTCAGTCGCAAAGAATAAATATCCAAACCAAATTTAATGAATAGCATTTCATTGTTAAAGTCTTAACGTTTCTTCATGCCAAAATTGAAACATTAATTCTGTAAAATAAAATTTTGATACAAGTTTGAAATTTGGTGTCCGACTACAGCAGCGTTGCATTTCTTTTTTTCAACAGTATATGTAAGCTGGCACAGCACTAATTAGATCTTCATTGAAATATCTCATACTATTAAGACTGAACTATAAAATTATGCTTTACAGGAAATATAATGTTAACAGCATGCTCATACTGTACCTTTCTGAAAAAATGTGCTGACCATAAAGCAAAACGTGATCAGAGCAATGGCATAACAAATCATAAAGATGCAGAACGCGTGAAACTTTGAAGAGGACATTATTAAGAGAGGCCAAATTAACAGGCATAATTGGCGAACTACTTTACGAGCCCTATGTGACGTTTAACGGCACAGGAAGGATATAAGATATAAGATTTTTACTTAAAATCATAAAAGCTTTATTGCATCACAAATTACTATTATTTCACATCTTTTTTTGTAAAAGAAAGCATAAGTTTTGCAAAAGTTTAGAGTCTAAATTTATGAAAAATTTTCTTAGTGTTCTGAATGTTAAATATTAATGTTTCCTCCCTTTCTGTGGTCAAAGGATGATAACTTAAAAATATTTCGTCTGAAAAATACCCCTCCCCCAAATGACTTAAGTATGAATACCCCATGACTTAAGTATGAATACCCCATGATTTAAGTATGAATACCACCATGACTTAAGCATGAATACCCCATGACTTAAGTATGAATACCACCATGACTTAAGTATGAATACCCCATGACTTAAGTATGAATGCCTCCATGATTTAAGTATGAATACCACCATGACTTAAGTATGAATGCCTCCATGACTTAAGTATGAATACCACCATGACTTAAGTATGAATATCCCCATGACTTAAGTATGAATACTTAACTCTGTTGCTCTCACCCTGTGTCGGAATATTTTTGTTCAGAATATTACCAGGCAAGAAGTATACAGTGTTTCATATGCTTAACAGTTCATTATAGGCTCATTATCTTTTATATTACATATTTCCCATGCTGTTAAATATCACATAGGGCTCAAATGGTAGTTTGCCAAGTTTTCTTGTTTTTGGCGTGCTTTTCAACTTCATCAAGGGATGTTATGCTCACTAAATAGTCTCTCTAAATAGACAATGATGTCCTCTTTAGAGTTTCATGTGGTCAACCACTTTTTCTTCAGCCTGTTATGTTCCACTTAATAGCTTGTTTTGGGATTTTCTGATTGTTTCTTCTCATCACATGACTGACATATGTCCATCTTTGTTTTTCTGATCACCCATGAGACAGGTTATTGTTTGGTAATCTGCCTTATCTCTGTATTGTTCTTGAATTCATTCCACTTTAAACTGAGTATTTTTCTTAGGCATTTGTTTTCAAATGAGTTTAATTTATTGTCTATTTCTTAACTGTTTTCCTGCTTTCAATCTTAACTCATACATCAAACTAAAGATTGATTTATTGAACTCTGCAACTGGTGAAGATAGCACACAGGCCTGCCTGACATTCTGTCCTTTATCATACAACTTTCTCTCTCTTCCAATCTGCATCAGCCCAAATATGTAATGCATGTAACAAACATGATTACAATTGAAAACAAAACTGGAATAACAAAGTTGAAATGATAAAATGGTTACATTTCACTTTCCAAGGGCTCAATATAGGATATAACTAAGCAATAACAAAATTACTCTCTCAGTCTTAAACATCAATAAATCTCTATCTGCACCTTAAGTTCCCAGGGCACAGGGGGCATCCAAAAGGGTTTTTCTTTGCCTGTCCTTTGCCTTTTCCCCCCGCTCTTGCCCAGGTGAGCCCTCTATTGCTCAACATCCTTTCTGTTGTTCTTCTCCATCTCTTTTGGTCTACACTTACTTCTGACCCATGTGGGGTCCATCTTAGTGCTATTTTTGGTAGTGAGATGTCAGTCATTTGGAGCACATGTCCCAACCATTGCCATCTGGATCATTCTGCCTCTGGTCCCTTGATATCTTCATACACTCTGTCTTATCTTGGTTAATGGTCCAGCTCAATTTTAGTGCTACATCTCTCAGGTGTATGCAGGTATTGATGACTTTTTGCATAGTTTCTCTCACTAAGTCAATGTCATCAGCGTATCCTAGTACTTTAGCTTGTTCTTCTGTACTGATTTCTTCTTTTTTTGCTTTTCTGATTACCTTTTTTAGTATTAGGATGAGTAGTAATGGAGATAATGTATCTCTCTCTCTCTGAACCTTAAGTGGTCAGGGCACATGGGGCTTGCGCAAGTGTTTTCCACAAATGCCTTTCCTTTGCCGTTTTTTTCTACTCTTGCCCAGGTGAGCCCTTTATTGCTCAACATCCTCTCTGTTCTTCTCCATGTCTCTTTTGGTCTACCCTTACTTCTGTTCCCCTGTGGTGTCCATCTTAGTGCTATTTTTGGTAGTGAGTTGTCAGTCTTTCAGAGCACATGTCCCAATCATCACCCGCGTCTTTCCTCAATAATTGCTGTCAGTGGCTTCATCTGCATTTCTGCCAACAAGATGTTATTTCTTATAGTGTTTGGCCAAAATATTTTTCTAATTCTTCATAAAGTCTGGAATGAATTCAACTTGTTTTCTATGGTTTTGGTGATTTTCATGCATTTACTTCCATGGACTAGTACACTTAGAACATTACTCTTAAATATCCTGAATTTCATCTTCATGCTTAGTTTTTTAGATTTCCATATAGTCTGCAGCATTGCAAAAGCCTGGTTTACTCTAGTAAGTTTGCTGTTATGTCCTCTGCGCTGTCTCCATTTTCTACTACTCTACTGCCAAGGTATACAAATTCGTTGAACTCCTCCACTAACTTGCTACCTAATCTGAGTACATTTCTGTTGTTCACATTTTCCTTCATTAACTTTGTATTTCCTAAGTTGATCTTTAATCCTATGTTGTTTGCAATCAGAGTTAACTTATTTATTTTATCTTACATATCTTTGTGCCTGCTTGATAGGAGACAAATATTGTCTGCAATGTCAAGGTACTCCAGCTCTGTGTCGAGGGTCCATTGTAATCCTCTGCATTTGTCTGATGTTGCCTTATTCATCAACCAGTCTACTGCCAAGATAAACAATTTTGGTGATAGTACACATCCCTGTTTCACTCCTGTTTGTACCCTAAAGCTGCTGGAGGTATGTTCTCCACAGATCACTTTGCACTGAAAACGCTCATATGATGACATACACTATCCTATATGGGAGGCCATGCCATCTTAGAATTTTTCACAGTGCATCTCTGTTGACACTGTCAAAGGCTTTCTCATAATCTATAAACAATGCATATGTTGTGTTATGCCACTCATTTGCCTGCTCTAATATTTGTCATCATAAAACGCATTACTAGGCTACAATCCAGTAAGTGATTGAATCCTCAGACTTAAAGGCATTTCTAGAAATGTAACAATCATCCAGATATATGTACCTACATCAGCAGCAGAAGAAGAGGAAGTAGAAAACTTTTATAACACACTGAAATGACAATAGACCAGGTACGGAAAATAATACTGTATTAATAATGGGGGATTTTAATGCAATGATTAGTACAGAAAGAACAGAAGATGAAGGACATGTTGTAGGGAAATTTAGCATAAGACATAGAAATGAGGCAGGTGACAATCTAATGGCATTTTGCATGGAAAATGAGCTAATAATTACTAACATACTTTTTAAACAACATCCAAGAAGACTTTACAGATGGACATCACTTGATGGGAAAACCAAGAATCAAATAGAATACATTTTAATTCTTTGTGTATTCGGACACGCGTTCTGCATGGTTGTATCCCTGTTACTATACACTTTTAGACGTGCAGCGCGATGATGGTTTGTAGCTCTCTAATTTTGAAAATAATCAAAGTATCTTAAAACCAGCAGTTGACTTCCTTCCGGCCTCGTGTTTGAAGCCGACAGAGAAATTCTGTAGAGTGATTCTGTATTCATTTAAAGCCATATTTTCAAAGTTTATCGTCGCTAGGCCTATGTTTATCAACAAATATGGCTTCTAGTGCTAGTTTCTTTCGCCCAGAGCAGCATATTTCTGCATTACAAGCTCAGAATTTAATTTTAAAATGTCTAGACTGTGGTGTAGAGAATGCAGTAGTAGAGATTGTGAATTTTTGGACCCACATGGCGCCGATTCAAAAAATCTTTTGTTTTTTTTTGGTCCAGCAGCAAAATGTGTTAGAAGGGTAGCTGGTGATACTACTTCTCAGCTTTTTGCTAGTACTAGCTGTAATATCACAATAAGTAATGCTGGAGATTGAGTAATTTAACAAATTAAATGTTGTAGAATGCTTCAAATTAAAAAAAACAAAACAAAAACCAAAACACAATGGCCTGTTTTCTGGTAAATATTAGTCAACGACCGCCCACTTGTTTTCATGTAAATATTACCTACCCACTTGGTGTTTTTAGTTTGCTGTGAATGCATAACTAGTGCATATTTTCATGCAAATTTTGGAAGATATGTGAAGAAAAGGTGTTTGTGTACATTTTTATTCATTATGGAATTATATGACCAACTACAGTGGATTAACTTGATGGGTAAGTGACAAAAAATGTATTTTATTCCTTCATTTTCCATTCTTTCTTCTCAGTTTTTAGCTCTCTTTTTTTTGGTTGTATACTAACAAAATGTAAAAAATTTTATTAGTAAAAAAAAAATACATTTTTTCTTCTTCAAAATAAGGTATAATACTTCATACTACAGATCAGATTATGCCTTTGTCATTCTTTTAAATGTGACAACCATCCCATTTCACATTGTGAAATTTACCCCCCTTGGTCTTTAGAGGGAAACACCCCCAGCAGACAAAGAATTAATGCAAAGAAGGTGGAGGTAAAGTAAAAACATTACCAGGTGCTGACTGTGACATAGACCATGAGTTATTAATAGCAGACATAAAGATAAAGACAAAAAAGACAGTTACGGGATCAAGACCACCCGCTTTGATCTTACAAAAGTACCAGAACAATACGGTATAGAACTGAAGACCCATTTTGAAATTCTGATGGCTGTACAGGAAGATGAACTGGCTATGCAAGCTAGAGATATCTTAATAAAAACAGCTAAAGATGTAGTTCCAGTAAAGCAAACACAAAAGAATGGATGGATTACAGCAGGCACACTAGAACTGATAACATAGAGAAATGAAGATGCACTGGAAAGTGACAAAATACAGAAAAGAGGAATATAAATCTTTAACAAAAGAAGTACGAAGAAACATAAGAAATGACAAAAAACAGTACATACAAAATTGTTGTGAAAGAATAAAAGAACATCAGAAGTGTGGAAGAGATAGTGAAATGTTTAAAGAAATGAAGACATTCATGAGAAATGTCACACCTAAGCAAAATGTAATTTGTGATGAGATGGGGAATACCTTGACAGAGACAGGAAATACTAGAAACATGGAAGGAATATTGCAGAGGAATGTATAAAACAAGTGACTGTGAAAGCAGAAATCAACAGTGTGAATTATTATTAGAGGAGAAAGAACCCAAACCGACAATAGAAGAAGTTTTATGGGCAATAAAGAATCTGAAAAATGGTAAATCACCAGGATGTGATGAAATAACAGCTGAACTTATTAAAGCAGGAGGAATGGAATGTGCAACAATCTATCATGCACTATGTAAAAAGATATGGCATTCAGGAATTTGGCCAAAAGAATGGAAAAGAACTATTCATACCACTGCCAAAAAAAGGTAACTTGAAATAATGCACAAACTACAGAACAGTCAATCCAGTAAAAATTCTATTAAAATCATAACGAGTTGACTACATAAGAAAACAGAATTCAATATAGTCCAAGCTGGTTTTAGTCAAGGAAGAGGATCAAGAGATCATATATTCAATATAAGATTAATAATACAGAAATGCAGAGAGTTTAATGTGAATCTATATTTATCTTTTACATACTATACAAAGGCATTTGACTGTGTACAACACCAAAAACTTTGGGAAATAATGGAAAAAAAATGGGATTTCTGACACATTTGATACAATTACTACCACTGCTGTATCTAGACCAACAGGCAGCATTAAAAATAAATGGTGAAACAACAACTTGTGTTGATATAAAAAAAGGGGTCCATCAGGGCTGCATATTTTCACCTTACTTATTTAACATGTATACTGAAAATAAAATGAGGAATGTTAGAGTGGAAATAGATATTACTGTCCATAACACAAAAAGGAATGGAAAAATGAATTATGTCAACACATAAGAATAGTGAAGAGCTAAACTTTTATCTTAATGAGAATAAAACTAAACTGATGACAATTCACACAAAAAAAGCAGCTGTAATATATATCAATGAGGAAAAATTGGAAGAGGTTGAGAGATTTGAATATCTTGGATCATTACTAACTAGTAATGGAGATATAATAAGGGAAATTAAAAGGATAACATGTACCATTCTTCAGAAATTAAAACAACTAAAAAAGCTGTGGAGGGGAACAGACAGAACTACAAAAATAAGATTTTTAAGGGCATGCATGACTCCCATTGCAATGTATGCCTGTGAGACAAGGACACTTAACAAAACAGCTGAGAAACACATAAATGTCTTTGAATGGAAATGCTACAGAAGAGTTCTTCAAATATCATGGACACAAAAAAGAACAAATATATCCACACTATAGTAACTTAATACTGAAGAGGGCTGGCTAATAAAGAGGATTAAATAGAGAAAATGTTAATATTCTGAACACATTAAACATCATGATAATTTATAGAAGACCATCTGGGAAGGGTACATAATGGGAAAAAGAAAGAGAGGAAGACCAAGGTGAAGATTCCTGCAAGACATCATTGATAACCTGCAAATGGATGCATCACCAGCAGGGCATCTTGGTTACAACAAGGAGGCCTATAAGAAAGCTGTTTGGGAGGCATAGTTCTGCAAGGGACATGCAAACGACTGACTGACTTAATACAAAATCACAGTAAATGAAAAGACTGATTCACTGGCAAGGAAGGAAGGAGAGCTCTCACAACCAGAACTGAGCATATCATATGACGCAGCCACAACACTGATCAAAGTCAAATATAAAATGAAGTGGAAAAGAAAGAATCTAGCTTATCAGAAGAATAACCCCTATTACCAACTGGACAAAAAAAGAACAGGTCATATCTTCTGAATCCACAGGGGACAATGGAATATCAAAATGTTATCATATGTATAAAAGCCAAAGGCACATCTGATGAGTGCATCTCTGGCACTTGAAAAATGGCAACCCAGCATCTGATGCAAGACCTTCCCGGCAAGAGGAGCTAAGAAGACATGTGCCATCACCTGATCAAGTTGTATGGAAATGTCAACAATCTGAAGTGGGTTGCTCTTCAAAGATATCAACATTGATGTCTGAGAATGTTCAGAGAAAGTAAATCAACATATGAAAACTAAAGATGTCTAAATCAACATACAAACAGGGAAGATCTGAAGGTTTCTGAATCAACAAACATGGAAGATCTGACAGTGTCTGAATCAACCTATAAACATAGAAAATCTGATGTCTGAATCAGTATATAAAAACTGAAAGTCTAAAGATGACTGAATTAACAAATAAGCATCTAAGATCTGAGGTGTCTAAACCAACATATAAAAACTGAACATCTAATGATGTCTGAATCAATATACAACTATGGAAGTTCTAAATGTTATGAATCAAAATATAAATGTGGAAGTTCTAAAAATTTCTGGATCAAAATACCAAACTGAAGATCTAAAGGATTCTGAATTAATAAAGACTATATTTAGAATGTCTTATTTTACATAACTGAGATAATGGCTGCAGTAAAACTGATTCTGGTAGAGTACAGTTAGACAAAGATGTTCATCAGAGCAGTTTTTTTTTTGTTGAAATATACAGACTGAAATATACAGGAAAAAGGAATAAATTAGCAACACAAGACAAAAGCTGGAAATTGTTATGAAAAACTCAAGCAATCCAATATTGCAGCAAAAGTACCTTTATCAAAGACAACAGACAGTATTAAACATGATCAACACCTGTAGCAGAATACAGGTTAGATAACTTGATTGAAAATTTGGGGTTTTAATTCTTTTGCTTGTTTATCTTATCTTATATCTTATATCCTTCCCGTGCCGTTAAATGTCACATAGGGCTCACAAAGTAGTTCGCCAATTGTTCCTGTCTTCGGCGAGTCATTCAACCTCATCAATGGATTTTATGCCTGTTAATTTGGCTTCTCTTAACAATGTCCTCTTCAGAGTTTCACGCGGTCTGCCTCTTTTTCTTCGGCCTGTTGTGTTCTTGATAGCTTGTTTTGGGATTCTCTGATCATTTCTTCTCATCAAGTGACCAACATATGTCCATCTCCTTTTCCTGATCACCCATGAGACTGGTTGTTTAGTCATCTGTCTTATCTCTGCATTGCTCTTGAATTCGTTCCACTTGATGCCGAGTATTTTTCTTAGGCATTTGTTTTCAAAAGAGTCTAATTTATTTTATATTTCTTTAGTTGTTTTCCAGCTTTCACATGCATAAATGAGGGTGGATATTACATTTGAATTGAATAATCTTAACTTGGTTTTTGTGCCTATAACTTTTGAATGCAATATGTTCTCAAGGTTCTTGAATATCGATTCTGCTTTTGCAATTCTGATTCTAACTTCCTTTTTAGTGTCACCATCCTGGTCTATGTAACTGCCAAGGTATGCAAATTGATTGACGTCTGCAATATCTGTCCCTTCTGTATGTATTTTTCCATTTTGATTAAGGGGAATTTTCATTATTTTTGTTTTGTCCTGCTCCTGAGTTATGCTTCACTCTTGTGTGATTGTTTTGCATAAGATATTTGAGGCGTGTGTGTGTATGTGCATGTGTGTGTGTGTGTTTGAGAGAGAGAGAGAGAGAGAGAGTGAGATAGTGGGAGAGAGAATAATAACTCTTGCTGAACCTTTTGAAAATGAATTAGGTAAGTTAGAGTGAAAGCGATGAGGCTGAAGGTTAAGTTGGAGTTCTTACAAGAATGTAGATTGGAGTAATTAGTTATTAGAATGATGCTCTGATTAATTCTTATGTGTAAGGAATGTGGTTTTGTAAGTTGTTTTTTTTTTTTTAGTTCCAATAGCAGCAGCATTAATTATAATTAGTTAACCATCCAAAATTGTATTCTTCATGTTACTTTGTGATAGGATATATTACTTCACATATTTTTATCAACTCTTTACATCATCATTGTGTAGCATGCAAATAAACGTATCTGTAGATGATCAGCATCTCAGGGTTGGATGATCTACCATTGTTGTATGTTTATAGATACTGTTATCTGGGTTGTCAGTACATATGTTCTTTGTGTTTAGCCACAAGCAAAGATACTTTTATAACCTAAAAAAGTTATAAATGGCATGCAATTTACATATGCTATAGTTTAACATAAACTATGGGACATTATAAAAGTGTCAGAAGTAGTCACACACAAAAACTGAAGGTTTAAAGTATCAAAATTAACATATGAAAAATTCAGAGTTTAATATTTCATAATTAACATACAAACACTGATGATGAAACAAACAAACAAACAAACAAACACACAAACACACACACACACACCCACCCACAAACCCACCCACTGACAGACAGACAGACGGACGGGGGGGGGGGGGGGGGGGGGGGGAGACACACACACACGCACGCACGCACGCACACACACACACACACACACACAGAGATATGTGTTCTAATTACCTTGAGTTTTCTCTCCTTCTCCTGGACCAAATTCTTGGTGCTGATTATCACAACTGGAAGGAAGCTAACCACAAGTAAGAATGGGAACAGTTTCTGTAATATAACTGGGAATTCATTAAGTGTAAAGGGTGGAAATGCCATGCATTTTATATACAGATCAGAAATGTTCATTAGGGTTTGATTAATTCCTTCCCTGAGTGCCCAGTAATTTGAAAAGCCTTCACCAATGGCAAGTTGAAAGAATGCCACTCCACTGCTATCATACACTGGAAAAGAACAGCCTGAAATTATCATGAAAAAAAATTGTTAGCCTGAATTTATCATGAAAGACAATTATTAACAGCCTGAATTTATCATGAGAAACAATTATTAACAGCCTGAATTTACCATGAGAAACAATTATTTTCACTTTCTACAGCACAATATTTTGCTTCATGTTTTATATACTCTAGGAATTATCAAGAAATTATAACACAATTATGCTGGTACATGACTGTTCATTCAAAATCAAAGTTCCTGAGTTGATAGGCTGATATTTTGACTGAAACAGTTAACACATAAAGGACAGTATAAAAATATCCATTGTTGACTTGAATTCTGACCAATTGTTGATGGTTGTTGTTAACTTATGTGTCTATTAATTACATTCAAAGGATTCCATGAAACATGAGGGAACAAAAGTATTTTATGCTTTACTGATTATAAAGATTATTTTTTAAGTTTCTCACTATCACATAAAAACTGACAAATGCTGCTCTTAAATTTTATCCTGTCATAATTACTTAGATCTGTATACTTTTAAAGCTCATTTAATTTTGCACAACTACAGTTATTATCTATAAATGACTGAACTGCTTCCCTTAATCTGTGTTCACATTTCTGTCTATACTCACTGGACTGCTTTCCTTAATCTCTCTCTCTCTGAACCTTAAGTGCCCAGGGCACATGGGGCTTCCGCAAGGGCTTTCCACAAATGCCTGCCTTCGCCTTTTTCTCTGCTCTTGCCCAGGTGAGCCCTCTATTGCTCAACATCCTTTCTGTTGTTCTTCTCCATGTCTCTTTTGGTCTACCCTTACTTCTATTCCCCTGTGGTGTCCATCTTAGTGCTATTTTTGGTAGTGAGTTGTCAGTCATTCGGAGCACATGTCCCAACCATCGCCAGCATCTTTCCTCAATAACTGTTGTCAGTGGCTTCATCTGCATTTCTGCCAATAAGATGTTATTTCTTATGGTGTCTGGCCAAAATATTTGTCTAATTCTTCGTAAACATTTAGTCTGGAAAGAATTCAACTTGTTTTCTATGGTTTTGGTGAACATTCACATTTCTGCCTATACTCACTGAACTGCTTCCCTTAATCTGTATTCACATTTCTGTTTATACTCACTGAACTGCTTCCCTTACTCTGTATTCGCATCTCTGCCTATACTCACTGAACTGCTTCCCTTAATCTGTATTCACATCTCTGTCTATACTCACTGAACTGCTTCCCTTAATCTGTATTCACATTTCTGTCTATACTCACTGTCTACATCATCTTGTCTTGGAGAACCTGCCAGGAAAAATGGATATGTATGGCCTGTATTCAACTTGTAACGCTTCCCCTTACTAGGTCGTATTGTGAAACTCATATCATGAGGTAATTCTGTAATAGTGCTGGGAAC
This sequence comes from Achatina immaculata, assembly GCA_009760885.1. Classification (NCBI taxonomy): domain Eukaryota; kingdom Metazoa; phylum Mollusca; class Gastropoda; order Stylommatophora; family Achatinidae; genus Lissachatina; species Lissachatina immaculata. The sequence goes on along the minus strand of CM019721.1, from coordinate 61,991,108 downwards.
ATCAAACACTATCAAGTGACTCATGAAGTCTGGATTGATGAAATAAAACTCAACACCTTCAGACTCTGAAGCAAAACTGCATGTGGAAACTGGGGAAACAAGATAAAAGATAAAAACAACACTTTACTTGCCATGTTATTATGGGCATTTTTCATGTAAGGTGATGGTTTTGAAGTAGGTAGATATTAATTGTTGTGGGTTTTGCCAAGCATCATCCTGCTGAACAACTCCTCACATGGCTAATTCTACCAACGATGCATTTGCACAAGTCAGAATCTCTGTCTTCAGTGTTAATCTTCTGTTGTTTCCTGTCCTTTTTTCTAGTTTGCCAAAAGTTTTAGCTACCTTTCCTGTGTACTGATTTCTTCATGCAGCACTTCATATATAAATGGTCTGACAATTTATGACAGATTCTAATGTGTAGTATTTAAGCCTGTATAGCATAACAGCTCTGGCCAATTCCTATGGCTTTTCAAATAAACTTAAAAATGCAAGCACTGAAAAGTCTTGCTGAAGCAACAGAAAAAAACTCATGCTTGATCTGTCACAAGCACAAAGCAGTGGAATACCTGAACTCTTTACTATTACTTGTCTGGACTCAGCTAAAGTGTGATTTGAAAACGGAGTGAAACACTATAAAGAGAAGAGAAGGATAAAGACATAGATATTGAGAAAGCCACTTCTCATGAGATCAATACTACAGATAACAGGATGGTCATGTTTATATTCCCATTAGAATGTCTTTATCACTGGATAAAAATAATGATTGCATTAACAGGAAATTACCCGTGAATTATATATAATAGAAACAAAAACTTTTGGAGGTCGTTTCTTACTGTGAACAGTTTATAAAATCAGAGAACTAGTAAAAAAGCAACCAGTGAAATTGGAGGATAACTTAGCAAGTAGATTGATGATGTTTAATTTGCATGGATGAGCATCAGTCAGTTTAGATTCTGGTTCAGCATGTGAGTATTTTGTAAAGATTAAATCTTGCTAGAAATAATATAAGAAAACAAATTCACACAAACATTTAATTCTTGTTTGTAAAGTGTGTTTAATTTTACATTAAAAAGTAACAAGAAAAAAGGTATAAGATAGCAAACACTGTATTGGCAAAACTGATATTTCAGAAAATAGCTCATGAAAAGTGAATTATAGGGCACAGTTGAAGCAGTTAAAAAAAATCCTAGTGTGATCACATTTCATGATGTTGCATATAACAAAAAATCTGGTACATTATTACACCAAAAATGTGGAATTAGAAAGATACACTGTCAGAGCTTGGACTGGTATAACACACTTTGGTTGAAGCAGCATGGCTTGGACCTTGGCAAGTGCAGCAGTGAGACTATAATCAGTGTGAAGCAAGAAGCAACAATACTAAACAAAATGAGTACTCCAATAGTGAAACATTAAATGCAATAACTCACAGATCTTTGGAAGTCATGACCCAATGAGGTTCACTTCCCAAAGGAGTGTCAGAAGTTAAACAGTATGAAATGACTGACTGACAGGGTACTTCCTGATGATCTGAGGAGTTATGTAGTGTTTTCCTCTCTAAGACAGTTTTTTTGTGCATGCAGAGCAACATTATAATAAACTGTTTCGTGACTGTACAATATTACATAAATATTTCTTGGCCAGACACTGGGTGAGACAACATACTAGCATTTACTGTCTGTGCTGTCAATAACATTTCTTTTAAATATATGTATTTTTTTCTAACTTTACTCATTCTTATCTTATATCTTAAATCTTTCCCATGCCGTTAAATGTGACAAAGGGCTCGCAAGGTAGTTCGCCAATTTTTCCTGTTTTCGGCAATTTTTTCAACCTCATCAAACGATTTTATGCCTGTTAAATTGGCCTGTCTTAACAATGTCCTCTTTAGAGTTTCACGTAGTCTGTCTCTTTTTCTTTGGACTGTTGTGTTCCACTTGATAGTTTTTTCTGGGATTCTCTGATTGTTTCTTCTCATTACGTGACCAACAGATGTCCATCTCCTTTTCCTTATCACCTCTGAGACTGGTTGTTGTTCAGTCATCCGTCTTATCTCTGCACTGTTCTTGAATTTGTTCAACTTGATGCGGACTATTTTCCTTAGTCATCTGTTTTCAAAAGAGTCTAATTTCTTGTCTATTTCTTTAGTTGTTTTCCAGCTTTTGCATCCATAAATGACGGTGGATATTACATTTAAATTGAATAGTCTTAACTTGGTTTTTGTGCTTATAACTTTTGAATGCCACATGTTCTCAAGATTCTTGACGATTGATGCTGCTTTTGCAATTCTAACTTCTTTTCTGGTATCACCATCCTGGTCTATGTAGCTACCAAGGTATGCAAATTGATTGACTTCTTCAACATCTGTCCCTTCTACATGTATTTTTCCATTTTGATTAATGGGAAGTTTCATTATTTTTGTTTTGTCCTTGTTAATTTCAAGTCCTATTTTACTACTCAGTGAAGACAAGATATGTGTTTTTTTCTTGCATGGAATTCACATTATTACTGATAGGAGTTACATCATCAGCAAAATCAAGATCTTCTTGTTGGGTCCCATGCACCCATTCAATAACTGTGTTATCTGTGCAGCATTTTTTTCATTATGAAGTCAATTGCAATTCCAAAAAGCAAAGGAAATAGTATTCATCCTTGATTCACACCTGTTTCAATCTGGAGCCATTCGCTCATCCCTTCTTCTGTTTTGACTGCACAAACATATCCACTGTAGAGGTCCTTAATAATGTTGACAATTTTAGATGGTATTCCATATAGACTTAAAATTCTTCACAATGAATCATTGTGTATGCTATCAAATGCCTTTTTAAAGTCTATGAAGCTCAGTATTAATGGTTTCTTCAATATGTTCTTCAAGAATTATTCTTAGAGTAAAGATCTAGTCAAGACAGCTTCTTCCTTTTTGAAATCCTGCCTGTTCTTCTCCCATTATGGTATCCACTATATCTTTAAGTCTTTTTACTTATTGCTAAATTATAAACAATCAGGCACACAAGAATATACAAAACATTTACTCACCATTGCTGTCAGGGTAATAACTGAGCTTGTTCTCCACATATTTCATAACTTTATCAAGTTCTGAATTACTTGGGGTATATCCAACAGTTTTATTCTTAAAGTAGAAACTGACTTCCTTTGCCAAGTGGGTTTCTGGATAGGGATGATCTGTGTCCTTGATGTTCATGCGTTGCCAGACAATGATAAGCATAAGAAAAACTGGCAGGAACATTTCAATGAGTGTTGCACAGCATCTTCGCTTCTGCAATATGTAGTTCTTCCACAACAATGTGCACACTTGAACCAACAGACCCATGCTGGCAGATATTTGTATGTTGTATGATCTTCCGGTCTAATATATATTTTTTTAGATTTTTTTTTTCACTTTATATTAATGTTGCTTGTTCTGTCCAATTCTAGGAATAAAGTGAATGCAATAAATGAGGACAAATGTGAATGTATGTATCTCTGTTTCATAGTTTACTGTACAATTCTGATGAGAGGACACTTTAGATTTAGTGAACACTACAGAGCATTGTCTTCTATATGCAGACCAGCAGCAATGCCCCATCATAAAATTAAGTCTGCAGTACAAAACTAATAGCTCTTTTGTTCATACATTTCACTGTCCATCTTGTCCCGCCCAAGTCCTTTATGACATGTGCCAAGTTATGTCTCAAATCCTGCAGTTTCAAATCAAGTCTCAAGGTTGCGAGTGATAAGAGTGACTGTTGCTTTTATCTACAAAATTAGTAGTACTAAAACTGACTGACTGCCTCATTCACAAGTGACTGTTAACTGGAAAAGTTAGGTACAACAGGTAAAAACAATGCACAGTTTATGTTTTATCTGAAGAGATGCACATTTTTAGACAAATCTAAAGATTTTATCACCACTGTGGCATTACAAATCTTCCACTTACATGCAGTCTTGTCTTTAAATTTTTTAATTTTTCTCTTACCAAATGTCTAAAGTAAAATTTTGTGATGACTTTTTGACAATAAGCAGTAACTCCATTTTAATTGTGTAATAGTTTGCTAGTTCTGTTGTAAGGACTGACATGTTACAGATCTGGGAGACTAATACTGCACAAATATGGCATAAATGTGATTTGTCAATAAATGAGATTAGACATGGCTTCAGACAAGTAAGCCAAATACAACTGAGCTTTCTTTTTTGGATGATTTAACCTACATATTAACACTTAAGTGAACAGAAAGGCCATACTTTGAACATTAAAAAAAAACAGTGACTATGGTTATATCTAAGAAACAGAATCCACCAACATGCAGTATAAAATTAAATGGAACTATTCTAAAGCAGGTGCAGAAATTCAAATACCTTGGCGCAGTAATAACTTTATATGGGAAATGCAGAATAGAAATCAGGAACAGAATAGGCCAAGCAAAGACTGCATTTCAGAGAATGAGAAACATGTTATCCAACATATCCTTATCAATGACTATTAGAAAACAAATCCTAAAATGCTATATTGAACCTATCTTGTTATATGGAAGTGAATCATGGATGACAATAGGCAAGTCTGGACAAAAATCATTGGAAGCAGCAGAAATGTGGTTTATTAGAAGAATGTTGAGAATCCCTTGGACAGCAAAAATAACTAATGAAGAATGTATGAGAAGAGCTGGAAAGACAAAAAAAAAATCGTGTCAAAAAAAAAAAGAGAGAGATAATGTACTTTCATAGGACATGCAATGAGAAGAGAGGTCATTGAAAATATTATAACAACAAGAAAAACAGAAGATCAAGAGGAAGACCAAGAGAAATGATACTGGACTGGCTGATGGGATGGTGTGAGAGGAGATCACCAAATGAGCTGATGGCCTGCATGAAGGATCATGTACTCTGGAGAAGCACAACAGCCAACGCCAGTTGGCACAGCACCTGATGATGATGATGATGATTAACACTTACATTAACACTCAAAGTGTGATCATTCACAAAATCTAAAGCCAAGATCAGTTGTAACTCTTAAATTCTTGTAGCTCCCTATGATAAGTTTTGATATGTCCAAAGCTGTTGAATGTTGTTGTAATACCATCAGAGATAAGAATATACAGAAGAATTGTCAGGTAACTAGTTCCAAGAAGCTCCCTTAAGTTTGGTATCTGCCTACTTGTCAGATTATACTTAGTCAAACAAAGTGGATCAGTCACTACACACAGCTATATGGCAGGGGACTCACGTAATCTAGGTCAGGAAGTCATGTTTTGATACTTGATTCTGTAACAAAGAGGGATGCTTAACTGACTAAGTGGTTAGTGCATGCCTTCCCATGGCTTGGCCGTTGCTCATTATACTAGAGTCCATAGCTCTGTTCCCAGTTATCTTCTTATACAAATATTTACAAATAGGAAACAATAAAACTTTCACACAGAAAAGTAACAGAACACAGTGCTGTGTGGTTAGACCTCAAAAAAATCACAGACACAACACTTTCAGATCTGAGAGAAAGAAAAATGACCTGGGACTTGAATCACAGAAGCCATCAATGCCTGTCTTGCTGAAAATCAATGACACTAAGAAGCCATGATGAAGATTCAGTCTCCCACAGGTACCAAATTTTTAAGACACAAACATGACCTCCTATTTCCCTCACATCTGAAAGTGCTTTGTCTATGATTTTTTTTTTGGGGGGGGGGGGGGGAAGGGGAGATGTCTAATCATATAAAACTGTGTTTTATTATTTTACTATGCAAAAGCCTAGTATATGGCCAACAGTTGTTGTAGATGTTTTTTAATGGTAAAAAGTTGTATCTGAAACCATAAACTGAAACTACTTTTATGTAAAAAGTACTAGTTTATTTGTCCTTATTGTCATACAGCATGCACTAGACATAATCAGGTGACCATATGTGTATGTAGGCATTTCAAAAAATCTTTGTACCTGTGAGAGACTGAAGCTAAGTAATGGAATTTCTATATCATGGCTTCATTTCTTTTCTGGGTGCCACAACTTTCAAACAGACATTCACTAATGGCTTTGCTATCAAACACCTTTTATTGGGAGTGCAAGATGATGAAGTTTATTAATATGCTATACTATCATGGCTAGACAATTACTCATCATATCAGAGTCTGTGGTTCAAGCCCCAGGTAATTCTCTTGACATTTTGTTCCTCACATCTAGAACTTCTTTTGTCTACTTTTTTTTTTTTTTAAGGTCTAACCACAGAACACTGTGTTCTATTACTCTACTGTTATCTTCTTACTATTTTTCTTTGTTTACACCTAAAGTCCTTGTTAATTTTTGAGGGTACTCCAAACTGTTCTGTTCCCTTACTACACTTAGAGACATCCAGACTCTGATGGAGCTGAGTGTCATGCAGAGTGCTACAAGATCAATCTCACTATTACAGGCATCAGGACAAGAAGCCATGGTCATATTTAATGATCATATCTAGTAAGCTTAATGGTTACAGTTCTAACAAACAGCCCACTGCTGTAACATTTATTAGAACTGCATTTATGTACCAGTATTTGTTTTCTTTGACAGCCAGAGAGAAAAATGATCTCAAGTAATTATCACTGCTCATCCTAGTCATAGTTTAACAGTTTAGTCCTGTAGCTCTCAACCTCTTTTCTTTCATGACCATGACCTTTTTTTTCTGTCATGATTTGCACTTTACTGATTGGACTATGGCATGAGACTCCATCTCAGAATCTGAAAAGAAAATGTTCAGACTTGCATAGAGGGAATGGCTTGTGTCAAAACATGATTCAGAAACTTGTAATCCACTTTCATTTTTGTCCCAGAATATTCAGGTATTTCTGAAAATATAAGAGCAGACCAGCTTGGTGGGCCAGGTACATCTACAGCAATTGTTGATAATGTACTAGGCAGAGTAGACATTAATGTTCTGATGGAGTCTAGTAGGACAGAAGATATCAACTATGCTGTGAGTGTCCACCTGGGTGCCTGACCTAGATTATGTGGGTGCCTGGTCACAGTGTGGTTACTGTGACATAACAAGCCCGTTCAAGATGAAAATGTTAAGAGTAAAATATAATAATGCCTGATACAAACAGGGTACAAGAAAATTGTATCACCAATCTCTGTACAATGAAGGATATACTGTATTTCCTGCCATATAAGGTGCACCAGCATGTAAGATGTACGTATAGTTAGGAAAGCAATATTTTGAAAACCTCAAATTTTCCTTAAATGCACAGCCCTCTCCTGAACAAGGTTCTGGTCAAAGATTGCATAATACTGAACATTCTCCTACTGAAGCAAAATTTGCTAGTGCCACTTTCTTGATACAAATTATAGCTACAGCTTCAGCACAAAACTTTTTTTCAACACAAAATTTACCTAACAAATTTACCATGAATTCTACTGATGAGGTTGATGACAATGACATTTTTCATCCATGTTCTAGCACCAAAGTTAGCAATGGTTGTTCATGTGTACATCACCATGATAATTTTACAGATATTAGGTAGGTTTTCAGTTTTAATATTCAATTTATCATTCATTCATAGTCAAAGAACAGAAGATCAATGCTGTATGTCACTAAATGCCTGGAAACAAAGTTATGGAGTGATGGACTGCTGGTTATTGTTTTTTTTTGTTATAGTTTAATGTTACTTTGGTTTGTAATTAAGTCATTTATAATATTTTATGCCATATTCTGGGGTTGTCTGGAGACTGGTGTGCTAGACATGAGAATTCAGATGCTACTCTAGTATCAGTAAGCTCTAACCCAGTGTCTAACTAAATATAACCATCCAGGCTTAGGGCACTGGGTAGTTTTTGCATCTCTTTTGGGAACAAAAATGTGTCTTATATGGCTGGAAATATTGTGCTTATGAGATCAGAGTACTTACAGATCTGTTCAAAAAGTAATCATTCAAACTGAGAATCTTAATACAACTATACATGTCCTTCACAATCAAGACTTATATTAAACTGAAATATGCACTCTCTCATTGGCTTATCAAATATGTGACTTATAGGTCAAAGAATTACTCATAAGCTCTGTAAGGTATGTTTCTCTGTTCAGATTTTACTACTTTCATGCTGAAAAATGCTGATTCATGTAATCAGGGCATTGATATTGCAATAAATGCTCAGCACACAGTATGCCATGGTGTAATATTAATAAGAACATGGCAAGGAATTGTTCTGTTGATATGTCAGTTAAATAGTTTAGTTCTCATAAATCAGGTCAGGAGCATTGTTCTAAATGTTCTTCTGTAATGGAAGGAAGATGAAATGACCCAGACGACATTGTTTTAAATGTTTAATGGAAGGAAGATGAAATGACCCAGTCGACATTGTTGTCTTACAACTTTAAAGTCATATCTGACCTATGACCAGGTCTTGCTGTTTAAATCTGAGCCCGCTCTGTAATCTGTAACCAGCGTCTGGCATCCCCGAACTCCTGGCATTCCCATATATGCTCTGCATTCCGCTCCATCAACCACTGAAACGTGGGCCTGCTGATGGAGCCAGTCACAAACTGGTTGTGGGTAACGAGTGCTAAGCCACTTCTTTCGGAAAAAACGTCCTCTGCATTACGCCAGTTCCTGTTCTGACGTCTCTAATCCTCTCCCTCAAGAGCATTCCTTTGTGTAAGTTATATTACGCTTGTGATAAGAAACTGTGACCAGCTCTTAAAACTAAAATACATTAGTCTAATGGAGACTTGACAGTTCCTACACATCTTACACAGACGACCTTTTATTTTAAAAAAAGGGTACCTTCCACAATAAATGAGACGGGGGAGGGAAGAGATTATTGAAATCTCCATGTTTAAAAATTGAAAAAGGAAAACAATAACTTACCACAATTCTTGAAAAAAAGAAAACGGTTGCTTATTTGGTTACCAAGATTTAATTATTGATTACTACTCACTCGAATCAAAAGTGACAGTTAAACAGGAAGTGCTTAAACGGAAGTTAATCAGTACCTTTGATACACGGAACATCATTTTCTCTGCGTTGTATAGATCAGCGGTTCTCAGATCCTTTTGCTGCACGGAACTTTATTTTCTCTGCTTTGTATAGATGAGCGGTTCTCAGACCCTTTTGCTGCACGGCCCACATTTAAAAGTCAAACATTTTTGTGGCCCACTAATAAAGTGCTTTATATTTGCAAGGTATAAATCTAATTTTATAAATTATTATGTAATATTTTCTCTACATGTTTCATCATCATCACCATCATGATCATCAGGTGCCGTGCAGACTGGTGTTGGCTATTATGCTTCTCCAGAGTACACTATCCTTCATGCAGGCTATCAGCTCAGTTTGTGATCTTCTCTCACACCATCCCGTCAGACTGTCCAGCATTCTCTTGGTCTTCCTCTTGATCTTCTTCCTTATGATTGATCATGAAATTCTTGCAAAAAAAAGCTGCAAGGCTATAGATTACACCCTGACATAACAAAATGTATTACATCTTTTCTCTCAGGTAGAAAACAAGTAGTTTGCTTTAGAAACAAAATATCTGGCTCGTATGTGGTTGATACCGGTATTCCTCAAGGCTCCATTCTTGGTCCTCTTCTCTTTGCTATATATATTAACGACCTACCACTACATTTAAAGCACTCTTCATGTGATCTTTTCACTGATGACTGTACTGTTTACAATAGTAACTATGACATCAATAAACTACAGACAACGCTCCAAAATGATATAAACAGTTTGATTAAATTGAGTAAAAAAAATGGTATGTTGATAAACACCACCAAAACAAAATCCATGCTCATCACTGCAAGACAGAAACTGCAGAATGCAACAAAAACTTCACTTCAGCTTTGTGCTGGGACTAAGGCAATAGAAAATGTTCATGAACATAAAACCCTAGGACTCATCATTGATCAGCATTTAACTTGGAATTCTCACGTACATAACCTAACAAACTTGATTGCACAGAAAGTTTACCAATTAGCCAAAATTAAACACTTCATCGACAAAGACACAAGAAAAATATACTACATATCACACATTCAAACACACTTAGATTACTGTTCCACAATCTGGGATGGATGCTCAGTCTCAAACACAAAAAGGCTCCACTCACTTCACAAGCGAGCATTAAATCTTATTTGTGACAAACACCAAGTACAGACTGTAGATCAACACAAACAACTCAAAATTCTACTCCTCAAAAATATAATCTTTTTTAACAAAGTAAAGTTTATTCACAGAATTCTGTCGCACAACTTGTGGTCACTGTTTACGTATAACACTAAACATAGCCAGCGTTTAAAAAACTGTCTTCTTCCTAAACCCAGGATTGATCTGTACAAGAAAAGCCTTGCATACTCTGCAGTACAGCTCTGGAACACCCTCCCCTACAATTTAAAATCCGTTGGTAATACTTCATCTTTTAAATCAAACTTGTTTCATTATTTACTTGCTTGTAATTATAATGCCTCCATAAAATAACCAGCAATATCTCAACACGTGGCTTGTCAACCATCAAGTACTAAAATTAAATAGTTAGAAAAGCAAATTGTTAGATATTGTTAGAAATTATTTTAATGTTTGTTAAAAAACATATGTTAGAAGATCTGTATTTACAATGTATTTTTGTTTATGTATATGTCTGCGTGTGTATGTGTGCGTGAGTGCTATTTTATTAGGTTAATTACTTCTCCTGTTTTACTTTGAATGTAGTAGTTAAATCTTACACTCTTTTCATATGTTTTTCTCCTAATTTAATTTGTATATTTTAACTAAATCAAGTGTGTGGGAAGACTGAAAGATGGAGTGATGAAGGGCAGAATGTAAAACAGGCCTGCGTGCCCAATTCTTTACCCTTTAAAAATAAAGATTATTCATTCATTCATTCATTCATTCATTCATTCATTCCATTCCATTCTTCCTGTTGTTATAATATTTTCAGTGCCCTCTCTTCTCATTGCATGTCCTATGAAAGTACATTATCTCTCTCTTATCTTTTTGACAAGGATTTTTGTCTCTCCAGCTCTTCTCATACATTCTTCATTAGTTATTTTTGATGTCCAGGTGATTCGCAACATTCTTCTAATAAACCACATTTCTGCTCTTCCAATGATTTTTGTGCAGACTTGCCTATTGTCCATGATTCACTTCCATATAACAAGATGGGTTCAATACAATATTTTAGGACTCGTTTTCTAACATTCATTGACAAGGACGTGTGTTGGATAATATGTTTCTCATTCTCTGAAATGCAGTCTTTGCTTGGCTTATTCTGATCCTAATTTATGTTCTACATTTCCCATCTCAAGTTATTACTGCTCCAAGGTATTTGAATTTCTACACCTGCTTTAGAATAGTTCCGTTTAATTTTATACTGCATGCTGGTGGATTCTGTTTTTTAGATATAACCATAGTCTCTGTCTTTTTGGTGTTCAAAGTAAGGCCTTTCTGTTCACTTTCTTTGGCGACTTTATCCAAGATATTTTGCAGGTCTTGTTGGTTCTCAGCTATCAGTACTGTGTCGCCAGCATACCGAAGGTTGTTAATATTGTATCCTCCAATTTTTATACCTGGTTCTGTGTTGATCGTTCTTAGAATATTCTCGCTATACAGAGAAAAATGGTCTGGAGATAGTACACATCCCTGTCGCACCCCTTGTTTTATTGATTGATATTTTCAGGTTCTATTTTCAACTCGAATTGCTGCTTCTTGCTGCCAGTATAGATGTTTTACAATCCTCAGGTCTTTGCTGTCTATATTGATGTCTTCAAGCAATTTAATAATTTCATTGTGTTTCATCTTGTCAAATGACTTAGTGTAGTCAGTGAAGCATAAGTAGAGATCTGTCTGTACTTCTAAAGCTCTTAGTGTTCGTAAAACATAAATGGCATTGTGTTTTCCCTTTCCTTCAACAAATCCAAACTGTTCATCTGCTATTTCTATTTTTATATTTTTCCTTGTTCATCTCATAATGATTCTCAGAAGTAGCTTCGTTATGTGACATGAGAGGCTGATAGTCCGGTGGTCATCACATTCCTTTGCACCTGATCTCTTTAATAGTGCTATAAACGTGAATTTAAGCAGGTCACTGGGAATATAACCACTGTTTTAAATGTCATTCAGTAACTTGGTTATTATTTTTATTCCTGTCTCCTCTAGTGCCTCTATTTCTTATATTGTTAAGTTATCAGGCCCAGTTGCTTTTCCTTTCTTCATGTGTGTTCTGGCATCTATGATTTCATCTTCAAGTGTTGGTGGTCTATCACAGTTTTCAGTTCATTCATTCATTCATTCATTTGCATGTCCTATGCGGAACTTTGCCTCCCAAACAGCACTCCTGTAGGCCTCTCGGTTGAGAGCAAGGTGGCCTGCTGCTGCTGCATCCATTTGCAGATCGTCAACGATGTCTTGCAGCTATCTTCGTTTTGGCCTTCCGCTTTTTTGTTTTTCCCATTATGTTTCCTTCCAATACGGTCTTCTCTAAATTATCATGACGTTTAATGTGTCCAAAATATTTCAGTTTTCTCTCTTTAATCCTTTTTACTCGCCAGCTTTCTTCAATATTAAGCACTTGTAGCATAGATATATTTGTTCCTTTTTGTGTCCACGATATTTGGAGAACTCTTCTGTAGCATTTACACTCAAAGGCATTTATGGTGTTTCTCAGCTGGTTTGTTAAGTGTCCAGGTCTCACAGGCATATGTTGCGATGGAAAAGATGGATGCCCTTAAAAATCTTATTTTTGTAGTTATGTCTGCTCCTCTCCACATATTCTTTATATATATATATATTTTTTTACTTTCTGAAGAGCGATAGATGTCATCCTTTTAATTTCCCTCATTGTATCTCCATTATTAGTTAGTAGTGATCCAAGATATTCAAAACTCTCCACTTCTTTCAATTTTTCCTAATTTGTATATATTTCAGGTCCCTTGTTTGTTTTGTCAGTTGTCATCAATTTAGTTTTCTTTGCATTAAGATAGAGGTTCTGCTCTTCGCTGTTCTTACGGACTGACATAAATAGTTTTTCCATTCCTTTTTGTGTTGTGGACAGTAACACTGTGTCACCAACATATCTAATCTCTGGTACTTCATAACCTCCAATTGTTATGGCATCGTAATATTTTTTGTCTACATCTTCTCTAACATTCCTCATTATATTTTCAGTATACAAGTTAAATAAGTAAGGTGACAATATGCACCCTTGACGGACCCCTTGTTTTATGTCAAACCAAGTTGTTTTTTCACCATTTATTCTTACTGCTGCTTGTTGGTCTAGATACAGCGGTGATGTTAATTGTATCAAATGTGTTGGAAATCCTATTTTTTCCATTAGTTCCCAAAGTTTCTGGTGTTGTACACAATCAAATGCATTTGAGTAGTCTATAAAGGATAAATATAGATTCACATTAAACTCTCTGCATTTCTCTATTATTAATCTTATATTGAATATATGATCTCTTGATTCCCTTCCTTGCCTGAAACCAGCTTGGACCATATTGATGTCTTCTATTTCTACAGTTTTCAGTATCTGATGTTAATTCTGGTCTTTCTCTTCTTTCTCCTCTGTCCACCTCTGTTCTCCTCTGGTTTTTTGCTCTGTCCACCTATCCACAATGTCTTCTTTTCCCATTAACATTTTACCTTCTTTCGATTTCAGGCATCCTGTGGTATAATTTGTTTTCCTGCCTGTGAGTTCACTAATTCGTTTGTGCATGTTTTTGCTGTCTTTATTACGAGATTCCTCTATCTTTTTGCACTGTTCACTTAACCACACTTCTTTTTCTTCTCTACATTTGGTTCTTATTTCTTTATTTATCTTGCTATATTTTTCCTCGTTATTTTTAGTCCTCCTCCTCTTGTCCATCAGTCCTAAGATGTCATCTGTCATCCATTTATTTTTAGAGGCTTCTTTTTTTCTTGGTATTATTATCTCCTTAACAGTTTGGTGGATAGAATCTCTTAACATTGCCCATGTTCATCTATACTATTTATCCTTGCTATTGCACTGTATCTGTTATAATATTTTTGTATTGTTCTCACAGTTCTTGGTCATTTTCAAGGAGTTCTGAATTCAGTTTGACGTTTCTCACTTTTCTGCCTGCTTTCTTTAGCTTTATTCTATTTTTTTTCCCACAGGGTGGGTCATGGTCACTATTGCAGTCAGCTCCTGGCATGGTTTTTGTTGTCAGTAATGCATTGCGGAATCGTTTGTTGACTAATATGTAATATATCTGGTTAAAAGTCTTTTTGTCTGGTCTGCACCATGTTGCCAGTCTTCGAGGATGTTGTTTAAACCATGTGTTTCTTACAACCATGCTGTTTATTCTTGCACATTCAATTGATTTATCACCTGTGTCATTCCTCTCCCCTGGTCCATATTCACCAACAATGTCTGAAGTTCTTCCTTTACCAACTTTGGCATCAAAATCTCCCATGACTATGATAACTTCATGTGACTCTGTGTTTTAGGGCTGTCTCTATGTCATTATAGAATAGCTGTACATCTTCTTCACAACTTTCAGATGTTGGAGCGTACACCTATATAATATTTATGTTTATTGGTCGTCCTTTCAGTTGGGCTAGCAGGACTAGGTCCGAGATGTTCAAATATCCTACAGTTGTCCTTGCTGTTTGTTCGTCAAATAATATTCCTGCTCCTCGTTCATGTTTCTCAATTCCTGAATATATTGTATATTTATCAGAGTTTATCTTCTCTGCACCTGTCCATCTAACTTCACTCATTCCTAATATGTTGATCTTCATCTTTTCCATTTTCATCTTTACATTTTCTAATTTTCCAGCCTGGAATAAAGTTCTAACATTCCATGTTGCTATTTTGAACTTGTTAGTTTTGCCACAGTAGCTTGATGACGATCTGGCCTCACCTGTGGCTCGTGAGCTGACCTACCGGACGAGGCTGATCCAAAGGAACATCCATTAACGTCGTTCATGACCAGTCTATTACTCTGAATAAGCATAAATGTTCTTGGGAGTTACAACAGTGGTTTCCCGTTGCCTTCTGTCGGTTTGTGTACGGACTCTCCGCTAGCCTTTAGACTCCCTGTCCTACCCGCAAGGCAGCGGGAGCGAGAGGTTTTAGGGCGACTCTTACCCGCCTGGTATTCCCTTCACTGAGCACCTGAGGAACTTTATAGGAGTAGTAGAGCCACCTACTACCCCACCTCGCTCTCTGAGTCTACCGCCAGTTGATCCGCGCCTGCTTATTTGGATAACTCCTTATTCACAGGGATCCTCCATATCTGGAGGACTTTCACCATCCGCCACCTGTGACGCGCTGGGTTGGGGATGGTCGCCCCAGCTTTATCCCACATGTTTAACTGCATATTATTTTCTAAACAAAAGTTATTTTCATTTACGTTAAAGTTGGAACTGCTTACGGTCGTATCGCGTGTCTATTCTGGCTGAAATTTGTGACAAACACACTCGAAGATCATCCTCCACGTACATTCTTGAACGATATTTGATTTTAATGGCAGTCAGTGCAGAAAATGAAACTTCTCGTAAATAAGTTGTTGAAAAAGGTAAAAAGAAGTTTCATAGCCATGGCTGACAAAACGGATATTACTGCGAAATAGTGCACAAAAAGGAAGAGATATCTACAGTGAGGTCGTTTAATTTGATTTGTAATGTGCGATCGCTAGCTCGTTCAGCTGTGTACGACAGGTTAATTCAGAGAATGCACATAACAAGGATTACGAATCCAATCGTAGGCTTTAATGTCTTCTGGTGTGAAGTATTTGTCAAAATATTCAGCAAATGATGACAGATGCCCTTTTATTGCACTAGTGACCCCTACCAGAAACTCACCATTAACTTCATTGCTTTATATACATTCACAGAATAAGTAAAACATATCTTGTGATTTGCTCTCAAGTCGCGTGCGCCAAAATTGTACTTTCTTCTTCAAGGATGCAACTTTGTTGTATGTCTTGATTATACTGGCATCTTTACCCTGCAGTGATATGTTCAAACTGTTAAAAAGGCTAAAAATGTCAACATGGCAAGCCACTCAATATCAGCGACCTTACTTGCAAGGTCGAGAGTGTTCTGTCAAAAACTGCAATAATTCTAAACGAAGTTCAAACACACTTGCAAGAACTTTTCCTCTGGACAGCCAACGCATAGCCGACTGCAATAGGAGATGCTTGTGGTCTGCATCTGACCCAATACAAAGTTGAAAAAATAATCGAATGTTCACTGCTCTAGTTTTTATGAAGTTTCCACTCCGAACACAGTCTTCGAGTACACATCCCTGAGTTTCATTCAATTTCTTTGAAGCGAGTGCCTCACGATGGATCATGCAATGGGTGCCTACAATCTCGGGTGACACTTGCTTTATTCCAGTTACAAGACCACTGTTGCGGCCAGTAATTGTGGAAGCACCGTCGGTGCAAACAAAGATGCAATTAGTCCGCTGCAGTCAAAAATTTGTGAAAAAAACTTTTTTTTGAAACACGAAATGTTGCATTGACAGTCTTTCTCGCTGGCAGTGACTTTTAAAAAAAGGGAAATTTCTCTTGCATATTATTTTGCCAACAATAGCTAACATAACCAGGCAGCTGTGACTCGCCGACGATGTTAGTCGATTCATCTAACTGAACAACAAACTTAGTAAACTGTAATCGCTCAGTTAGCTGCGCGACAATGTCCTCGGACATTTCAGATATTCTTCTGTGGACAATATCGTTTGAGATTGAAATGTTTTCCAGTTTTGTAGCGTATTTTGAGCGAGCCGAACACTACATCACAAATCTCAACAGCGGCTGGCATGATAAGATCCTCTGAAATCGTGTTCTGTTTCTTTGACTTTGCGATTCTCTTGGCAACCAAGTATGATTGTTTAAGAGTGTTTTCGTTGAGAGTGGTTCTTGTTGTAACACTGTCTTCTGTTTTATATATTCCTCGGTTTTACGTTCGAAAAATGCTTTGTTTTTATTCCGTAGATCTGGATGCCTTGTAGTTAGATAACGACGCAATTTCGTCAGCTTCATTGCCTCATTAGAGATGATTTGCAAACAAATAACACACTGTGGCAGATTGTGGTCATTCGTTGATGAAACAAAATCGTGCTTAATATACTTCACATCATATTTTCTAGCGTATTTAGTTTTCTTACAAGTATCAACGTTAACGTCGTCTCGTTTACAATCACTTTCGCTGCCACTACTATCAATTTGTTTGCGGGAAGTCGAAGGCTTAGGTTTCCCAAATCGATCCTTTTTAGCGCCTAAAGTTTTAAAGTTTAAACAATAAAAAAGGCTATCCGAAAAGTCTCCACGTTCACTACGTGGGTAACTGGAATCCATTGATTAATCTAATACGAATTACACACAGCACCAAGACCTAATAGCGGCTCTCGAGCCAATGGAATATGACTTTTAAACTAAAACACAATTAATGAGAACTATATTTCACTTCTGCTCTCTCACAGAATCTATGCCGATTTTTTTTTTCAAAAATTACATTGTAAAATTGCACGTTTCAACAACACGGTCAGAAAGACGCCGGTGTCGCACTTCAAAACCGATGCGTCTTTTTATGTATATCACACTTCTGTTTGGTGCTGGAAGAAGAGCTGTCTGGACCATTCTTTCTCCAATAGCAGCACTGCAGACATACTAATAAAGCGACCAACAATTGTGCGGCTTGCATCCATGCAGTCTGTCCCTATTCATTGTGTGAAAATGCAGAATAACTTTTTGTTGTATCTACTGTTCTCTCTCTCTCTCTCTCTCTCTGTGTCTGTCTTTCTCTCTTTTTTGTGCTCCTTTGAGACTCCAGCACGGCCCACAATACTCCTTGTCACGGCCCAGATTTGATCCGCGGCCATGGGTTGAGAACCACTGGTATAGACAGTTACTGTATTTAAAAAAATAAATAGTAACCGTGATGGCAAAAACTTCTTAAATGGAAATGCTTGAGGGTTCAAAATAACATATATCGAAATGGAAATGGGTTACAATAGCTATCTTGAATAACTGGAGTGGGTCCAAAAGCAACCATCTCAGCAGACTTCACCACCGTGGAACCACGGCTTTCCCAGCAGTGGCCTACTCATACCCAGTGTAACAGCGTCTGGGGAAGTCAGTTAAATACACCACCCCCGCTCACTCCAGAAATAATCATAAAATGATTACATCAAGGGAGTATCAAGATCATATGTGAACATCTCGGACCGAGTCTTACTAGCCCAACTGAAATGGCAACGAATAAACATAAATATTATAAAGTTGTACGCTCCAACAATTGATAGTTCTGAGGAAGATGTACAGTTATTTTATAAAGACATAGAGGCAGCCCTAAAACACAGAAAAGTCGTATGAAGTTACAATATTGATGGGGGATTTCACTGTTGAAGTTGGTAAATGAAGAACTTCAGACGTGTTTGGTGGCTGTGGACTGGGAAAGAGGAAGAGTAAAAGTAGCAAATTAATTGTAAAATTACATACGATGATTGTACGAAACTCCTGGTTTAAACAACATTCCCGAAGATTTGCAATGTGGTGCAGTCCAGACAAAAAGACTCTTAATCAAACAAAATATTTAATCAAAACATACAAACGATTCCGTAATGCATTATTGGCAACACACAATCATGCCAGGAGCTGACTGCAACAGTGACCACGATCCACTCTGTGTGAAAGTAGAAGAAAACTAACTAAAATACGCAGAAAAGCCCACATCTCCTTCAAAACGATCAAGAAATGCGAGAACAGTATATAGTTAATATAACAATCACTTACAATGCAAAAACAAAGATAAATAGTGTCGATGAACGATTGGCAATGTTAAGAGATTCTGCCCGCCAAACTATTGTAAAAGATAAGAGTGATGGGTGTGGGCAGCTTACTAAATGTTAGTTAATTTAATCATGTAATTGTTCCCATTGTACAATAGTACTACGACGCAAGACAATAATACGACCATAAAGGTTCACTAACAGTTCAATATGTATTTCTCCGCTTCATCACCACTCTCGTACCAATACAAAACAATATGTCTCACTGAGTGTGCAGACTTGACACAGTAAATTTATTACGACAAAAACAAAGACACCCATCATGAAAACACAACACAAGACCAATGAAGAATCAGTGACAATGCACACATAATGACAATAGATATATAAACACAGAAAGATGAAAGTACTGAATGTATCATCTCACGAGTAGACAATATAAAAATGTAAGGACCTCATAACACCGTTTACATAACGCAAGAACATAGCAACACTGTCAACCTAAATACTGAACATAATATCGATATCAACGTATATGTGCGCACGCGCACACGGCACAGCAACATGGCAAATGCATAGTTTGAACCATTGTTCTGTTTCTTACACAATAATCCAAGCTATGATGTCTGCATAGAACCTCAATACTTTTATTTATATCAACACAATATCAAACTGTATATAATATGTATCAAAACACAACCGCAGCTCATACTACAACGCTGAAATAAATACTATGGGTGCAGCAAAAACATGCACAAACGAATTAGTGAACTCACAGCCATGAAGACAAAATATACCACAGGGTGTTTTAAATCGAAAGAAAACTGTTCATGTCAAAAGAAGAAACTGTTGACAGGTGGACAGAATACATAGGTGAGCTTTGTGGAGGAGAAAGACCAAAATTTACACCAGATGCTGAAAACTGTGATACCAATACTTCAAGATGAAATCGTAGATACCATCAAACACACGAAGAAAGGAAAAAAAACCGGGCCTTATAATATAATAGCAGAGGAACTAAAGGTACTAGAGGAGATGGGGATAAAAATAACAACCAAGTTACTGAATGATGTTTACAACACTGGCTATATATCTAGTGACCTACCTGAATGGTGTTACCAAATGTCCCTGTTTTCCGAGAGTCCCAGTTTTTAAATACAAAATTCACTGTCCTGAAAGGTTTTTTTCCTAGTTTTTGTTTTTCCTTTCAAATGATAGAATTTTCCATTTCAGACATTCTTTCCTTACGATTTCAGGTCAACAGAACTGCTATACAAATTTTAAAACAACAACAATACCGTGGAAACTTAATTATGTAATCCCCGTCTCAAAGTTGGAATTGGATCATATTTTGAGGGATTTCGTGTCATTTCGTTTTTTTTTAAATCCGGTTGCTTCGCAGAAGAAACGTTTTCTGTTGTCGACGCAATGTCTCCTTCGTGGCTCAGTTAATAGAAAACGATGATCTATATGGCAAAATTCAAACTCTGGTAATTAAGGTATTACTTCAAGTACAGTGCTAATTCTTCCTTGTCCACTGTCTTGCAGCTTACTTGTTCCGTAACACATATCAATCTTATACGCATTTGTCTGGGGAGGGGTCATTTTTTATGCTTCTTCTTATTTTTTGTTAAAGATGTATATTCCTCCCTGTTGTTATTTAACACTTTTCACGTCGTCTTTTTTTCTCTCTACGTTATTTTATTAGTTCTAATGTCCTTGTTGTAATCCATTCATTCTTCTTCTTCTTTTTTTTCTTTACTGGAACCTTACCTTTAACTGATGTTATTAAGTTTTGTTTTTTTTTTATAATGAAGTTTTGTTTTATTTTAATTGATCTAGCAGTTCTATACTAACATCACCTAAGCATGTAGCAGTTCATGTAAGCCCAGAGAGGAGGGGGTGCAGTCGGTGCATCGCTCTGCGGCATAGAGGTCTTTCTCTGTTTCAAGGGGCCTCGTAGTGGATGAAAACAGAATAGCTAATCAATAAGGTAGGCTGGGGTGGGAGAGAAAGGGGAATGATAGAAATAATGTTGGACGTGATACTGACCGTATCACCCTCTAGTGTGCTGACAGGTCAAGGAAAATATGGGCACTAACACCATATCCCTATGTGCCTCTAAGGCATGACAGGGTTACCTTTACTTTTTTTCTTTTTTACCTTACAAAATATGTCTGGGAGACTGTGTATAATAAATACTTCACCTGCACAGACCCAAGTTGACAGAGGTTTGGCGATAACTAAACAAACAAAACGTCGTTACAGGATTTCAGTTTGTCAGGAAATTGTGATCCAGAATATCAGTGCGCATCTCGAAAGGGAGAGGAAGAGAAATAGTAGGGATGATATTGCGGGGGAGGTGAGAATGTTGTAAAAATATACTTAGGGGAAGGTAATTTATCATCAAGGAATGCCGGGATGTGGTAGAATATTATAGAACTGTAGAACATCGAGTAAATATTTCCTCTTGATCAAGACAGCGGTTCCCAAGCGTCACTGAATGACCAGCAACCCACGAAAATCATTTTAAAATATTGAAATTCAGGACGGTTACGAGGGGTGATTGATAAGTTCGAGGCCTAGTGGACAACTTTTTTGGTTATTTTTTAACATAGTTCCCTTGTAAGTTTATGCACTTAGTCCGACGATCCTGGAGCATACGGATACCTACTTCATAACAGTTAGCATTTTATGCTAGTAAAAAGTGGTCTACAGCATGAATGACGTCATCATCTGAAGCAAATTTGAGACCACTGAGCTCCTTTTTGAGTTTGGTAAACAGGTAATAGTCTGAAGAAGCCAAATCTAGGGAATAAGGAGGATGTTCAAGAAGCTGGAAGCCGCATTCATGAATGGCAGCCATTGCCACCTCCGACTTGTCAGCTGGAGCATTGTCTTGCTGAAAGATTACTCTTCTCGTCAATTTCCCTCGAGGATTTTCCTTCAATTTGATCCTCAGTTGTTTCATATGATTAGTGTAATAGACCCTGGTGACCGTTCTGCCCTTTTGAAGATAGTCTAGCAAATAACACACCTTCTGAATCCCAAAAGATGGAAGCCATCACTTTTTCTGCAGGCAGAACCACCTTTGATTTCTTTGGAGGTGGGGAATTCATGATGTTTCCACTGCTTTGACTGTTCTTTGGTTTCTGATTGAAAATGATGAACCCAAGTCTCATCCATAGTCACAAATTGCTGAGTAAACTTTAAAGGATCTGAAGAAAAATGGCCAAGATGACATGTTGAGACGCTGTTGTTTGTGATCAGCTGCAAGAAGTTTCGGGACCCATCGAGCAGAAACATTTGTCTTTTGAAGATCATTATGAATAATGGCATGAACACGTTCCTTGGAGATGCCCAACTCAATAGCAATGTACCACTCAGTCGATCCTCCATTATCATGTTATGGATTCTGCCGGTAGTTTCATCGGTGGTTACCGCTCTTGGTCTTCCTGGACGCGGATCATCTTCCAGACTCCTCCTTCTATGTTTGAATTGAGCTACTCATTTTTTCACTGTGCTGTAAGAAGGGGCACACTCCCGTAGAGCTAACATATCCTCATGGATCTCCTTCGATGATAAGCCTTTGATGTAGAAGTAGGAAATGACTGCTCGATGAGAAATCTCTCCATTTTATCAATTTCTGCCAGCCCTTACCATTTCAGTGGCCTGTTAAAAACTGGTCACAGTTAATTTCTTGAAACTTGATGTTTAATCTTACATTAACCTGGTCTACAAATGCACCTCATATCAATCGTATTTTTCAAGTATTTGTACCGTAGGCCGCGAATTTATCAATCACCCTTAGTATGTATAATGTCACATCCTAAATAATTAATGAATCCATATGTAACTTTACGGGAACCACCATGCACGCCCCACTTAGTACGAGTTCTGAACAACGGATGGAATACCCATTCCCCTGTGGCAAGAAATGTAAGACTCGATGTGGGATGAAGATGCATAGAACAAAGAGGGAAGTTGTTGTTCCGTGCTGCCGAATATTCAACAGAACGCCGTGACGTCATGTCTCAGATAAGACATTAGAAGATTTCTGTCGGGACATAAACCACAGTACAAAGAACACTCATTGGGGAGTTGAGCAGCATGGTACTGGTGCATTCTCTCCAACGAGACTAAAGATAAAATCAATCTTCCACCAGCAAGTTCCTAAAGCATATGGGAATAATCAGACGGCACGACATGTGAGTGCCAAACCTTTACAGAACTACGCAGCCAGACATGGCCACAGGACATGGACCTAAGGGACGGGATACGGGGCTGTCGGAGGACATGGAAAAGACTGTGGACTCCTTCCTGACAACCAGGCTTCCGATTTAGCATGACCAAGAACTTGAAAGGTGAAAACGAAGATGAAGAATAAGAATGCACGACATTATGTAAAGAACAGGACAAACTGCACAAGTCAACGAAAACGAACAAAAATTTACGCAACAATGTCGCAGTCAAGTAGGAGAATGTAACAGATAAAAGGGATGGCGACTGCAGTAAAACTGGTAAATATAAATAAGGTAGATAGAGGTGTATGGTGCAGTTTTACAAAGTGAGGGAGGAAGTGAGCAAGGTGAGAAAAAAAACGAATATAAAGTATGAGAATGTATAAATGAAAAACATACGCATACACTTGTAGAGGCACACAAAAATCTGTCAGACAAACGAACTACTTGGTATAGAATTACGACACTGGGCAAACTGACGTGGGAAACTGTATTCTAACGACACCTAGCCGCTTGATCCCTAAATGGAAAATGCTTGATCTCAGCGTTAAATTTCCGGTCACATGTGGGTCCCCCATCCTATAATGTTTGCTTGTAAATTATAAGATTTAAAGTTCAAGAAATTCGTTTCTTGGCCTTCATCACACTGAACTTTGACCTACACATACAATCTCACATGCTACTTTTACACGGATATCTGACATTGTGTTCCTTGAATACCGCCACATGATCGCTTGTGTCGTTTTTTGTTCCATGTGACTGAAATACCGGACTGCAATTCGTTAAAAATTATTGAAAGAAAAGTAGAAACAGCTATATTAGTAAAATAATGGTACCAGACGTTGTGGACACCGTAGATGCAACATTTGTCCGTTTGTTGTCGAGGCTAGCCAGATCTCCTTCCCTAAGTTCACGTTATCAGATACTCACACAATAAAAACACATTTTTACTGGGGAACTTTGAGGAGGATGATGGTTTTAAATAGGGATGGGGGGGGGGGGGGGGAAATCAAGTGACTTAACAACTACAAGTGAAGACAGCATTATCAACATGGAGCAAACTAATATTCGTTTAGTCTTATGTGAATGAGTTTGGAGTTTACAGTGAAAAATAAAATGATGTAGTTCTTATTTCTCTTATTTAAGAACTAGTTCATTTTTGTTTTCAAATTACTGGATATGTGAAGTTGACAAGGCTTACAGTGAAATAAAGATGATCTAACAAAATGATCCTTCATCAAACAGAAGTTACGTACCCATCTTCGCCTTGGTCTTCCTCCTTTTCTTTTTCCCATTACGTACCCTTCCAAGACGGTCTTCTCTAGATTATCATGACGTTTAATGTGTCCAAAATATTTAAGTTTTCTCACTTCAGTCCCCTTTACTAGCCAGCCTTCTTCAATATTAAGTTCTTGTAGTATGGATACATTTGTTCTTTTTTGTGTCCATGGTATGTGAAGAACTCTTCTGTAGCATTTACGTGTTTCTCAGGTGTTTTGTTAAGTGTCCATTTCTCACAGGCATATGTTGCAATGGGAATGATGCATGCCCTTAAAAATCTTATTTTTGTTGTTCTCTCTGCTCCTCTCCACAGCTTCTTTAGTTGTTATACTTTCTGAAGAGTGATAGATGTCCTCCTTTTAATTTCCCTCGTTGTATTTCCATTATTAGTTATCAGTGATTCAATATATTAAAAACTCTCCACTTCTTCCAGTTTTTTCTTGTTGATACATATATCAGCTGCCTTGTTTGTTTTGTCAGTTGTCATCAATTTAGTTTTCTTCGCATAAAGATTTAGGTTTTGTTCTTCATTGTTCTTGCAGACTGACATAATTCCATTCCTTTTTTGTCCTTTTTTTAACACCATCTGGTTTCTTTCATTTGGTTTCTTTAATTTGGTGTTGACTGTATGAATGAAATGAACTCAGCTGCTGTAGTTTGGAATCAGTGATCACATTACATAAGGTGGTGCCATGTGATTATCATCTGTCAAAACACTTGATAGATTGACTGAAGGCTCTTAGTACATGATTGATAATTAGTGGGAGGTTTGTGAAGTCTATATCCCTTACAATTTTTTTTTAATCAGATATCAAACTTTGAATGAAATAAGGTGACAGGACAAAGTGTTGAGCTGAAAGTTCTGCAGTGTGCTGGCTCCCATCAATCTTGTCACTCACCCAGTATCAAAAGACTAAGATGGCTCAGGCATGTACACAAGTGGATGACAACTGCAGCTCCATTTGTTTTAGAATTATAAGTAAAACTAAGATGAATTAATGTCTGCAAGGATCTATGAGATTTTTCCATCAACCTTTGGGGTTGTAAGAATTCACAAAATATTGTGTGTGTTTATTAAAAAAAGAAGAAATGATATACAAGAACACTGTTATATGTGAGGATTCGAAGTCCAGATTTGAAGATAGAAGATCAAATTTTTAAAAAAAAGAAAAAAAATTTGGACTCTTGCCAAAACATGCTTTGTTGTTCCAGTTAATGATAAGAGAGAAAAACAAGCACGGAAGAAGCTGTTAACTGAAATGATGCTTGATATCTTCACAAGCTAATAACATAAATTTTATTTAAGTCAAGACCAAAAGAGATTTATTTATTAATGAGATGTCTGGAATATTGGCAGTGTGAAATGAGTGAGAAATATGCTCTTGCACATATTGTTCAGACTTAATTCTTTAATAGAAATGATAATTGTGTCCTAACATTAATAGAAATGATAATTTTGTCCTAACATTAATATAAATGATAATTTTGTCCTAACATTAATAGAAATGATAATTTTGTCCTAACATTAATAGAAATGATAATTTTGTCCTAACAATGACTAATACTATTTTTGTGAGTGATTTTTGTTTTTGTAATAGTTTTTATTTTACATGAACACTTTTACTGGAAAATTAATTATTGTACATGGAACATTGTAATTTTATATGACACTATTGTAGCTGGTTATTGTTTGAGATGAAACTGTTTAGTTTTATAACTGATGATCAGTTTCATAGACCTTAGTTTCCAAGATTTCAGATTTTCTAAACAAAATTTTCGATAATGAAAATTTCAGATCTTGCTGACATTGATGTTCCAGCATTACCAGATAGTAATAGAACAGCTATCACCATTTTGTGGAAGTATGATAATATCTTCACCATCATCACTTCAACAACAGTAATCTTCTTCTTGTAATAGAAAACTGAAGTAGATGTAGATTACCATGTGTCATGTCATTGATTTAAATTTACTTCAGAGTGCACAATTTGAAATGTAGATAACGATCCTTATTTTAAAGCAGCCATTCTCTTATCTTGCCAGCAGTTGGTATGAAATAAGGCAGCTTTATGATATTCCCATAATTTAATTTTTGCTGGAATTGCCTCATGCATAACAAGCTAGTGTACAATGGTTGTATGTATCTGCTACACTTATTGAAATTGAGCATTGACCAGGAAACATTTTATTCAAAGTTGATTTTAAATTGTATTTTAACAGAAAGTTTTCTTGTGTAATAAAAAAAACCCAAAAAAGCAAATGTTTTATGGCCTCCTGTTATCAGGATGAGACTTGTGCTCTTCTGCCATTTGTGCTCCTGTATGTAGTGGATATTTTATTTAGTTTAGTTTTCAACTCTACTTTTCTGCCATTGCTGTTCCTATATGTAGTGGATATTTTATTTAGTCTAGTTTTCAGCTGTGCTCTTTACAGCCCATTCTTTGCTTTTTATGATTCAGATGCTTTCAGATTTGCTGTGTTATTTAAGAAATCAGTATGTGTTTCACAAACATGTGTTATTTGTTGTACCATGTGAGAAACATTTCCTACAAACTATTACAAATGCACATGACATTTGGCAGTGATCACATTAACAAGCAATTACCAGTAAATTACCAATTAACAAACACAAACAAAGCTTCAGGAGGATGTCATTCGCTGTGACTGGGTTATATTATCAGAAGCCTAGGCAAAAGCAAGCAGTGAAACTGGAGGATAACTGGACCGGTAGGATGATGATGCTCAGTTTGCATGGAGGAGAATCATTTAGACTTAGGTTCAGGAGACTCAGATTAGACTTACATTCTGGAGAATCAGATTAGACTTAGGTTCTGGAAAATCAGATTAGACTTACATTCAGCATGCAGGTATTTTGTAAAGATTAAATTTCATGTGAAACTGGAAATAGGTAAGAAAAAAAATGTACACAAACATTTAATTCTCAATAATGTTTGTAAAGTGTTCAGGTTTACATTAAAATCAGGCATATTGGCACAACTGGTATTTCAGAAAATGCTTCGTTTGCTATAAAAGATATGCAAAATTTTACAGAAAAATCCTAGTGTAATCACTGCACTAAGTATTTTGAAAGGTTAAGAAAAACTGAACTAAAGTACAATCATAGGTTGAAATGTTACTGTTGTATCGATTTAACAACTCTTTCAAACATTCAAGTATCAAAAGACAAAAATCATATCTAGGAAAAATAGGTTACACCCAAGTTCATCCCACTGCCAAAAGATATTTGATACTGCTAAATTGTGTGTGTTCCTCTCATGCAGTAAGAGACATGCATGAAGTCAGTCAGACATGTGGTATAGGGAGTCACATCGCTCACCCGTTTATTATATGCATCTTTTTTTTTTTTTTGCTATGAGCATATTTCATAAATTCAGTTCCTTAAACTCAGCTTTGATGACCTACACATATGAGATTTGAGTAATAAACTGCTGTATACAATTAAAAAAAGATACATTTTACAAAAACATAACTTCAATGGAGAAACTACTGACATGAAGGATTAATTTCTTAGACAAAACTGCTATTGACAGAAAATTTGGGTAAACATTCTGCCTTAATGAAAGATCACAAAAGTAGAGACATCAGTGAGAACACAAATCTCAAATGTAAGTTTGGTTTATGCTCTTATTCCATTCATTTTCCCTGCTCTATCTCTATAAATTAAAAAATATTTTTAAAAAATGTTCTCTTTTCTATGTTTCCCTTAGTTTGCTACATAATGCAAACTGAGCCTCATGTTGGCAGTTTTTCAAGCTGAAGAATAGTAAGGAAAGATAATGTAAATATCAGGACTAACTGAATTTTCCAGACACATAAAAAAAAAAAAATTAACGACAGATTGACAGATTTTAAATATAAGCATCAGAATGATTATAATATGTAAAAGAGAAGGGTAAATGCACATTGTGGAATCTTTGAAAAGGCAAGTCAATATAATTTACAAAATGATACAAAATTCATAAATCTAGGCAACATTGCAGCAAACATATGTGTCTAGAATTTATTTTTAATGCCATATGCAAACTTACAAATTTATATACACATATATACAGTATAAGCAATATATACAGCAATAATCTTTTCCTATGTAATACTCTCTGCAGTTTGCCTCACTACTCTTTCACTCATGTCAACAATATCCCACTACATCCAACATTCAGAATGCTTACAAAACACATGCATATATGATAGGAGACATTTAAAATAAGTAAAAATATGTCCTGTGTGTAGAATTTGTGTAGTTATATACATGTTGCTTTAGAAAAAAAATAAGAACATGAAATGCTGTTGTGACACTGAACAGATCTGGACTGTATAAAGTGTTACAGAAGACTAGGCCATCATTACTACTAAAACTGGTTGTTAACAATTCTTCAGCATATGAAGACCAACAAAAAATACAACAAAAAAAGAAACTGATGGAAGCACATCTGAGGTCAAGAAAGGAAACAGTATACTTTTGTCCTGGCTCCTATTCTCTGTGTAGCTCTCACACTGCATATTCTGTATTCATACCACTATCAAAAAAAGGGTAACTTGAAATTATGCACAGACTAGAGAACCGCTGCAATGACTAGTCCTGCCAGCAAAATTCTGTTACAAATCATAATGGGTAGACTCCATAAGAAAATACATGAAGAAGTCAGTATGGTCCAAGTTGGTTTTAGACAAGGAAGAGGATCAAGAGGTCATATTTCAGTATAAGATTAATAATAGAAAAATGCAGAGATTTTAATGTGAATCTATATTTATCTTTTATAGAATATTTATTAAAAGACATATGACTGTGTACAACACCAGAAACTCAGGGAAATAGTGTAAAAAGTGGGATTTCCAACACATTTGATACAAATAATATCACTGCTGTATCTAGACCAACAAGCAGCAGTAAGAATAAATGGTGAAACAATAACTTGGTTTGACATGAAAGAAAGGGTGCATCAGGGGTGTATATTGCTGCCTTACTTATTTAACTTGTATACTGAAAATATAATGAGGAATGTTAGAGATGATGTAGGCAAAGAATATTACAATGCCATAACAATTGGAGGTTATGAAATACCAGAGATTAGATATGCTTATGACAAAGTATTACTGTCCACAACACAAAAAGGAATGCAAAAACTATTTATGTCAGTCTGTAACAATAGTGAGGAGTAAAACCTCTATCTTAATGCAAATAAAACTAAATGGATGATAGCTGACAAATCAAAAATAAAGTATTTGAAAAATATATCAGTGAGGAAAAATTGTAAAAACTGTAGATTTTTTAATATCTTGGATCACTAATAACTAATAATGGAGATACAATAAGGAAAATTAAAAGGGGGACATCTATCGGTCTTCAAAAAGTAAAACAACTAAAGAAACTGTGGAGAGGAACAGACAGAACTACAGAAATAAGATTTTTAAGGGCATGCATCTTTTCCATTGCAACATATGCCTGTGAAACCTGGACACTTTAACAAAACATCTGAGAAACACATGCATGCCTTTGATTGTAAATGCTACAGAAGAGTTCTTCAAATATCATGGATACATAAAAGAACAAATATATCCATACTGACAGAACTTAATATTGAAGAAGGCTGGCTAGTAAAGAGGATTAAACAGAGAAAACAATCTTGGAAAGGTATATAATAGGAAAAAAAATGAGAGGAAGACCAAGGTGAAGATGGTTGCAAGACATAATTGATTATCTGAAAATGGATGCATCAGCAGCAGGGCATCTTGCTTACAACCGAGAGTCCTACAGGAGAACTGTTAGGGAGGTAAAGTTCTGCAAGGGAGATGCAAATGAATGAATGAATCAATGGTTCAGAGTGTCCTGCATTTGATTGAACTGTACATTGACTGTTTTCGTATAGGTTTTTGCATAGAATGATCAGGTGTTTACTAATTCCATAATGCTGTAAGACTTCTCGACAGAGAGTCCTACAGGAAAGCTGTTAAGGAGGAAAAGTTCTGCAAGGGAGATGCGAATGACTGACTTACTGACCCTGCATAATAGAGTCAGTGATATTCTGCTCATGTGAAATGGTTCTTTGGCTGACTCACTACGGCACAGAGCCAAGACATAACGTCAGTGAGTTTCTGTTTGCTCATTGTAGGACGGGAGTAATGTAGAAAACCTGCATTTACAGTGACTGCAAGTCGTAGGACGAGAATATTCTACCCATCATGTGTTTACAGTGACTTTGTTGCCGGGGCTAATGTATCCAACATGTATTGACAGTGACTGCACGCCTTGGAACGGGGTCAGTGTACCCAAAATGTTTTTACAGTGACTGCAAGTTGTTGGACGGAGATTAATGTACCCAACATGTATTTATAGTTACTGTAAGTCGTAGGACGGGAGTAAGGTAACCAATGCGTGTTTATTGTGGCTGCAAGTCTTAGGAAGAAAGTAATATACCCAACATGTTTTTACTGTGACTGCAAGTTGAGGGTGAAAATAATTTACCCAACGTATATTTACAGTGACTGAAAGCCGTAGGTTGAGAGTAATGAACAGAGTACGTGTCTACGGTGACTGCAAGTAGTAGGACGGGAGTAATGTACGCAACATGTGTTTATAGTGACTGGAAGTCGTAGGACGAGATTACTGTACTCAACATGTGTTTACTGTGACTATAAGTCATATGACGGGAGTAATGTACCCAATGTCTGTTAACAGTGACTGCAAACTGTAGGACGTGAGTAATGTACCGACGTGTCTTTAGAGTTAATTTAAATCATAAGACGGGAGTAATGTACTCAACATGTACTTACAGGTTACAAGTCGTAGGTCGGGAGCAGTATACCCAACATGTGTTTATATTCACCTTGTCTGTGGCCAGGGGTAATATACCAAACATTTGTCTATACTGGCAGCAAGAAGCAGCAATTCGAGTTGAAAATAGAACTGGAAAATATAAACCTATAAAACAAGGGGTACGACAAGGATATGTTCTATCTCCAGACCTTTTTTCTCTGAACAGTGAGAATATTCTCAGAACGATCAGCATAGAACCAAAGTCGCCAAAGAAAGTGAACAGAAAGGCCTTACTTTGAACATCAAAAAGACAGAGACTATGGTTATATCTAAGAAACAGAATCCACCAGCATGCCGTATAAAATTAAACAGAACTATTCTAAAGCAGGTGCAGAAATTCAAATACCTTGTAGCAGTAATAACTTCAGATGGGAAATGTAGAACAGAAATTAGGAACAAAATAGGCCAAGCAAAGACTGCATTTCAAAGAATGAGAAACATATTATCAAACACATAGTTGTCAATGAATGTTAGAAAACGAGTCCTAAAATGCTATGCTGAACCTATCTTGTTATATGGAAGTGAATCATTGAAAATAGGCAGGTCTGCACACAAATTATTGGAAGCAGCAGAAATGTGGTTTATTAGAAGAATGTTGCGAATCCCCTGGACAGCAAAAATAACTAATGAAGAATGTGTGAGAAGAGCTGGAGAGACAAAAAAAACCTTGTCAAAAAGTAAGAGACAGACAATGTGCTCTCATAGTATATGCAATAAAAGGAGGGGGCATTGAATATATTATAACAACATGAAAAATAGAAGGAAGAAGATCAAGAGGAAGACCAAGAGAAATGATACTGGACAGTCTGACGGGATGGTGTGAGAGGAGATCACCAACTGACCTGATGGCCTGCATGAAGGATCGTGTAATCTGGAGAAGCATAATAGCCAACGCCAGTTGGCACAGCACCTGATGATGATGATGATGACGATGATGATGATGATGATGATGATGATGATATGTGTTTTTAGTGACTGAAAATCGTAGTACGAGACTAATTTACCCAACATGTGTTTATAGTGATTTTGTATCTGGTCGGGAGTAATGTACCTAAAATGTGTTTATAATGACTGCAAGTCGCAGGCGGAAATAATGTACCTAACATATGTTTATAGTGGCTTTGTCTGTGGATGGGAGTAATTTGTCCAACATATGTTTATTGCAAGTCGTAGGACAGGAGTAATGTTTATAGCATGTGTTTATAGTGACTTTGTCTGTGGTCTATAATAATGTACTCAAAATGTGTTTGTAGTGACTGCAAAGTCATATAACGGTTTTGATGTACCCAACATGTATGTACATTGACTGCAAGTCGTAGGACGGGAGTAAATGAACCCAACGTGTGTTTACAGTGACTTTGTTACCGGCGATAATATACTCAAAATGTGTTTACAGTGATTATGTCTGTGGCCGGGAGTAATGTACCAAACATATCTTTAAAGTGACTGCAAGTCGTAGGACGGAAGTAATGTACCCAACTTGTATTTACAGTAATTTTCTGGCTGAGACTAATATACAAAACATGTATTTACAGTGACTGCATGTCTCGGACAGGGACACTGCATTCAACATTTTTACAGTGCCTGCAAGTCATAGAACGGGTGTAATGTACCCAACATGTGCTTTCAGTGACTGCAAGTCGTAGGACGGGTGTAATGTACCCAACGTGTGTTTACAGTGAATGCAAGTTATAGGACGGGTGTATTGTATCCAACATGTGTTTACAGTGACCGCAAGTCGTAGGAACCCAAGTACTTCAGCTTGTTAATGTGGTAAAAGATTTTCACGAGCATCATCACCGCGTCCTTTTATATTAGTAGTAGTACCTGACAGTAGTACCTGTGAAAGATATTGTACACTTACTCGTCAGTTCACCAGCCACCTCTTCGCTTATTTCCCCTCAGTTTATATTTATTCCTTCCACTTCATGTTAGTACGACTATTAGGCGTTTTCACGGTGCAGGGCTAGCCAGAGAGAGCTGTATTATTCTAACATGACACCCCTTCTTGTGACACTCATACTCCTGCAGAACCGACATACACGTGTCACAAAACTGTCAGTTCATTGTGCGAAGTATGTCTGCAAATTTCTCACCCTCACTACCCAAAACACGAATAAATCCCCCCTGTTCCTCTCTCGTGCATGCTTTCAAGAGAGCTACGATCTTTGACATGGTTTATTGACGCCATATTTCCAGAATAGATAATGAGCTTCTGCGTATAGGTATTTAAAGAGTGGGGTCATAACATTGCCAGTCTTTCTCTGTCTGTCACGCTATTATGTTACAATATTCTACATACCAGTTTTCTCATGTATTCAAATATTGATTACGTATTTTGCACCATATAAGCCCCATCTCTTTCCAAAAAGAATCCTCAAAGAATCACATTGCGTCTTATACTCGGATGTTAGGTTTGGGTGAGCACTGCATTAGAAGTTACCGATAGTGGACTAACATCTAAAACATGTGTAACAGACCCGTCTGCTGACGTCATCAGAATGCAGGACATTTGATTATAAATGACTAAATCATGATTGCAAAGAAAGATAATATTAAAACATTAGTCACCGAACTAATGGCATTTATTTTCAAGTGTTGAAAAATTGGACATACCGACACGGCTGATACATAACAGCGATGAAAAATGGCCTTATCGTCAATCTGCCATGTACATGGTAGTAAATTTCAGTGGTACACAGTAATGTTTATTAACCCGTGGTAAAATGTTTACAACTTCCAGCACATTATACCATAAATCTGTGAAGTTAAAAAAAATAAAAAAGAAGTAACGGCCATGTTATGCATAATAAAATTATCCGTAAAAGTAAAGAAAATAGTACTTACTGAACAACAAAGGCACAATAAACAATAATAAATATTACAGTGAAAATGAAGAGTGGTATCCGGGTCACAGGTCCACAGTCACCTGTTGGTGGAAGTTACTCAGGAAAAATGTGAAGTTTTGTTGGGTGGGGGTTAAAATATTCCCTGCCAGTTTACAGATTTGTCTATTAGGTCAGTGCGTCCTACGTGCCGCCAAATCCTACATTTGGTTTAGATTTTTTAGACTTTCTTTTCAGACGACATTTTTTCTTTATCTTTTTTATTGTTTGTTAAACTTTATTGTTAACAAGCGACTGAATTTTTATGCGGATATATGTTAAACTAAAGTTAAAACATCCGAAGACCACATTTGTTACAGTTTGTTTTTCCTTTTTCTTTACCAAATGCAACAACTTAAAAAAATATTGAAAGGAAGGATAATTGGCAGAAAAAATGTTTGGACTCTTAAGAATATAAAAAGTTTGGAGTTTTACAACATTTTTTTGTACAGTTCTTATTTTCTTCTTTTCTTTTTTAATTATGATAGTATATCGTCAGTTCTGTTGTCTGGCGACTCTGAGTTCTGCTTTCTCTCCTTATGTTTGAAAGAAAAAAATAAGAAAAATGAAATATCTTATTTGTTTATTCTACGTCTAGTTTTCTGTTCTGTGTTTCTCTACAGAATCTTACCTATTAATGATATTTCTTAAATTTCTCTGTACTTCAGGCTTTAAAAAAATAAGTAACCAATATAAACACACGGACTTATTCTTCCTACAAGAAACTAAGAAACACACAGATTAATTCTTCCTACAAGAAACTAAGAAACACACAGATTAATTCTTCCCACAAGAAACAAAGAAACACACAGATTAATTCTTCCTACAAGAAACAAAGAAACACACAGATTAATTCTTCCTACAAGAAACAAAGAAACACACAGATTAATTCTTCCTACAAGAAATAAAGAAAAACACAAATTATTGCTTAATACAAGAAACAAAGAAACACAGAGGTTATGTCTTCCTACAAGAAATAAAGAAACTCACAGATTAATTCTTCCTACAAGAAATAAAGAAACTCACAGATTAATTCTTCCTACACGAAATAAAGAAACTCACAGATTAATTCTTCCTATAAAAAACACATGTACACATATTTTTAAAATTCTTCCTATAAAAACACACATACACATATTTTTAAAAAATTCTTCCTATAAAAAACGCATGTACACATTTTTTTACAATTATTCCTATAAAAACATATGTACACATATTTTTTTAAATTCTTCCTATAAAAAACACATGTACACATTTTAAAAATGCTTCCTATAAAAACACATGTACACATATTGTTTTAAAATTCTTCCTATAAAAAACACATGTACACATATATTTTTAATTCTTCCTATTAACACATGTACACAATTTTTTACAAAATTCTTCCTATAAAAAACACATATACACATATTTTTAAAATTCTTCCTATAAAAACACATGTACACATATTTTAAAAAATTCTTCCTATAAAAAACACATGTACACATATTTTTAAAAAAAATTCTTCCTATAAAAAATACATGTACACATATGTTTTAACATTCTTCCTTTAAAAAACACGTGTACACATATTTCCCCTATCAGTGTGGCTTAATTCCTTTCTTTGATTCAGACGAAAAACCTACCACCCCTCCCCCCCCCCACACACACACACACACAATTGATTTACACACACAGAGTCAAGGCGGCCAAGACCACTTTGAAGAGGTTAGAAAAGCTGAGGCCAGACCTGTGATATAAGGTATTTATCATCGAATTCTCGAGAAGATTAGAGAGAACGAGTGCTGAAGGTTGTTAAGCAAAGATACGACTAATCAACTTGGAAGCAAATCAGCGGGAAGACGCCTGCAGCAAGTTAGGCTGGAACAAAGATGGGGACATGCAGTCCGCTATTGAACAGTCAGTCTGAAGGTTTTTCAGTCCAGAGTGTTAGTTTTACATGGAAGACCTGCATCATACTCATTTAGATCTAGTGACTATGGAGGGGAGTCTTGATTATTTGCAGTTTGAGTTATTTTAGCAGGTTATGAGAACGTGAGAAGACTGAGGGAATTAGGAGAGTGTGTTGTCTTCAATATTTGTGTTTGATGCTGAAGAGAAATAAACTGATTGATTATTCACTGAGGAGTTAGTTTTTGTATGAAACTTGATATATGTAATCTGTTTATGAACGGTTTTTGTATGAAACTTGATATATGTAATCTGTTTATGAACGGTTTTTGTATGAAACTTGATATATGTAATCTGTTGAGGAACAGTTTTTCTATGAAACCTGGTATGTGTACTATGTTGAATAACAGTTTTTGTATGAAACTTGATATGTGTACTCTGTTTATGAACGGTTTTTGTATGAAACTTGATATGTGTACTCTGTTGATGAACCTACATACAGAAGAACCCTCACCGCTAGTTACTGTAAGAGCTTCAGGATAACCCGATCAAAGGCGTTGCCTGTTTTACTCAGCAGAGAGACTGCTCTGTGAATGTTGTAAACGTTACCGCCTGTGTTTTTGTACACAGTCGCTGCCTTGGCATCTCTCAAGTGCTGGGCCATCACATCCTCTCTCCAGCAGTGGGCAATGAGATTGTGGAGATGTGGCATGATATCAATATGTTGTTTTCAGCAACTTCTCCTGGGACGTTATTTTAATATATTGCTTTTCTATTTGAAATCCTGCTGATAGCATCAGAGAACTTCTTGTTTGGTTGGCCTATCATTTAGTTCCATTAGTACAGGATGTTTGAGCACTAGATCTCCTCGATGTGAATTTGCTGGTTTCTTCCCTGAGTAGAGTTTTGAGGAGTGTTAGACCCATCTTTCCAGCTGCTTATTTCTATCTCTAATAGTCTCAGCTTAACTGTTACGTAAACTAAAACTAGTTCATGGTCATTGTCACAGCCTGCACCACGGGAGGTGTGTATGATTCTTTCCACAATCGCTGTTGAATATATTATCACAGAAAAAAAATGAATAAAGCTGTTCTATAAATATATTAAATATAATGCTTCTGCATTAATCATAATGTAGACTGATGTAGGATATAACCAGAATAGAAGAAATATGTTTTTGTGATTGTATCCAATTTTGCCTTCGTCTGTTTGATGAAACATTTAAGTACGCCTGAACTGAGAGATTGTAGAAGCCCCTCAAGTGACGACGTAAAGACCAAGAATTCAAACAAAGTGAAATAATTCACTCATTCCGTGCCATGCTGGACTGCGTTGTTGTCCAGGATACTTCTCCATCTTGTGTGATCTTTGGCATTTGCAGTCGACTGAAATACTTTTCTCTTTCCATCTGCTTGGTCACTTAACAGTGATATTTTTGCTTTGCTAACATTTCCTTCCATTTCCATCGAATTTCCACAATCATTACCAAGTTATGTAACTTCATTCTTCCAATGTTAAGTTCATGATATTTTGATTGTATTTTTTTCTGTCAGTTTTACCAACTTTTCTATGTTATAAAACTGCCCCGAGAACCTCTTAATTTTCTTTTCACCATCAAAGGTTCAATCTAACTTCAGAAAAACATCCCTGTATATTGGAATCTGTATTATCTGTTTGCTGACTGTCGGAGCTTCAGTAAATTACCACCACCAAAACTACTACTACTACTACTACTACTACTAGTGCTGCTGCTGCTGCTGCTGCTGCTACTACTACTACTACTACCACTACTACCACCACTACTAACGCTAGTAGGAGGAAGAAGAAAATGATGATGAAGTGGAAGGGGAGGAAGAAGAAGAGGAAGAAGAAGACGAAGAAGCTCTGTAGAAAATAAAAGAAAAACACGAAGTGATCCAACAGTTATACTTTTTTCTTCGCTGAAAACATTTGACTGCTAAATAACCCTTCAGCTTTAAAATTCTTTGACTTATCAACTACTTGACATAAAGTTTTTCGTATGTGTCTGCAGTTAATCATGAAAGCTGTTGCACATGTTGTAGGAAATTTGTGTGCTTTCATTAACGTTCACCAAGTTAAATTATACTTTCTGATTTTTAACGGGGATATTGTATTGTGGATAACTGCAGATGGTGGAATTTTACTGCAATTAAACAGACAAAAAGTAGGCCGTAATTTACTGCAAATGAAGCGACAGCTTTACTGGGGTGAGTCAAAAGCTCGTCATATTTTTGGAGCCTTTCACCACTGCCAAAAACCAAGCAATACAATACATACTTAGCTGTGTTCACGCTGGTACACAATGTTAGCAAAGATGGAACTTCCTCTCTTCAAAATACAGTCCATCACTTCCAATGGTCTTCTGCCATCTCTCAGCCATTGGGAGGAATCTTCTGCAGTACCACTAGGAAGGCTTTGAGGCTAAGAAATCTCTCTCACCGGCGTCAACTTGTTCCAGTGAATTGAATTCCCGCCCTTGAAGAAGTGCGTCATCGCGGGGAACAGATAGTAGTCAGGGGGTCGAAGAATGGGCAGGTCATCGCAGAGAATAGATAGTAGTCAGAGTGTCGAAGCAATGTGCAGGTCATCGCAGGGAATAGATAGTAGTCAGAGGGTCGAAGCATGGGGGCAGGTCATCGCAGGGAATAGATAGTAGTCAGATGGTCGGAACATGGGGCAGGTCATCGCGGGGAATAGATAGTAGTCAGAGGGTAGAAGCATGGGGCAGGTCATCGCGGGGAATAGATAATAGTCAGAGGGTCGAAGCATGGGGCAGGTCATCGCGGGGAATAGATAGTAGTCAGCGGGTCGAAGCATAG
This sequence comes from Achatina immaculata, assembly GCA_009760885.1. Lineage (NCBI taxonomy): Eukaryota > Metazoa > Mollusca > Gastropoda > Stylommatophora > Achatinidae > Lissachatina > Lissachatina immaculata. The sequence goes on along the minus strand of CM019721.1, from coordinate 61,952,418 downwards.
GGCAGGTCATCGCAGGGAATAGATAGTAGTCAGAGGGTCAAAGCATGGGGCAGGTCATCGCAGGGAATAGATAGTAGTCAGAGGGTCGAAGCAATGTGCAGGTCATCGCGGGGAATAGATAGTAGTCAGAGGGTCGAAGCAATGTGCAAGTCATCGAGGGGAATAGATAGTAGTCAGAGGGTCGAAGCAATGTGCAAGTCATCGCGGGGAATAGATAGTAGTCAGAGGGTCGAAACATGGGGCAGGTCATCGCGGGGAATAGATAGTAGTCAGAGGGTCGAAGCAATGTGCAGGTCATCGCAGGGAATAGATAGTAGTCAGAGGGTCGAAACATGGGGCAGGACCTCGATTCCCTCCAATTCCGTGAGTTGTCCAAAGATCACGTTGGAAGTGTGCGCTAGTGCGTTGTTGTGCTAGAGAAGTATCATGTTCCTGTTGATGAGCGGTGGCTATCTGCTACACAGAACATCATCCAGCTGCTTCAGTTGCTCAGAATAGAGATTCATGTCCACAGAGTGACCAAAGTAAATTCATTTCTAGTGCAGTTCCGCTAGACGTAAAGCATAACCTTCTTCTCGAAGAAACTACGTCGGACAACCGTCTCTGCCACCTGGCCTGGTTGGAGCTATCGGGTTCCTGTGTTGTGTAGGGCAGGAAAATCCACTGTCCATCCCCAATGACGATACAGGGGAGAATCCTTATGCCATGTGAGTTTGCAAACAGTTGGCGACAGAAGACAACACGTCTCTGACTTCCTGGGGTGGGGTGAGAGGGTGAGATCTTCGGGGACACGTCGAGTCTGTCCGCTGGTGAAGCGAAGCTCATTCACATGCCAAACTATCGTTCTTCGAGATGGGGCGAGCTGGGCTAACAAACGCTGAGTACTGGTACAGGGATTGTCTTCAACAGCTGGGCCCAGAGCTTCATCATTGGTGGTTGATATGCGTCTAAAACTGCACTTTTCTTTGATGTCGGAGACCTAAGGTTTGAATCCTTGGAGCCATTTCCATGCAGCGCTGTCATTAACTGTTCCTTCGCCTTCCTCGCTGACAATTTCACTGGCAGCTGCAGAGACATTCGGTCCTTTCTTTCAGCAATTCCTCAGGAGGGCACGAACGAAAGCTTTGCTGTCTGCCATTTTTATTTCTGTTGATCGCTTCCCTCGCCATTCATTGGTTAAAATGGGTATGCACAGTTTCAGACTGACTCATCACATGAAGTTAGAAATGCTATTTCAGTTTATAAGAAGAGAGACTTGACCGAAATTAGGGTATCGAGAAACGTTACGAATTTCTCACTTATGATAATATAAACAGATGCAGAGTATCTGAGGGCAAAGACACTGTCTGATTTGAAAATCAGCAACCCATAGCAGACACGCTAGCGTCAGGATTAGCACACCGTAGCTGAAAAAGACCATATCCCACCATTAACAGGACTAGTGTGACTAGCGTGTCAGAGATCGCATTCACGTAATGAAGGAATCTGCTAAAGGAGCATTGCATGCGTGCGACTTTCTAGCTTCATTTAGGGACAGAAGTAGCCTGCATCCATTCTGACACGATTCTCATCATCTTCACCTCAATGGCAGCAACGACCGCCAGTTCTCAGCTCCAGGGAGATAGAAAAATAAGCCTCTAATGGGTTTCATCTTTCTTTGAACAATCATTTAATATTAACATAAATTTCATAAATAATGACAAGGAACTTGTTACACTCAAGTACCATCGCAAGAATTGGCACACGTTTTCTGAAAACGCAATGGAGATGGATGTAAAAAGAAAATGTAATATAACATGTTAAAAGCTGTGTGATATGCACAACAAATAATCTGAAATCACGCAACACACTACTACAAATCATATGAACACACCAAGAGATTGCATGCTAAAGACCAGCAGTGACTTTCTAGGTCTCTATCCTATTACAGAATCGGGAAATAAGTATATTGTTCGTTCTACAGATGAGCACTCAACCTTGACAGAATGTTACGCAACATCAGATAAGAGCTACATCACACCGTTGATAAGTTGTTGGTGGATGAATTTATACCCAGACTTTCCATGCCAATGCTAATACTGACTGACAATGGACGTGAGTTTATTGGTGAGCCATTTCAAAAGGTAATGAAGGACCTAAATAAACTTCACATTCGGACAGCCCCACATCATCCTCAAGGCCATGGCAGCAACAAAATACTGCATCGAACTCTGAAAGATATTCCGGCAAAATTAGTGTCAGGTGAGCAATTTGAGTGGGACAAATATTAAAATTTGGCAGTTTAAGCTCTAAATGTGAATGTAACCAGACGCACTGGTTACTTTCCATTCTTTCTAGTACATAGCAAACACCGAATATTACGTGGCACGTGGCAAACACCCGGCACTGCCATAGTACACGGCAAACACCCAGCATTGCCAAAGTACACGGCAAACACCTGGCATTGCCAAAGTACACGGCAAATACCTGGCATTGCCAAAGTACACGGCAAACACCCGGTATTGCAAAAACCCAGCAATAACACTCGACAGAATCCTACTACCGAAAACAAACTTCATGTGACAAAACTATCTTATCTTGTATCTTATATCTTATATCCTTCCCGTGCCGTTAAACGTCACATTGGGTTCGCAAAGTAGTTGGTCAAATTTTCCTGTCTTCGGCGAGTCTTTCAACCTCATCAAGGGATTGTATGCCTGTTAATTTGGCCTCTCTTAACAAAGTCCTCTTCAGAGTTTCACGCCGTCTGTCTCTTTTTCTTTGGACAAAACTATGCAAATGAAAATATGTGGTAGAAAGACAACATAAAGAGTTCACGAAAACGCATAAAAATGAAAAGGCTCTTGCTTAGGTGAGCCCTCCATTGCTCAACATCCTCTCTGTTGTTCTTCTGCTGTCTCTTTTTGTCTACCCTAACTTCTTTTCCCCTGTGGTGTCCATCTCAGTTCTGTTTTTGGTAGTGAGTTGTCAGTCATTCGGAGTACATGTCCCAACCATCGCCAGCGTCTTTTCTCAATAATTGCTGTCAGTTGCTTCATCTGCATTTCTGCCAACAATATATTATTTCTCACGGTGTTTGGCGAAAATATTTTTCTAAATCTTCCTAAACATTTAGCCTGGAAAGAGAATTAAACTTGTTTTCTATGGCTTTGGTGATATTTCCAGCATTCACTTCGATAGAGTAGTACAATTAGAACATCACTCTAAAATGTCCTGATTTTCATCATCAAAACTTAGTTTTTTTTTTTAGATTTCCATACAGTCTGCTGCATTGCAAAAGCCTGCTTTGCTCTAGTAAGTCTGCTGTTGGTGCTCTCTGTGCTGTCTCCATTTTCTACTACTCTACTGCAAAGATATACAAATTCGTTGACCTCCTCCACTAACTTGCTGTCTACTCTGAGTACATTTCTGTTGTTCACATTTTGCTTCAGAAACGTTGTCTTTCCTATACCCCTTTACGCCGTTCCCTTTACGCTGTTCCTCTTGTTTATAGAATTGTGAGGAGTGATTTGACAAGAGAATGAAGGTACGGGGGGAATTTTCTTGTGCCTTCCTATTTACTGTTTTCTCCGTTAGCCTGAGCCTAAAGAGATTAACCAGAATGGCAGTAGAAACGTTTTTGTCTGTTATTTATTCATATACTCACAGCCTAGAGTTACGTGCTGTATGGTTAGACTTGGAAAACGCTATGCTCTATAACGTTACTGCAATAGATAGAAAGCCTGGCTGTTTTATATTTCTAAGGTTTTGTGTCTAGAAGCATATAAAGTTGTGAATAATTTGAATTATGTTGCAAATCATTTTCACTTCTTTCAAAAAATTGCTTTAGATATGACTGAGCAGTTGTTCAAACAGTGGAAGCAGCATGTGTCTAGTCCCAGCTATGTTTGTTTATTAGTTTCACACTGTTCTCTGATAACAAAAACGTCAGTGAATAATTTACGTATATTCACGCATGACTCAGTTTGAATGTAGCGTCAGTTCCCATACTAAACCAAACTAATTTCATCGTCCAATCAGACATCGTAAATGATGCTTTAACCCCGCCCACGCTGATTATTATTCAAAACTGACAGACAGCAGCGCAAGCAGAAAAAGTCACATGTCTGAAAATGTCTCTGGGGGGCGTGTCTACTCGAAGACTGCTTACAACAAGAATAGTTCGTGTAGTTATATATTAGAATGTGGAAACAGTTCAGTGTCTATGTCAAGCAAGCGAAGGAAGAGCCTAATCTTTCAAGTGAGAATACTTTCTTCTTCCTTATTTAAATTAAGTATACTTTTTTGTACACATATATTCTAAGATGTGCATGCTTTATATAGCATAGATACTATAGGTTAATATTGCTAATTCAAATGTAATAGCCACCCTCATTTATGCATGCGAAAGCTGGAAAACAACTAAAGAAATATAAAAGAAATTAGACTCTTTTGAAAATAAATGCCTAAGGAAAATACTCGGCATCAAGTGGAATGAATTCAAGAACAATGCAGAGATAAGACAGATGACTGAACAACAACCTGTCTCATGGGTGATCAAGAAAAGAAGATGGACACATGCTGGGCACTTGATGAAAAGAAATGATCAGAGAATCCAAAAAGCTATCAAGTGGAACACAACAGGCCAAAGAAAAAGAAGCAGACCGCGTGAAATACTGAAGAGTTAAGAGATGCCAAATTAACAGCCATTATTGATGAGGTTGAAAGACTCACCGAATACAGGAGAAAATGGCGAACTACTTTGCGAGCCCTATGTGACGTTTAACGGCACGGGAAGGATATAAGATATAAGATAAGATAGGTTAATATAGCCCATTATATATATATATATATACAACAGGAGAGAATGAGATTTATTTGAAATTTGTAATTTGTCCAGGATGATATATTATGATGCAGCGTGATGTATTATGATGCAGCGTGATGTATTATGATGCAGCGTGATGTATTATGATGCAGCGTGATGTATTATAATGAGAGTGTGATGAAACTTACGTTTTACTTTTCTTGCTTGTATTAATTTCTGTTGGTTTTCTCTTTGTTTTTCTCACTATTTTCCAGAAGAATAAGAGAAAACCTACATCCAAAAATTGTCAACATGTCAAGAACATTTGTTCTTGTGGTTTGTGTTTATGTGGTCACTGCTTCCACATATGCCGAACCTCCTCTTGTAGAAGAAAATAACACTCACAATGAAGATTATAATTTTTCGTATACTATAACGGATATCAAAAGTGACTGGATATCAAGACAAGTGGCAGGTATGTTTGTTTATGACATTACACGAATGATGTGACGAAACCTTTCAGCACAAATTAAATATAACTCTGCATGACATTGTTTTGTTTGGCTAAAAATAGTTTTCCCTTTTTCTTTAATATCTCAAGAAACATATGCACTTTGAAATAAACTCAGTTAAATAAAATACACTCAGTTAAAGAATTTTTTAAAAATGAAACTTGAACACATACTGAAGTAAAATATAAACACATAATAATGTTATCATTTTGGCCAAACACCATAAGAAATAACATCTTGTTGGCAGAAATGCAGATGAAGCCACTGACAACAATTATTGAGGAAAGACGCTGGCGATGGTTGGGACATGTGCTCCGAATGACTGACAACTAACTACCAAAAATAGCACTAAGATGGACACCACAGGGGAACAGAAGTAAGGGTAGACCAAAAGAGACATGGAGAAGAACAACAGAAAATATGTTGAGTAATAGAGGGCTCACCTGGCAAAGAGCACAAAAAAAGGCGAAGGACAAGCATTTGTGGAGGACCTTTGCGTCCCATGTGCCCTGGGCCCTTAAGGTTCAGAGAGAGAGAGAGCGAGAGAGAGAGAGAGAGAGAGAGAGAGAGAGAGGAGAAAGAATAATGTTACGTAACAAAATGAGAACAGTATTAAAAAAAACAAAAAGAGCAATTTGCTCAAGCATAAATTACGAAACAAAAAGAGTGAAAAAAAAACATACAAGGATAGAATGGCAGACAACAAATAGCAGATCGTATGACTGGAGAGAGATGAGTTGATATATAGACAGAGTGACAGACAGATATACAAACGCAATGATGTTAAGACAGATAGATATATAGATTGATTAATTGATTGATTGATTGATTGACAGACAGACAGAAAGACAGACGGACGGAAGGACGGACGGACGGATGGATGGATGGATAGATGGATTGATGGATGGATGGATGGATGGATGGATGGATGGATGAAATGAGAGACAGATAGATAGGTAAATAGAAAAATGGATGCTTATTAATTGTAAGTCTTTAAGTGGTTGCAATATTTGTTTCCACATAACACTTTTGTGTTTTTTTTTATTTAGAAAATATCAAATATATTATAAGAAATTGCAGTACAAAGATACTGTTTATTTTTAATGCACAATTAAACAAACAGAAAAATACTTTATAAACATATGAACAAAGAAAAAAGCATAAATTATACAAACCCAGCAGATTACACAGACAGACAGATAGCAGACAGGCAGGCAGGCAAACAGGCAGATAGACAGACAGGCAGGCAAATAGATAGATAGATAGATAGATAGATAGATAGATAGATAGATAGATAGATAGATAGATAGATAGATAGATAGATAGATAGATAGATAGATAGATAGATAGATAGATAGATAGAGGCAAATAAAAATGAACAGACAGCAACAGGTAGTTAGACAGACAGAAAAATGCAGGGTACTAAACAATAAATCTCTACGTAGTTGATTCTTTTATATTTTCTGTGAATATTTACTTACTTACAGCATGTGAGTTTTTATTTAATATATGAAATACTAAACTGGTAAATGTTTTTACATTTAATGTTAAAGTAGGAAGAGAAACAGTCCACAATCATATTAGAAGAATATAAAGCCTGCTTGAAATATCTAATGAATATTAATGGAGATTAATAACTGTAGCATCGGCAAAGACCTTCAGATAGGCACTGATAAATTTCAGAGGAAAAATATTCATAAGCAAACATGTCAGTCCTTTGATGGAAGAACATACAATCAGAAAGACCATGTAATAAATTATACAACAGACACTCATACATATCCAGCAGGTTAGAAGCTATGGAGGACCAGCATGTAATAGTCTAGACTTCCTAGTTGGAATTAAAATCGAGATGAAACTGCTAAGATCCTTCTATTACAAAATAATTACAACACTCCCAAGCAAACAGAGGAAGACTACGAGAAGATAAAATAAAAGTACAAGAGGAAATAGAAGAAAGGATTCAGTTCCTCCGAAAATAACGATGACAGTGACATCAATGACACATGAGAAACCACTAATCAAATAATAAAATCCGCAGCAGAAAAGTTTTTTTGGAGAGGAATCCAAAGTGGAGGGGAAAAAAATGTTACTTGGGAAGAGGCAGTCCAAAAGAAAAAGAAGCAGGTAAGATAATTTTAGTTACATGGCCAGAACGATACAGCAAAAAGGACGGGAATATAGGAATTATTGTAACTAAAGCGCACAAACTGTTAGAAAACAAAAAGTAGAATATATGAAACACATTTTTCAAAAGACAGAGGAAAACCACCAAGGAAGTAAATGTAAGATTTGAAAGTTCTGGTTTATATATTAATGATTGATTGAAGAAGTTCTTTGATTAATACTTCCTTATAAATGTGCCACTTGAATCAACTGACGCTTGTCTTTGAATGATGGCGATTGTCACGTATAGTAGCACACTTTGACCGGTTAAAGGTTATCAAACTAATGCGCATTCATACAGCTCTGTTAACACGCTGTGATCGAGAGCGCATTGTCTGTTTTTTTCCCGTTGTCACTTTTTAAATTTATGAATACATCTCTACTTATAGCTTTTGTTCACATCGACAATTACAGAATCACACTACACATGGTATAATATGGTTCGCCACAAGACTGAAATCTTGACACACAAACTCATTATATAATTCAGATGGTTCGTCTTGAATCAAATAACAGTTCACCTTTAATGTTCACCAAATGAAATTCACAAGTATCAAATTAAGGTTGCACCGAAATAATTTTATACAAGGTTCAAGAAATATCAGATATTATGTATTTCTCACACGGTACTAATATTCCTTTTCCGTACTGAAATGCTATTTTCTATCTTTCCTAAAGTACCTAAAGAAAGCATGATGAAAAGTGAGAAACATCAAACTGAATACAGAACTCCTTAAAAGTGACAAAGAACTGGTAGAACAATGCAGAGTTATTATAACAAATAGATACAAAAGCAATAGCAAAGATAAATAGTATAGATGAACAATGGGAAATGTTAAGAAATTCTATCCACCAAACTATTAAGGAGATAATACCACCCAAAAAAGAAGCCCCTAAAAATAAATGGATGACAGACACGTCTTAGGTCTGATGGACAAGAGGAGGATAAGTAAAAATAGCCACGAAAAATGTAGCAAGATAAATAAAGAAATAAGACGCAAACGCAAAGAAGTAAAGGAAGTGTGGTTAAATGTACAATACAGACAGATAGAGGACTCTCATAATAAAGACAGCAAAAACATACACAAACAAATTAGTGAACTCTCAGGCAGGAAGACAAAATATACCACAGGATGCCTGAAATCAAAAGAAAGTAAAATGTTAATGGGAAAAGAAGACATTGTGGACAGGTGGACAGAGTATATCAGTGAGCTATATGGAGGAGAAAGACCAGAATTAACACCAGATACTGAAAACTGTGATGGACCGCCAATACTTGAAGATGAAATCATAGATGCCATCAAACACATGAAGAAAGGAAAAGCGACTGAGCCTGATAATATAACAATAGAAGAAATACAGGCGCTAGAGGACATAAGAATAAAAATAATATCCAAGTTACTGAATGGCATTTACCACAGTGGTTATATGCACAGTGACCTGATTCAATCCATGTTTATAGCACTAACAAAGAAACCAGGTGCAAAGGAATGTGATGACCACCGGACTATAAACCTCGCATGTCACATAACGAAGCTACTTCTGAGAATTGTTATGAGAAGAACAAGGAAAAAGATAAAAATGGAAATAGCAGATTAACAGTTTAGATTTGTTAAAGGAAAGGGAACACACAATGGCATTTATGCTTTACGAACACTAACAGAAAGAGCTTTAGACGTACAGAAAGATCTCTGCTTCATCGATTACACCAAGGCATTCGACAAGGTGAAACATAATAGAATAGTTAAAATGCTTGAAGAAATCAATGTAGACAGCAAAGACATCATGATTGTAAAACATCTATACTGGCAGCAAGAAGCAGCAGTTCGAGTTGAAAACAGAACTGGAAAATATCAACCTGTAAAACAAGGGGTGCGACAAGGATGTGTACTTTCTCCAGACCTTTTTTATCTGTACAGCGAGAATATTCTAAGAACGATCATCATATAACCAGGCATACAAAATTCGAGGATACAATATTAACAACCTTCGGTATGCAGACCACACATTACTGATAGCTGACAACCAACAAGACCTGCAAAATCTCTTGGATAAAGTCGCTAAAGGAAGTGAACAGAAAGGCCTTACTTTGAACATCAAAAAGACAGAGACTATGGTTATATCTAAGAAACAGAATCCAGAAATATGCAGTATAAAATTAAACGGAACTATTCTAAACCAGGTGCAGAAATTCACATACACTGGAGCAGTAATAACTTAAGATGGGAAATGCAGAACATAAATTAGGAACAGAATAGACCAAGCAAAGACTGCATTTCAGAGAATGAGAAACATATTACGCAACACACCTGTATCAATGAATGTTAGAAAACGAGTCCTAAAATGCTATATTGAACCTATATTGACATATGGAAGTGAATCATGGACAATAGGCAAGTCTGTACAAAAATCATTGGAAGCAGCAGAAATGTGATTTATTAGAAGAATGTTGCGAATTCCCTGAACAGCAAAAATAACTAATGAAGAATGTAGGAGAAGAGCTGGAGAGACAAAAAATCTTATCAAAAAGATAAGAGAGAGACAATGTGCTTTCATAGGACATGCAATGAGAAGAAGTGGCATTGAAAATATTATAACAACAGGAAAAATAGAAGGAAGAAGATCAAGAGGAAAACCAAGAGAAATGATACTGGACAGTCTGACGAGATTGTGTAAGAGGAGATAGCCAACTGAGCTGATGGCCTGCCTGAAGGATCGTGTACTCTGGAGGAGTATAATAGCTAACGCCAGTCGGCACGGCACCTGATGATGATCAATACAAGTGATAGAGGTAAGGGTAATAAAACAACTGCTTTCAACTGACAGAGGTGAAGGATAATAAAAATGCGTACAAGTGAAAGAGGTGAAGGATAATAAAATGCTTACAAGTGAAAGAGGTGAAGGATAATAAAAATGCTTACAAGTGAAAGAGGTGAAGGATAATAAAAATGCTTACAAGTGACAGAGTTAAAGGATAATAAAAACGCTTACAAGTGAAGGAGGTGAAGGATAATAAAAATGCTTACATGTGACAGAGGTAAAGGATAATAAAAAAATGCTTACAAGTGAAAGAGGTAAGGTGTAATAAAACAACTGCTTACAAGTGACAGAGGTAAGGTGTAATAAAACAACTGCTTACAACTGACAGAGGTAAGGGGTAATACAACAACTGCTTACAATTGAAAGAGGTAAGGTGTAATAAAACAACTGCTTACAAGTGACAGAGGTAAGGGGTAATAAAACAACTGCTTACAAGTGACAGGGATAAAGAATAATACAAATGCTTACAAATGAAAGGGGTAAAGGGGTAATAAAAATGCTTACAAGTGACAGAGGTAAAATATAATAAAACTGCTTACAATTACGATCCTCCTGCACTAAGTCATATAAAAAGCAATAGCTTAGTGAACCGTAACAATATAACTATGTTAAAGCTTAGTGAACAGTAACAATACAACTATGTAAATGCTTAGTGAACAGTAACAATTTAACTATGTTAAAACTTAGTGACCAGTAATAATATAACTATGTAGAAGCTTAATGAATAGTAAATGTATAACTATGAAAATTTTAGTGAACAGTAGCAATATAACTATGTAAAACCTTAGTGAATATTAACAATATAACTATGTAAAAACTCTGTTATAAAGTACACTATCAAATAAATAAACCTTCAAACTAAGGACTTCACATCCACAAAATTAGGTTGGAAACATTTCAATAAAAATAAAATAACTTGTTAGTCACAGAGTTACTCACAGAACAATCATATTCCAATAATATAATTCCACGATCAAGCTACTAGAAATAATGATTCTAAATAAATGTATAATACACTGACAAACGAATAAGGAAAATAGTACATAAATCAGCAATGAAGTCAACGTTATGGAGGTATAAATTGTAAAACACTGCACGATAGTATTAGCTGTAAGCTAGCATTAAGAGACTTGATTTCTGCTGTAAGCTAGCACTAAGAGACGTGTTTTCTGCTGTAAGCTAGCACTAAGAGACGTGTTTTCTGCTGTAAGAAGTTCTGTGTGCATATGTGTTTTTCTTTTCGTTTTAGCTGAGTTAGGTTCATCTACAGAAGTTAAAAGGTGCTGGACGTTTGAGACTATCTGGTGTCTGTATGTGGATGTTACGTGTTGTTTGTTTAGTAGGGACATCATATATGCGTGGCTCAGAGCTGCAGGACTAAACTACATCAGATATTGTAGCTGAAAGTTCCACGGATAATGATGCGAGGTTCTTGTGTTTGTGTCGTGTACAGTTGTTGTGGCATTCCTGTATGGTGATTGTGCAGGAGTCTCCATGTTGTTCGCTGTACTAACTGTTGGTATGACAGGTTAAGCTTGGCGCGTAAGCAGGGGCGGGTAAACTAGTATTATGCTGGGCCTGAGTAAGCACGTGCCAACACCGCATCAGCTGAAGAAGTATACTACTCTGCACTGCCTGAATGCCTGAATATAGGCAGTATACCCAGCAGTGAACTAGTGTACATTACTACGGAAACTGTTAATTAGTCTCCTTGTAGAGTACATTTTTTTCATTATAGAAATTACTTCTTGTTGTTGGTGCTAAAAGACAACCTACTAAGAAAATCCAACAATACTCTCAGGCACACAACTCCACAGAAGAATATTGATACAACAACTTAACTGAACTTAGCAGTCTCCCAATATAAACAAAACTTGTCAGACATTGAGGGTTTCAACAAAGCCAGTGCTATATATTTGTACATCAGATAACACAGATTTATTGATGGATAAAATAAAGGGTGAAATTGTGAGGATGAATAAACATCACTGCCACAGGGCAGGAAACAGAACACAATGAGAGAAACAACTTTCCGGCGAGAGAAGAACTTCACCACATGGGAACAAAGCCATGGTTAAAAAGTAAGAAAAGGTACATACTTAAATTCACAATGAATACAACCTCGCTTCCAACTTCGCCCCAAAAAATTGAAAGAACTTCAAACCCTGACTAACTCACAACTATCAACTTGGCTCTCACCTAACCCATGATATGGCTATCTCTAGCTCTTACTAGCAAAAATCAGTTTTATATTCTCTACTACAGCCCCCAACTATCTCGTGATTCTCACTTTCTCCCACGCTATAAACAATCGGATGAATTCCACTATTCATTTTAACCTTGCTCTAGATTTCAGTACAAAATCTCGTGGAGTACTAAGTTTCACTAGTAAATTAAGCTACTGAAAACTTCTACATTATTTATCATGAGCCTTTCTTTCTAAATTAATGCGACCTGTAAACAAGACACTCAGGGGGGAAGTGTTGCAGGTACTTTACCTGGTTATGGCCCTTACACTAAAGGCTATTCTGCCATATGGGAACATGGGCTCGTATAGTGGGCACGTGGATGGAGTGGGCAATGGTAGAGAAGCAGGAGGTGATGTTTTTGAGGGTCTTTGGAGCTTTGTGGTTGACGTAGAGTATATGGAGCTTGAGCTTTGTGGTTGGTGTAGAGAGTATGGAGCTGGAGCTTTGTGGTTGATGTAGAGAGTATGGAGCTGGAGCTTTGTGGTTGGTGTAGAGAGTATGGAGCTGGAGCTTTGTGGGTGACGTAGAGTATATGGAGCTGGAGCTTTGTGGTTGGTGTAGAGAGTATGGAGCTGGAGCTTTGTGGTTGGTGTAGAGAGTATGGAGCTGGAGCTTTGTGGTTGATGTAGAGTGTATGGAGCTGGAGCTTTATGGTTGGTGTAGAGTGTGAGCGCCTAGACCTTTGTGGTTGGTGTAGAGTGTGAGCTGCTGGAGCTTTGTAGTTGGTGTAGAGTGTATGGAGCTAGAGCTTTATGGTTGATGTAGAGTGTGAGCTGCTGGAGCTTTGTAGTTGGTGTAGAGTGTATGGAGCTAGAGCTTTATGGTTGGTGTAGAGTGTGAACTGCTGGAGATTTGTGATTGGTGTAGAGTGTGAACTGCTGGAGATTTGTGGTTGGTGTAGAGTGTATGGAGCTGGAGCTTTGTAGTTGGTGTAGAGTGTGAGCTGCTGGAGCTTTGTGGATGGTGTAGAGTGTGAACTGCTGGAGATTTGTGATTGGTGTAGAGTGTGAACTGCTGGAGATTTGTGATTGGTGTAGAGTGTGAACTGCTGGAGATTTGTAGTTGGTGTAGAGTGTATGGAGCTGGAGCTTTGTAGTTGGTGTAGAGTGTATGGAGCTGGAGCTTTGTGGATGGTGTAGAGTGTGAACTGCTGGAGATTTGTGATTGGTGTAGAGTGTGAACTGCTGAAAATTTGTGATTGGTGTAGAGTGTGAACTGCTGGAGATTTGTGATTGGTGTAGAGTGTGAACTGCTGGAGATTTGTGGTTGGTGTAGAGTGTGAACTGCTGGAGATTTGTGATTGGTGTAGAGTGTGAACTGCTGGAGATTTGTGATTGGTGTAGAGTGTAAACTGCTGGAGATTTGTGGTTGGTGTAGACTGTATGGAGCTGGAGCTTTGTAGTTGGTGTAGAGTGTATGGAGCTGGAGCTTTGTGGATGGTGTAGAGTGTGAACTGCTGGAGATTTGTGATTGGTGTAGAGTGTGAACTGCTGGAGATTTGTGATTGGTGTAGAGTGTGAACTGCTGGAGATTTGTGGTTGGTGTAGAGTGTATGGAGCTGGAGCTTTGTAGTTGGTGTAGAGTGTATGGAGCTGGAGCTTTGTAGTTGGTGTAGAGTGTATGGAGCTAGAGCTTTATGGTTGGTGTAGAGTGTGAGCTGCTGGAGATTTGTGATTTGTGTAGAGTGTGAGCTGCTGGAGATTTGTGATTGGTGTAGAGTGTGAGCTGCTGGAGATTTGTGATTGGTGTAGAGTGTGAACTGCTGGAGATTTGTGGTTGGTGTAGAGTGTATGGAGCTGGAGCTTTGTAGTTGGTGTAGAGTGTGAGCTGCTGGAGCTTTGTGGATGGTGTAGAGTGTGAACTGCTGGAGATTTGTGATTGGTGTAGAGTGTATGAAGCTGGAGCTTTGTGGTTGGTGTAGAGTGTGAGCTGCTGGAGCTTTGTGGTTGGTGTAGAGTGTGAGCTGCTGGAGATTTGTGATTGGTGAAGAGTGTGAACTGCTGGAGATTTGTGATTGGTGTAGAGTGTGAACTGCTGGAGATTTGTGATTGGTGTAGAGTGTGAACTGCTGGAGATTTGTGATTGGTGTAGAGTGTGAACTGCTGGAGATTTGTGGTTGGTGTAGAGTGTATGCAGCTGGAGCTTTGTAGTTGGTGTAGAATGTATGGAGCTGGAGCTTTGTATTTGGTGTAGAGTGTATGGAGCTGGAGCTTTGTAGTTGGTGTAGAGTGTGAACTGCTGGAGCTTTATGGTTTGTGTAGAGTGTGAGCTGCTGGAGCTTTATGGTTGGTGTAGAGTGTGAGCTGCTGGAGATTTGTGATTGGTGTAGAGTGTGAGCTGCTGGAGATTTGTGATTGGTGTAGAGTGTGAGCTGCTGGAGATTTGAGATTGGTGTAGAGTGTGAACTGCTGGAGATTTGTGGTTGGTGTAGAGTGTATGGAGCTGGAGCTTTGTAGTTGGTGTAGAGTGTGAGCTGCTGGAGCTTTGTGGATGGTGTAGAGTGTGAACTGCTGGAGATTTGTGGTTGGTGTAGAGTGTATGGAGCTGGAGCTTTGTGGTTGGTGTAGAGTGTATGGAGCTGGAGCTTTGTGGTTGGTGTAGAGTGTATGGAACTGGAGCTTTGTGGTTGGTGTAGAGTGTGAGCTGCTGGAGATTTGTGATTGGTGTAGAGTGTGAGCTGCTGGATATTTGTGATTGGTGTAGAGTGTGAGCTGCTGGAGCTTTGTGGTTGGTGTAGACTGTATGGAGCTGGAGCTTTGTAGTTGGTGTAGAGTGTGAACTGCTGAAAATTTGTGATTGGTGAAGAGTGTGAACTGCTGTGCTGGAGATTTGTGATTGGTGTAGAGTGTGAGCTGCTGGATATTTGTGATTGGTGTAGAGTGTGAGCTGCTGGAGCTTTGTGGTTGGTGTAGAGTGTGAGCTGCTGGAGCTTTGTGGTTGGTGTAGAGTGTGAGCTGCTGGAGATTTGTGATTGGTGTAGAGTGTGAACTGCTGGAGATTTGTGATTGGTGTAGAGTGTGAACTGCTGGAGATTTGTGGTTGGTGTAGAGTGTATGGAGCTGGAGCTTTGTAGTTGGTGTAGAGTGTATGGAGCTGGAGCTTTGTAGTTGGTGTAGAGTTATGGAGCTAGAGCTTTATGGTTAGTGTAGAGTGTGAGCTGCTGGAGCTTTATGGTTGGTGTAGAGTGTGAGCTGCTGGAGCTCTGTGGTTGGTGTAGAGTGTGTGGTGCTGGAGCTTTGTGGTTGGTGTAGAGTGTGTGATGTTGGAGCTTTGTGTTTGGTGTAGAATGTGTGATGCTGGAGCTTTGTGGTTGGTGTAGAGTGTAAGCTGCTGGAGCTTTGTGGTTGGTGTAGAGTGTGTGATGCTGAAACTTTGTAGTTGGTGTAGAGTGTGTGATGCTGGAACTTTGTGGTTGGTGTAGAGTGTGTGGTGCTGGAGCTTTGTGGCTGGTGTAGAGTGTGTGATGTTGGAGCTTTGTGTTTGGTGTAGAATGTGTGATGCTGGAACTTTGTGGTTGGTGTAGAGTGTGTGATGCTGAAACTTTGTGTTTGGTGTAGAGTGTGAGCTGCTGGAGCTTTGTGGTTGGTGTAGAGTGTGAGCTGCTGGAGCTTTGTGGTTGGTGTAGAGTGTGAGCTGCTGGAGCTTTGTGGTTGGTGTAGAGTGTGAGCTGCTGGAGCTTTGTGGTTGGTGTAGAGTGTGAGCTGCTGGATCTTTGTGGTTGGTGTAGAGTGTATGATGCTGGAGCGCTATACACTATGCGACGTCCGAGAACAGAACAATATGGAATGATGGATGAACTACTTATGAACGTGTTGGGACATTTCTTCTTGATGGTGGACATCAAGTCCTGTATATCAGAGGACGAAGACTCCGGCCGTTCATGCTGTCAGTAACTCCAACATTTTCGGTCGTTCTCGTCACTCTCTGGTCGACGTCGTCTCAGTGTCTGAGTTAGTTTTATAATACCAGCTCCAGGTACTGGCATGACTGAGACAGTGTCTTCAGAGGTAACTGACATCCTTCTCACCTTAGATATCTTTAAGTAAGGAATCTCTGATTATCAAGTGTGTTGTATATTCTTTGATGTTGTTACTTTGTTGCTGTATGTTCTTGATCATTTTTGTGAGAGCGTGATTGGTGAGTGGACCTCTTGTATCAATTATCTTTTTGGGTCTTTGTTGCTTTCTGGTTGGTGGGGGCTATCTTGTAAATCTAGAAACCTAATACTTATGAGTACATCAGTAGGGTAAGCTATATTTTCAGGTGCAGCCCTTATTGATGTGTGGTAGTGGCGTGTAATTTGTTGTGCAGCTTTTTGCTGTGGCGTGTTTTCTGTGTTGATATCTGATGCACTTGTGCATGATTTTACAGTCATATTATCTGTGTCAGCAGTCACTTCATGACTACCTGACAGTACTTCCTTCATGTGTCTGAAAGGACTTTGTCAGTGGGTTCAGTCCACGTGCCTGCTTCATCCAACAAGACTTTGTCAGTGGGATCAGTCCACGTGCCTGCTTGATCCAACAAGACTTTGTTAGTGGGATCAGTCCACATGCCTGCTTCATCCAACAAGACTTTGTTAGTGGGATCAGTCCACGTGCCTGCTTCATCCAACAAGACTTTGTTAGTGGGATCAGTCCACATGCCTGCTTCATCCAACAAGACTTTGTTAGTGGGATCAGTCCACGTGCCTGCTTGATCCAACAAGACTTTGTCAGTGGGATCAGTCCACGTGCCTGCTTCATCCAACAAGACTCTGTTAGTGGGATCAACGCTGGGGCAGTTGATGAAAATGACAGTAGTGGAGGTAGAATTTTCTTGTCCATCGGTTGCTGTGATATATGTATCAACATTGTTGGTTACGATGTTTTATTGTCCTTCGTAACTGGCGGTGATTTGTTCTTGCACGTGGTTTGTGGTGGTAGCGCCTTGACGTATAACAATGTGATGGTGTAAACTATCATATTATTGAAGAAGATGAAGTCGAAGTTATTTGTTCTTTTTACACTAATATTTCACAAATATTACAATTTGTCTAGATCAAATATATGAAACGTTCACTGAATTCATTTATTTTGACAAATAAGCTCAAGATGTATTGTCTACAACATCATTTGGATTTAATCACTTAATCATTGGTTCACAATATATCATATTCTATCATAATCTATATGCTGCATTTCGTCAAAGTATTCAACTTCAAAATACTCTGCACATGATACGAGGACAATTCTAAACGCTGTACTATATTAGATCCGTCGCACGTGGTCAACTAACTCCTCGTCTGAATCACTGTACTCGAAGTTACAAAAGTAACAAATCTTCTTAATCACTTGAACCACTTGAAACACGTCTTCAGTCTATTACTTCTTCTGATTCTATAGCGTCTCGTTCTCTTTCTTGTTCTTCTGTTCTTCTCCGATCCTCCTCTTGTCTGTTTGATTCTCTCTGACAGTCTTCCTCCGCCGTTTCAATCGGCCTTAGCTTTCTGACCGTCTTTGGTCGGACGATTCCCCACTCGATCGTCCCTCTCTGTTTTCTGTTCCTCTCTGATCGTCCGTCCTTCCGTCTGCTGTTCTTCTCTGCTTGTCTGTTTTCTGATTTCTTCTGACAGTCTTCCTCTGCCGTCTGAATCGGATTTCGTTTACTGACAGTCTTTAGTCGGACTATCTCCCTCTCGATCGTTCCTCTCTGTCCGCTGTTCTTCTCTGATCCTCTGAGTGTCCCTGACTGTCCGTCATTCAAACTTTCAGTGACTTATATGTCGTAAGTCAATTGTCCAATAAGCCACTCCTCTAAATATTTATATGGTCACCTGGCCGAATTGGCCACTCCTTTATTTAAAAACCGCATGCAATTTCGTCCTAATAGCGCCCTAACGCTAATAGGTGTCACGCGTGTCAGTCTGCGTCATTTCCGTCTATACGGTTTTCATTTACCTAAGTCATTATCTTGTTCATTTTTGTGAGAGCGTGATTGGTGAGTGGACCTCTTGTATCAATTATCTTTTTGGGTCTTTGTTGCTTTCTGGTTGGTGGGGGCTATCTTGTAAATCTAGAAACCTAATACTTATGAGTACATCAGTAGGGTAAGCTATATTTTCAGGTGCAGCCCTTATTGATGTGTGGTAGTGGCGTGTAATTTGTTGTGCAGCTTTTTGCTGTGGCGTGTTTTCTGTGTTGATATCTGATGCACTTGTGCATGATTTTACAGTCATATTATCTGTGTCAGCAGTCACTTCATGACTACCTGACAGTACTTCCTTCATGTGTCTGAAAGGACTTTGTCAGTGGGTTCAGTCCACGTGCCTGCTTCATCCAACAAGACTTTGTCAGTGGGATCAGTCCACGTGCCTGCTTGATCCAACAAGACTTTGTTAGTGGGATCAGTCCACATGCCTGCTTCATCCAACAAGACTTTGTTAGTGGGATCAGTCCACGTGCCTGCTTCATCCAACAAGACTTTGTTAGTGGGATCAGTCCACATGCCTGCTTCATCCAACAAGACTTTGTTAGTGGGATCAGTCCACGTGCCTGCTTGATCCAACAAGACTTTGTCAGTGGGATCAGTCCACGTGCCTGCTTCATCCAACAAGACTCTGTTAGTGGGATCAACGCTGGGGCAGTTGATGAAAATGACAGTAGTGGAGGTAGAATTTTCTTGTCCATCGGTTGCTGTGATATATGTATCAACATTGTTGGTTACGATGTTTTATTGTCCTTCGTAACTGGCGGTGATTTGTTCTTGCACGTGGTTTGTGGTGGTAGCGCCTTGACGTATAACAATGTGATGGTGTAAACTATCATATTATTGAAGAAGATGAAGTCGAAGTTATTTGTTCTTTTTACACTAATATTTCACAAATATTACAATTTGTCTAGATCAAATATATGAAACGTTCACTGAATTCATTTATTTTGACAAATAAGCTCAAGATGTATTGTCTACAACATCATTTGGATTTAATCACTTAATCATTGGTTCACAATATATCATATTCTATCATAATCTATATGCTGCATTTCGTCAAAGTATTCAACTTCAAAATACTCTGCACATGATACGAGGACAATTCTAAACGCTGTACTATATTAGATCCGTCGCACGTGGTCAACTAACTCCTCGTCTGAATCACTGTACTCGAAGTTACAAAAGTAACAAATCTTCTTAATCACTTGAACCACTTGAAACACGTCTTCAGTCTATTACTTCTTCTGATTCTATAGCGTCTCGTTCTCTTTCTTGTTCTTCTGTTCTTCTCCGATCCTCCTCTTGTCTGTTTGATTCTCTCTGACAGTCTTCCTCCGCCGTTTCAATCGGCCTTAGCTTTCTGACCGTCTTTGGTCGGACGATTCCCCACTCGATCGTCCCTCTCTGTTTTCTGTTCCTCTCTGATCGTCCGTCCTTCCGTCTGCTGTTCTTCTCTGCTTGTCTGTTTTCTGATTTCTTCTGACAGTCTTCCTCTGCCGTCTGAATCGGATTTCGTTTACTGACAGTCTTTAGTCGGACTATCTCCCTCTCGATCGTTCCTCTCTGTCCGCTGTTCTTCTCTGATCCTCTGAGTGTCCCTGACTGTCCGTCATTCAAACTTTCAGTGACTTATATGTCGTAAGTCAATTGTCCAATAAGCCACTCCTCTAAATATTTATATGGTCACCTGGCCGAATTGGCCACTCCTTTATTTAAAAACCGCATGCAATTTCGTCCTAATAGCGCCCTAACGCTAATAGGTGTCACGCGTGTCAGTCTGCGTCATTTCCGTCTATACGGTTTTCATTTACCTAAGTCATTATCTTGTTCTTTCATGTCGGAGGTTTCATTATGCCCTCGCTTTTCATCGTGCCCTCTGTTTCTATTTGTCTTTTCTTTTATGTTTACTTGTGTCCGCGCCCAGTCATACTAGTGTCATGGAAGTTTGTTTTTCTACCTTGCTCTAATTTTCTTATTTACTTTTTCTGTTGCTATTAGATGTTACTATTATGCCTACAATATATTCATAATCATATTCATTAATAATAATAATAATAATAACAACTATAATTATTGCTCACAAAGCCATGCTACAGACTAATATTAGTAATGATGGTGTCTTGTCCCTCACCGATGTTGATGGCATTAGTGATGGCCGACCTGTCACTCATGGCAACAGCTGACAGAGATGGCTTCTCTGTAGATTATAGTTGCAGGAAAGATTTCATAGCCCCATACTGAATGCGAGTCTCTGTCAGCCAAGATTCAGCACAGCCTTGAATCAGTATTTTATTTCTGGTACGGTACAGGTGGATTGTTACAAGCGATGTTTTTATCACATCCTCCACATTTGTACTATTTTTATCCGTCCCTTTTTCAGTGTCGTTGTACTCCCTGAAGGCTTGTTTCACGCACTCATAATCCAGCGTGTTGTTGACAAGAACGACCAAGCATTGTCCCTCGTTGGTCCGTGTTATTGTCAGGCCGGGGACTTTGTGGCAGCCACGGAGCTTGGTATTTACCGCCTTTCTTTTGTTCAGGGAGTAATTTTTTACAGCCGCCGGCCGCAGTCCATCCCGTCTTCTTGTCTGGCTAGCTTCTTCTAGTTCATTGTCTCCACTACAAGACACCATTGTTAGTTAACGTTGTTAGGTGTAATCTCGCATGACCAAATGGTGACCTAATTACAGCGAGATCTCGCTTGCGGCGTCACGTGCTAGGTCGGTAAGGGACAAACAGATGGATATATTTCTAACATTTTAGTAAATATTTAACAAGCTACTCATATTTTTTAAGATTTCACAAATTTCACCACAAGTACAAACAGAAGTGAAAATCAGTGGTACCCATTTCAGGTCACAATCTCATGAAATGATAAGGGTAAAAATAAAAATTACCAGCTTAAAATAAACAAGTCCGATCACAACGAGAGAAACATACTTTTAGACAGACAGACGGATGGACAGACGAACTGACGGACGGACAGACAGACAGATGGACGGTCAGACAGACAGACAGACAGACAGATAGATAGATAGATAGATAGATAGATAGATAGATACGCACATACATACATATACATACATGCATACATACATACATATAAAGAAAGTCGGACTGACAGACAAACAGATAGGCAAGTAGGTGAAGAGATGGATATTAATTAACATTAAATGTGGAAGGATTTTTTTAAAATATCATGAATATTTATGTCTATATAGCACGTAGGTTTTTTTTGTTTTTAAATATATTAATAAATTTAATAAGCAGTAAAATATTTATAAACAGATGTATTACTCATTATAATTGTACATAGAGACAAATAGAAATGCACGCAGAAAAAAAGAACACACAGATAGTCAGAAAGGGAGACATGCAGACAGATAGATAGATGAATGGGTGGATTGATGAACAGGTGGGTATGTAGATAAGGTGACTGATGGATATGTAGATATATTAGGTAGGTAGGTATGTACATATATAGGAAGATAAGCTGATTAGGAGGGATTGAAATATTTAAAGAGACATTCAGACAGATAGACACATAGACAGACAAACAGACAAGACTGATAACCATGCGAACATACTGGTATGGAATTAATTTGTGAATATTTTAAATGCTTCATACAGCCATGCGAACATACCGGTATGGAATTAATTTGTGCATATTTTGAATTGCTCATGTTCATAAAGGGTAATTTTTGTTCTTTGAAACAGATACTATCTTCTAAGTGCTATTCAAGTAAACATAAATTCTAATTAATGATAGACAGCAGAATGAAATATATTCTTTTCAATAACGAGATACATGAAGAACAGGAGGAGAGATACGTAGAAAAGAAGTCACATGTACAAAGACAGAGACGCATACAAGACTAGTAGATATACACAAAGATAGAAAAAAGAACTGTCATTAACATATATACAGACGGACACAGACAGCGGAAAAAGAAAAATACAAGTATGACAAAAGAGTAGACTGTGAAACAAAGAGATTTATTGATAGACAGACAGGCAGAAAAATAGACAGAAAGAGAGAGTAGTAATATAATAAATACATTTATAATGTATTCATTAATCACAGACAGTAAGTATTTTTCTATCTAAAATGTTTACTTTTCTTTACTATGATTTTAGCAAAGTGAAAAAATTTAAATAAATGAAACAGATGTACACAAACAGATGTACACAAACAGATGTACACAAACAGATGTACACAAACAGATGTCTATTTATATTGGATACTCATACAAATATATATCTAGAGAGGCAAAGAGGTAAGTATACAGAGTGACAGACAGACAGGCAGACAGACAGACAGACATATAAATAGATAGATAGTCTTCTTTTTACGTAGATAGGTAGATAATAATCAAGATTAAATTTGTCACAGGATGATTTTCACTAAATTATCTGGTTTTTTTTAAAACTCCATAGCGTGTAAGTTTGTTTGAAGTAAACACATAAAATATTTTAGATACTATTTTTAAAAAACATATTTTATCGAATTGCGATACACATAGATCAAAAGAAATGAAGCCATGTAAAGATTTGCCTGATTCTATGAAGTAAAAAACCGGGACATTTATCTAAAACAATTGTAGAAAAATGCTAAAATCTAAACATTTTATTTTCAAATAGCTGATCCAAAGGAAGAATACAGGTTATAGCATATTAATGTTATCGTTCAGCGCAGAAGAGCAGAAATAATTAGTATTTCTTTAAGATCTATGTTTACATTTTTATATTTTACATGCTGTATGAAATTAAAACAGTACAAAGTAAATTAACTCATCAGTTGGAGAACTCGATAAACAGATACATAGGCAGACAATCAGGCAAGGATACACATAGATATAAATAGATAGACAGAGAGCCAAACGGATAGTTAGACAGGCAGACAGGCAGATAGACAGACAGATAGATATAGATAGATATACTATAAAAAAAAGGAAACGCAACACTACTGTAGTTGTAATGGACACCAACTTTTAAACTTGTATCAAAACTTTATTTTAAGGAATTAATGTTTCAATCTTCGCATTAAGAAACGTAATTATTTCAACAATGAAATGATGTTTATTAAATTTGGTTTGGACTTTTATTCTTTGGGACTGAGGCATCTGTTTCAGTAAAGTGTATGGCCTCCTCTTGCCTGTATCAGAGAACGGCATCTCCTTGACATTGATCCGATTAACCGTTGGATCTGTTGTGGGATGGCTGCCCACTCTTCCCACAGTGCAAGAGACAACTGTCGGAGATTAGCTGGTGCCACGTCTCGCTGGCGGACTTGTCTGTTGAGTTCATCCCATAAGTGTTCTATTGGGTTCATGTCTGATTAATAAATCATCTGCTGAGTACACTTTGGGTCAGCACGTGAAGTTCATGTTCAAGTGAAGGTTTCAGGCAATTTGCCCTTGTCTGATCAGCAAAACGTCAGTTTAAATCGCAACATCGTATTTATTGCGTTTCTTTTTTTAAAAGTATAGATAGATAGACAAAGGAGACAGACACACAGAAAGACAGATATATAGACAGATATATAGATAAACATATAGATAGATCTATAGCGTGTATGTTGGTTTGATGAAAACATGCAATATTTCATATACTATTTCTACAGGGTCCGGCATAAAGCATAGCTGACTTTAACTGGCCTAGTGCGCAGAAACTGAATACGTGTGAAAAAAAAAACATGACTTCAGAGATGAAGCAGACAAACGGTCATTTTTAACAATGGCTTCTTGGCAAACACAACATCGTGCATTCACCGTTGAAACTTATTTTAAAAGTGGAGAATCGTCTATTACTATACAACGAAAGTTTCGTCGCCATTTTGAGTTGCATGCCAGTGATAATTTTCCCGATCGGAAGACAAAACAATTTTGAGGTGGGTCAAAAATTTAAGAAAATCGCTGATTACCTTAATAAGAAGTCTACTGCTGGTCCAAAAACTCAATTGACACCTGAACGAATACAAGAATTCAGTAACGTATTGCTGAATAGCCCTCGGCGATCAGCAACTGACATTCTTTTACTGTTAATAGTGATCTTTATGTGCAAATGCTAAGTGAATACTTTTTTCCAGACTTGGCCAATCGAAATAAGAGACTAATACTGTTTCAACAATATGGAGCAACTACCCACACAGCACGTCAGTCCAAGGCCATGCTGCGACAAGCATTTCCCAATCGTCTTATTTCCAGATTTGGGGATATTCATTGGTTGGTAAGGTGGCCGGATTTATGGACCGCAGACTTCTTCTTGTGGGGGTATGTCAAGAACATGAGGAAAAACTAGAAGAAGTGGAGAGTTTTTAATATCTTGGATCACTGCTAACTAATAATGGAGATACAATGAGGGAAATTAAAAGTAGGACATCTGTTGCTCTTCAGAAAGTAAAACAACTAAATAATCTGTGGAGAGGAACAGACAGAACTACAAAAATAAGATTTTTTAATGCATGCATCTTTCCCATCGCAACATATGGTTATGAGACGTGGACACTTAACAAAACAGCAGAGAAACACATAAATGCCTTTGAATGTAAATGCTACAGAAGAGTTCTTCAAATACCATGGACACAAAAAGAACAAATATATCCATACTACAATAACTTAATATTGAAGAAGGCTGGCTAGTAAAGAGGATTAAACAGAGAAAACATAAATATTTTGGACACATTAAACGTCATGATAATCTAGTTAAAACCGTCTTGGAAGGAAAGAGGAAGACAAAGGCGAATATGGCTGCAAGACATCGTTGATGATCTGCAAATAGATGCATCAGCAGCAGGCCATCTTGCTCACAACCGATAGGCCTAGCACTTTAGGGAGGCAAAGTTCCGCAAGGAATGAATGACCGAATGAATGTCAAGAACACGGTGTATGCTAGTCGACCACAGTCAATTGCAGACCTAAAAGATCGAATTCGACACTGTATTCAAAATATCCCTTTGGACATGTTAAATAGTATTATGTAGGAATTTTCTAGACGCTTGGTTGAATGTATCAAATATTATGGCGGTCATCTAACCGGCGTAATTTTCAAAACTTAAATATGATTGTCAGTAATAAATAAAATACCCACTTTTCTGAATTTTATGTCACTTCTTTTAGCAAAAACATGTATAGTGCGTATTTATTTTCCATTTAAATCATCCAGCTATGCTTTATGCCAGACCCTGTATTATCTCATTCTTTCGATGAACATTACACATAGATCGATATAAATATAGTCATGTACAGTGTTGCCAGATTCTGTGAGGTAAAATCAGGGACATTTTTTTTAAAATAGCACAGAAGTCCTAAAATCTACGAATTATATTTTCTAAAACCTTATCCAAGAGAAGAATATAGGTTAATAGTAGTTTTTGTAGATCTATGTTTAAAATGGTATACTTTACATGCTTTTTTAAGCTAAAGTAGTTCAAAATTAACTTATGGGGTGGAGAACATTCTTTATCTGAGTACGAATGTATTTCACTATGGGATATTTATCTTCAAGTTCCTGCATTATCCTGGCGTCCTGGGTCTTGCTCCTAGTATTTATCCGACTTCAAAGCTCTAGAAAGAAGAGCAAACTGCTTACTGACATAATCATGGAATAGTGAGCAGCTTATTCGATAAAGCACATTTAGTTATTGTTACAACACCTGAGACATGAATGCGATTTCGTTCCTCTGTCCATTGATGACGAATGTATAGGGTGACATAAG
The DNA here is from genome assembly GCA_009760885.1 of Achatina immaculata. Lineage (NCBI taxonomy): Eukaryota > Metazoa > Mollusca > Gastropoda > Stylommatophora > Achatinidae > Lissachatina > Lissachatina immaculata. The sequence goes on along the minus strand of CM019721.1, from coordinate 61,926,198 downwards.
ACCGTAAACCAGAGTGGAACTATAAAAGAAGTTATTGGATCTCTACTGTGCTTGATATGATATCATTCATGTTATTGTCTGCTTGACTGGTTCTATTTTTCTATTACCTGTTAATCAATAGGCAACATTTGTTACTACTCTGTTCCCATAGCAACACAACAACAGCTTCCAGGCTCGTAACTAGAGCAATAATAACCAGTGTGTTATGGATGTGAAGCATGGCATATGAATAAGAGAGCAGAGCGAGAAATGGAGGTCATGAAAATGTGGTTCATAAGAAGGATGTTGAAGGTACCATGGACAGCTAAGAAAACCAACGAAAAAGTCTTAAGAGAATCTGGAGTTAAAAGGCAAATTATAGCAAAGATTAGGAGGCAGACAAGCGAAATTTGTAGGACATTTTCTGAAAATAAGACAGTTGAAATACATTGTGGCAAATGGATAAACTGAGAGAAGAAAAGACAGAAGAAGACAGAGAGAGAAGTTACTAGATGGGCTGTCAAGTGTGGCTAGGAAGAAAGTGGCCAGCAGATCTTATAATCAAGTCTAAGGACAGGGAAATGTGGAGAGAAATGATCGCTTACACCACTACTCTGTTCCCATAGCAACACAACAACAGCTTCCAGGCTCGTAACTATAGCAATAATAACACCAGTGTCCCAAAGATCAAGAACTGGACTTCCATTCATTCAACTAGGCTGACAGACGAAGTTCCAACAACTCAAGAACTCCAACTAAATTTAAACGTTGACAAGGTTTCTTATATATCTTATATCCTTCCCGTGCCGTTAAACGTCACATAGGGCTCGCAAAGTAGTTCGCCAATTTTTCCTGTCTTCGGCGAGTCTTTCAACCTCATCAAAGGATTTTATGCCTGTTAATTTGGCCTATCTTAATAATGTCCTCTTCAGAGTTTCACGCGGTCTGCCTCTTTTTCTTCGGCCTGTTGTGTTCCACTTGATAGCTTGTTTTGGGATTCTCTGATCATTTCTTCTCACCAAGTGACCAACATATGTCCATCTCCTTTTCCTGATCACCCATGAAACTGGTTGTTGTTCAGTCATCTGTCTTATCTCCGCATTGTTCTTGAATTCATTCCACTTGATGCCAAGTATTTTCCTTAGGCACTTGTTTTCAAAAGAGTCTAATTTCTTTTCTATTTCTTTAGTTGTTTTCCAGCTTTCGCATGCATAAATGAGGGTGGATATTACATTTGAATTGAATAGTCTTAACTTGGTTTTTGTGCTTATAACTTTTGAATTCCATATGTTCTCAAGATTCTTGAAGATTGATGCTGCTTTTGCAATTCTGATCCTAACTTCCTTTCTAGTGTCACCATCTTGGTCTATGTAGCTGCCAAGGTATGCAAATTGATTGACTTCTTCAATATCTGTCCCTTCTATGTGTATTTTTCCAATTTGGTTGATGGGAATTTTCATTATTTTTGTTTTGTCCTTGTTAATTTCAAGTCCTATTTTGCTAGCCAGTGAAGACAGGCTTTCTGTTTTTTCTTGCATGGAATTCACATTGTTACTGATAAGAGTTATTGACAAGGTTTATTGGTGGGGAAAATGAGCGTTGAGCTGATGATGTTGTGATGAAGCCAAATGGCTTGAAAACCGCTGCCACACGGAAGAGACAAGAAAAAACCTACAAGAGAACTTTCCGGGCAAGAAATCAATGCCATGGGGAAGTAAATCTGACAAAAGACCAGCATGAACTATTATAATCATGAGTGTTACAAAAACTAATACTTACAACATTACAGAATTTCCAAGCAACGTGCACACCAACACATCTTCCAAAAGATGAATCAACAAATCTTCCAAAAGATGAAATCAACTCATCTTCCAAAAGATGAATCAACAAATCTTCCAAAAGATGAATCAACAAATCTTCCAAAAGATGAATCAACAAATCTTCCAAAAGATGAATCAACACATCACATGTTCAGTCCTAACCAGGAAAATGCTACAACGCTATCCACATTATAAAGTAGGCAAACTTGTGCCCTAAAAGGACAAATATTACTGCAACAAAACTAAGGCATTCCTGTAACTCACTGACGACTACTAATCTAAAATGACTTTTTTTAATCTAATCTCATAATCATCCTAATCCTGCTTGATCAGCTCTACCTTTTTTATATAACTGGGATTTTCCCAGCCCCATCTAGAAACTTCTGTCACGAGAAGTCTAAACCTTCAAGCGAAAAACACTGTTTACTGACCTTCAACTACTGGAAAAATCTCAGTTCCAACAAGTTAAGAACCTCTAACTTTACGTCATCTAGTGTAAATGTTCAATTTAGAGAATTGTCTGACATTTGGTTATACAACCTTACATTACGTTCTAGTTAAACATTTATGAGCGTGTACTCCGAGGCTCACATACACTAAGATAACAATACAGTTTGAACAGCATTAGCAGACTCCCAGACAGCACTAGCAGACTCTCAGACAACTCTTGACATTCAGGAAGTCAAAAGACACATTGGTGTAGTGACAAATTGCGAGGGTGTATTAATGGAGAAAATGGGGGTGAAACAAATGTAGATTCAGAAAATGCCGACAAAAGGCAGTGACAACATACACAAGGAACACATCTTCCAAGGTAGTAACAAGAGACACAAGGAACACATCTTCCCGGGCAGAAACAACAGACACAAGGAACACATCTTCCAAAGTAGTAACAACAGAAACAAGGAACACATCTTCCAGGGTAGTAACAACAGAAACAAGGAACACATCTTCCAGGGTAGTAACAACAGACACAAGGAACACAACATCCAGGGTAGTAACAAGAGACACAGGGAACACATCTTCCCGGGCAGTAACAACAGACACAAGGAACACATCTTCCAGGGTAGTAACAACAGAAACAAGGAACACATCTTCCAGGGTAGTAACAACAGAAACAAGGAACACATCTTCCCGGGCAGAAACAACAGACACAAGGAACACATCTTAAAAAAGTAGTAACAACAGACACAAGGAACACAAAATCCAGGGTAGTAACAACAGACACAAGCAACACAACATCCAGGGTAGTAACAACAGACACAAGGAACACATCTTTCCGGGTAGTAACAACAGACACAAGCAACACAACATCCAGGGTAGTAACAACAGACACAATGAACACATCTTTCCGGGTAGTAACAACAGACACAAGCAACACAACATCCAGGGTAGTAACAACAGACACAAGGAACACATATTGAAAGGCAGCAACACCAGAGACAGGAACATATATTCCCGGACAGTAACAACAGACACAAGGAACACATCTTCCAGGGCATTAACAACAGACACAAGGAACACATCTTCCAGGGTATTAACAACAGACACAAGGAACACATCTTCTCGGGTATTAACAACAGACACAAGGAACATATTTTCAATGGTATTAACAACAGACACAAGGAAAACATCATCCCAGGTCCATCACATGTAGCTAGACTGTACTACTCACAGTGTTTCATGACTGATGGTACATGAGGTTTGCGATATGACACATTGTGACTTGTAGATACCTCCTATACTCTGCTGTGTCTGCTCTCTGTTGTGTACTATTGAGACAGCACCATGACGAACTGAGTACTTCTCTCTTCAAATCTCTTTTGCAAATTTCCTCTTGCAACGCACATAATCACACCTAATTGAAGATTTGAAACCTTTTTTCGCAAGAGATTGAGGTGTATGGACTTGTCACACAGACCATCGACGAAACTGTTAATAATAATTTGCCTGTCTGCGTTTTTAATTGAATTTGAATGAATGCTTTCTGAGCTAATCTGTAAAAACGTTTTTCAAAACATTGTATGTATATGTATGTATATATCACCTGAATTTTGCTTCATTGTGTGCAGTTTCTTTAGAGCAACATGTGAGTCATTACTTGGTCCAAACACATTTACCTGTTCTTGCTTTAACTGTGCAAAAGTTTTGTCATGATAATTAGCTGATAGTCTAAATAAGTAGGCAGCTGTTGGGCCTTTTATATATTTGTGTAGCAACACACGTCTTGTAATTTCATCACTGAGCTTTTATGTGATGCCATACCTGTCAGTCTGTTCGAGCCATGACTCTATCTTATCAGCCTCTCCAAGACATGGCTCTATCTTATCAGCCTATCAATGACATGGCTCTATCTTATCAGTCTCTCCAAGACATGGCTCTACCTTATCAGTCTCTCCAAGACATGGCTCTAACTTATCAGCCTGTCCATCTCTCCAAGACATGGCTCTATCTTATCAGTCTCTCCAAGACATGGACTGATCTGCATAGTAGCCTCATGAATAACATTGGAACGATCATTGTATGTAAAGTTTCTGGTAGTTGCTGAAGAAAGGAATTATCCCGGGCACTCGTCTGTGCTTAAGTGCGTTCGAATTCGAAGTGTTTGAGGTTGTAACAGATTGAACTCCTCGTTCCATTTTTTTTATTTACCTTCTTAGTTTTCATGTTGTTGCTAATATAAAACAGCAGAAACCGATATAATGTCCAAATATTCTCACGAAATCCTAATTCAGATTTCGAATCACTTTCACTGCATACGTTACCGATCACTTACTACATTGCAGCTTGTTAATGCATCATTTTTGCCACCGAATTCTAGGTCACAACGCAGCAAGCAGGTGTTCTTCCCTTGACGTCACATCACTGGTTTGTTCCATGACTTGACCTTGAGCTAAGGAATTACAGCACGAACTCAAATTGTTCGTACCAGGTCGTCACATTCCACCAAAATCTGCATTTGCATCGTCAGAAAATAATTCAATGCATTTACGTTTATCAGTCGAGTTTCCTTATAACGCACAATCACAGCAGTTGCTTATTTCAGAGCAGTTTCACGTTTTAAATAACACAGTTTAAGCATTTTATATAGCCATACCATTGTTAGAACTAAAGTACTGAACAATCAGTGGAGAAGTTTTCTCGGCATCATGATTTCTAGCGTCGGTCGCAACATCAGAATAGTGGACATTTGCTAAATCATCACATAAATGCTTAGTAGTGTCAGGAACTAAAATGGATCTTACTATTATAGTTGTTTTAGTTGTCCCCAAAGCAATATCTTCTGCTGTTTTGTAATAATCGAAATTTTAAAGTTTAACTTGGTAGCGGAATTCATTGAATTGAATTGAGTGTGATGTTTCAACGTGTAATAGCAGACTGTCAATTCTGCTGCTTGTGCCCATTTCCATTTTTCCTCTTGATAAGGTTTCTGCACAAAATAACTATCCAGTCTTTTAGAATTGCTTTCAGAATACATGGTTTATTTATGTTGTTCCTTGCTACATGGTCTTTTAATGTATGTTCTTCCTCTATGTCCAGTGGCAGTGTAACAATTAAACAATTTACATTCTGCTCTGGGGCCGATTTTTAGCCAAGGAAGAGGATCAATAGTTCATATATTCAATATAAGATTACTAATAGAAAAATGCAGAGAATTTAATGTAAATCAATTGTTCTTTAATAGACTATTCAAAGGCATTTGATTGTGTACAATACCAGAAATAATATTTTGGGAAATAATGGAAGAAAATGTGATTTCCAATATATTTGATATAATTAACATCACTGCTGTATCTAGACCAACAAGCAGAAGTAAGAATAAATGGTGAAACAACAACTTGGTTTGACATAAAACAAGGGGTCCGTCAGGGGTGCTTATTGTCGCCTTACTTATTTAACTTGTATACTGAAAATATAATGGTTATGTTCGAGAAGACGTAGACAAAGAATATTACGATGCCATAATATTTGGAGGCTATGAAATACCATAGATTAGATAGGCTGATGACACAGTATTACTGTCCACAACAACAACAAAAAATGAAAACTAATTATGTTAGTCCGGAAGAACAGCGAAGATGAAAACCTATATATTAATTCAAAGAAAACTACATTTATGATAACTGACAAATCAAACAAGGCAGCTGAAATATGTATGAATGAAGAAAAATTGGAAGAAGTGGAAAGTTTTGCATATCTTGGATCATTACTAACTAATAATGGAGATACAATAAGGGAAATTAAAAGGAGGACATATATCTTTCTTCAAGAAGTAAAACAAGTAAAGAATCTGTGGAGAGGAACAGACAGAACTACAAAAAATACAATTTTAAGGGCATACATCTTTCCCATCACAACATATGCCTGTAAGACCTGGACACTTAACAAAACAGCTGAGAAACAACATACATGCCTTTGAATGTAAATGCTACAGAAGAGTTCTTCAAATATCATGGTCACAGAAAAGGACAAATATATCCATAATACAAGTAAGGGGGATTCAACAACAACAACAACAACAACAACAACAACAAAGTAAACATTATGGACACATTAAACGTCATGATAATATAGAGAAGACCATCCTGAACTGGTACATAATGGGAAAAAAAGAAGAATACCAAGGCGAAGATGGATCAAGATATCGGTGATGATCTGAAAACGGGTGCATCAGCAGCAGGGCATCTTGATTACATCCGAGAAGCCTACAAGAGTTCTATTATGGAGCCAAAGTTCTTCAAGGGACATGCAAATGAATGAATGGGGCCGATAATGGTAAACTAGATATTCTCTCATCACAGCGTGAAAAATTTGAAGTTTCTGTGGTCTCCAAAAACAAGCAAACTTTAGACAGCGGACAGGACAGATGTCACACCTTAACTGTTTTGCCATGCAGAACCTCGTTTTCCATTGACACGGAGACAAGGAAGAGACATGGCGTCGACAACAGTAAACCTCTGTCTCTGTCCTGCCAGGACAAAAGGATGAAAAACAAAATGACACGAAACTCATGAATTCCACTAATTTCAAATTGGGGACAGGAAAAATAAATTACGCTTCCTCCGTTCTAGTGCTTTAAAATGTGTATAGCTGTTCTGTCAGCACGTAGAGAGAGAGAGAGAGAGAGAGAGAGAGAGAGGATTTCGAATGCAAACTTGTTTCATTTGGCAGGACAAACAAAAACCTGGCAAATAGGAGTCCCGAAAGCATTTTATTTTTTTAATTACAAACTGGAAATGTCTCGGAAAACAGGGACATCTGGAAAACCTTGTCATGAAAAACAACTAGTCAACAGGAAGACATGGAAACAACATAGATGGACAGACAGAGAAGCCAGACAGACAGGCAGACAGACAGATAGCAGTGAAAGCGTAACTCTGTCAGACACTGATTTTGTTCTCAATGTTCTGCATCTCTTGTTCGTTTTAGCTGCTTACATAAAATGTCTGGGATCTTATCTTGATAAAGATGGTTTTTTTCCTCAGTTCCACATACAACATACATAACTAGAATTAACAACAACAAGTATTTAGACAGGAAGACGAAACTAAATGGATGGATGGATGGATGGACGGACGGACGGATGGATGGATGGATGGATGGATGGATAGATGGATGGATGGATGTGAACAAGTAATTTTCTGTACATGTGTAAAATTCTCCTGCTCCGTACATGAAATCAGTTCTTTTTCTGCTTAAAAAAACCCGTGGATGCTATTTCAGTAATTTGACGTTGTCCAAGAAAAAATTTTTTTTTAAGTATAGACAGGTGTCAAGAACTACATTTGTAAAAAAATAATAAATAAACAGAATAACGACTGCATTTCATATAGACAGACAGAATGATAGAGGGATAGCTAGACAGATAGGAGGTGACAGATAGACAGAGAGACATAAAATCAATAAGTATTCGAGTCTAATACGTTTGAACTGTATTTTTTTTCCATAGTTGGTAATAGGTTCTTCTTTGTACCATATTAGTTTTAATGAGTTTAATTATGTGACTTTAAGCTATATATAATAAGACGTACATAATTTCATACAAATAGATAAACATCAGTCATCATCATCATTTCGTGCCGTCTCTCCGAGGAAAATTGGCTGCAATGATTCTCCGCTCTGCTCTCTTTCTTATCTTCGTAGAAGATTCGGTCAAGCATGTTCCTGTCCAACTCTTGATGGTGCCCATCCATCCATATTGTTCTTGTCCTCTCGTTTTTTTTCCCTTCAGTCTTGTTCTCGGGAAGTGTCTTGAGTATAGTACTGTGCCTCTTGTCATGTCCAAAGTATCTGAACTGTCTTTTTATTATTTTTAATATTTCTCTTTTTACTTCTAGTTAGTTCAGCACTTCGTTGTGTGTTTTCTTTTCTCTCCATTCGATACGCGATTTTCTTCTGGATTTCAACATTTCAAGGGCCTCTATTTTGTCATGATTTATTGAAGGTTCACTCTTCTACAGCATAAATAAATAATGACTATATGTAATATATTACGATAAATATATTATCTCCCTTGCTTTTTGGAATTTCCATAGACATCATAATGAAAAAAAAGCTGCACAGGTAAAATGGGCATTGACTGGGTACATGGGACCCACTTGGAAGTTCTTGATTTTGCAGATGACATAGTTCTTATCAGTTACAATTTGAAATCAATGCAAGTCTTCTTCTTCGTTCGCTTCTACCGCCAAGACCGTCCTGTGTTCCTACTGAATTTACTCATGTGGTCCTCAGTAGGTCCCGCGATCCCCGTGTGGTTCCCAAAAGGACCACACGAGATCCCCGACAGGACCACAAGGGGTTCAGAGTATCACAGGGCTTGAGCCTGTATTCTTGGTGGGTATTAGAAGCTGGACTGCGTGACACCGTAGTTTTCGATCCACGAGTTTAATCTAAAGCTGGACATTCTCACCTGAAAACCTCGACGTGTTTTGGACATGAGTATATATCGCTGGGTGAGAAGTGGTTACCCATCCAGCCTAGAGCTGGACTTTCTCACCGGAAGACCTCGACGTGTTTTGGGATACCCGTGTATCCCCGTCGGGTGAGAGCGTTGGACCTCTCACCGGAAAAACTCAGAGTGATTAGGACACTACGCATACATTCCCCCCGGGTTAGAGGTGGTTGCCTATCTAGACATCACTGGTCCAGTGTCTCCGACTTCATCATCTTATGGTCGTGGCCGCTACCCTTCCTAGTTGTGACCAGGACTAACTTTTGTCCAGGAGGACGAATCCTCGCCACTAGTGAGTTTCACCCCTGGGTTGAGCCAGTTTAGGCATATTATCCCAGTATGTTCGTGTTTAGGACGTGGTTGACCTCTAGAGCGGAGGTACCGTGACTTGAGTAGCCATCAAGTTTCACTCCTGGTTTAAGCCTGGTTTAGACTGTTTTCTAGTCATCTCTCTTTTCTTCGCGGTACATCCCGCGTATTTACGTGTCTGTATTAACATAATATTCTGTTTACGAAGAATTAGAAAAATATTTTGGCCAAACACCATAAGAAATAACATCTTGTTGGCAGAAATGCAGATGAAGCCACTGACAACAATTATTGAGGAAAGACGCTGGCGATGGTTGGGACATGTGCTCCGAATGACTGACAACTCACTACCAAAAAATAGCACTAAGATGGACACCACAGGGGAGCAGAAGTAAGGGTAGACCAAAAGAGACATGGAGAAGAACAACAGAAAGGATGTTGAGCAATAGAGGCTCACCTGGGCAAGAGCAGAAAAAAAGGCGAAGGACAGGCATTTGTGGAAAAACCTTGCAGAAGTCCCATGTGCCTGGACACTTAAGGTTCAGAGAGAGATTATCATAATCTGAACTGTGTTGTTGCTCGTTTTCTTTCTTCCATTTTTGTTAGTATTTTATTGACTATTCACTTTTGCCTAATATTCTGTTCTTTCTCTGGTAGACTATTTTTGCCATCTCCATACTTGATTTTAAACATTCCCATTTGTTGCATGTTTCCTCTCTTCTCTTGGGTTTTCTCGTCTATATTGTTCTATGCTGTCTTCAAGAAGGCAGTCATATTTTTTCTTACCTTCCATTGACTATTTCTGTTTTAAGTCTGTATTTCTTAGTGCTGTAACGTTTATGTTTTATGTCTTTTACTTCTTACTTTGGTCATTGTTCTTTAGTTTGACTTACATTTCCATCACTACCAGGTTGTGATCTGATTTATGTCAGTCGCTTGGTAGTTTTCTGCTGTCTTAACATTATTTCTCAGTCTGTCTTTGATCATTACAAATGTGATCTGAATTCTTCTTAAGTTTCCATGGCTTTTCCATGTATATAGTTTTCTTTTCTCTCGTTTTTAAAATGTGTTACCGAAGATTGGCTGGTTTTCCCCACATAAATGTGTCAGCCTGTCCCTACTGTCATTTCTTTTCCCAAGTCCAGATTTTCCTACAAGGCTGTCATAACTTCCTTCTCCTACTTGTACGTTCATCTTCCCCATTACTGTCAGAATATCCGTAGATTTGACTTGTAGTAAGCCTCTAGCTCTTCTTCTTCATTTCCTTTTGTCGGTGCATAAATAGGCACCGAGAGATAAACAGAGATACAGGAAGATAAAAAGATGTATAGATAGACAGTTAGACAGATAGAGATACAGACAAAGATACAGACAGAAATACAGTTAGACATACAGATAGATACAATAATAGAGAGACAGAGCGACTTACACACAGATAAATAGATGTGCAGACTTACACACGGGCTAACAAACAATAGAAAGTAAAATAATTGGGTCAGTGTTTATATAGATGAATAAATTGATAGATGGTTGTATGGACTAATGGATGGATATATGGATGGATGGATGATTGGATGGAGGGATGGACGGATGGATGATTCCATGAAATGATAAATGAAAGGATAAAAAATAGATGGAGCTATGGATGGTTAAAAACAGAGTAATTAACGATAGCTATTATAGAGCAATCTTTCTAAAAGAAAATATTTTGAGTTATTTGACCGATTAATTACAGTCCGTAAGTTTAACATATATCAAGAAATATAATGATAGATAGATAGATAGATAGATAGATAGATAGATAGATAGATAGATAGATAGATAGATAGATAGATAAGTAGGTAGGTAGGTAGACAGACAGACAGACAGACAGACAGATAGATAGATAGATAGATAGATAGATAGATAGATAGATAGATAGATAGACAGAGAGATAGATAGATAGATAGATAGATAGATAGATAGATAGATAGATAGATAGATAGATAGACAGACAGATAGATAGATAGATAGATAGATAGATAGATAGATAGATAGATAGATAGATAGATAGATAGATAGATAGATATGGGGTCATGGCCTGACAACGTTGTGTTTATGATGTGGTGCAAACTTCACTATATTCTTGTGATTGTTAGTTATATTCTGTCCGTTCCCACCTCATGTGGTGTAGAATATGTTGATTAAACTTAGTTGTGATGTAGGTTTCGTGTCATTACGTGTACAGATAAAATGTATGTGTGTGATTTCATTGTGATTCCTCTGCATATTGGATGGTAACATGTATGATGTTTTTTATATGTTTTCATGTATAGTGACTGTGTGTTTACATCAATACAGATTATACTGATGTAGGTAATGACAGCAATGGCTGCGGGGATTAAAGTGTAATTCCACACATATTCGTGGTGGAGGTCACATGTAGGGCTAAGATAGCCTAGGACTTCAGGTCCATAGTGTTCATAACACAAATATGGCAGATTTGAGAAGTTCATTATCATCTGATATATATGCTTGAATTATTTTGCATTGTCATCAGTCGCTTTTTCATTATTGATGAATAACGTCTCGATGTCATGTCTATTTGGCAGTGCCAGTGGTTTGTGGTTGTTGTGAGACTAAAACTGGTGTATTACTGATTTTAGACTTAGTGATTTGTATTGTGTGTCGTACGTGATGTCGTGTTGATTGTTATGTTTGAGCTGATTTATGAACATTTACCATAAGTAGGCCAAGGAAGGGGGAACCTGGTTGGTGGTCTAATGGTGGAGTTAGATTGTCCTATAGTGCTGTAGAATATGAGAAGTAAATGTTGGTATGTAAACCATCTTGAAACAATATTCCTCCCAATATTTATAACATGTAAACTAACACCAACACTTTTTACAGCTGTCTCATTGTCTATGTCTTGGCTTATATTTCTAGTATCTACGCAAAGTTCGCTGATATATTCCTTCACCTTTAATTTATTTCTGAGTCTTCTATCAAGAGTTGTCCCTGCTTGCTTTTACTGCAGCCGCCCTGATTCACTTTGTTTCGTGCCTGTGAGTTTCTCCATCTATTCATAATCTCTCTTGTCTTCTGTTGTTTCTCTAGCTCTCCTATCTTCTTTTTCCTTTTTTTTTAGCTGTTTTCTAGTCATCTCTCTTTATTTCGCTGTACATCCTGCGTATTTATGTGTCTGAATTATCATAATCTGAACTGTGTTGTTGCTCGTTTTCTTTCTTCCATTTTTGTTAGTATTTTATTGATTATTCACTTTTGGCTAATTTTCTGTTCTTTCTCTGGTAGACTATTTATGCCATCTCCGTACTCGATTTTAAACATTCCTATTTGTTGTCTGTTTCCTCTCTTCTCTTGGGTTTTCTCGTATATTTTGTTTTATGCTGTCCTCTAGAAGGCAGTCATATTTGTTCTTCACTTCCATTGATTATTTCTGTTTTAAATCTGTATTTCATAGGGTGTAACGTCTATTTTTGATGTCTTTTACTTCTTAATTTGGTCATTGTTCTTTAGTTTGACATACATTTTCATCACTACCAGGTTGTGATCTGAATTTATGTCAGACGCTTGGTAGTTTTTTGCTGTCTTAACATTATTTCTCAGTCTGCCTTTGATCATTACAAAATCGATCTGAATTATTCTTAAGTTTCCATGGCTTTTCCATGTATATAGTTTTCTTTTCTCTCGTTTTTAAAATGTGTTACCGAAGATTGGCTGGGTTTCCCCACATAAATGTGTCAGCCTGTCCTCACGGTCATTTCTTTTCCCAAGTCCAGATTTTACTACAAGGTTGTCATAACTTCCTTCTCCTACTTGTACGTTCATCTTCCCCATTACTGTCAGAATATCCGTAGATTTGACTTGTAGTAAGCCTCTAGCTCTTCTTCTTCATTTCCTTTTGTCGGTGCATAAATAGACACCGAGAGATAAACAGAGATACAGGAAGATAAAAAGATGTATAGATAGACAGTTAGACAGATAGAGATACAGATAGAGATACAGACAGAGATACAGACAGAGATACAGATAGACATACAGATAGATAGAATAATAGAGAGACAGACCGACTTACACAAAGATAAATAGATGTACAAACTTACATACGGGCAAACAAACAGATAGAAAGTAAAATAATTGGGTCAGTGTTTATATAGATGAATAAATTGATAGATGGTTGTATGGAATAATGGATGGATATATGGATGGATGGATGATTGGATGGAGGGATGGACGGATGGATGATTCCATGTAATGATAAATGAAAAGATAAAAAATAGATGGAGCTATGGATGGTTAAAAACAGAGTAATTAACGATAGCTATTATAGAGCAATCTTTCTAAAAGAAAATATTTTGAGTTATTTGACCGATTAATTACAGTCCGTAAGTTTAACATATATCAAGAAATATAATGATAGATAGATAGATAGATAGATAGATAGATAGATAGATAGATAGATAGATAGATAGATATACGGACAGAAAAAAGACAGACAGACAGACAGAAAGACAGACAGATAGATAGATAGATAGATAGATAGATAGATAGATAGATAGATAGATAGATAGATAGATAGATAGATAGAGCGAGGGATGAATGGATGGATAGATAGATAGATAGATAGATAGATAGATAGATAGATAGATAGATAGATAGATAGATAGATAGATAGATAGATGGGTGGATGGATGGATGGATGAATGGATGGATGGATGGATGGACGGACGGATAGATAGATAGATAGATAGATAGATAGATAGATAGAGTCCCCCGAGTGGTACCCGGGATCTGGAAGGAATAGGACCACTGTACCCTACCACGCATGATCGTAAAAGGCGACTAAATAGGATTCAGCATAGGGCCAGAAACCCTATCTGGTAAAAAAAAACTATCAGACTGCTACAGAAACGGAAGCAAGGGAAAAAATAAATGCAGGTGGAAGGAGAAATGCGTATCACGAAACTGAGCCCATGAAGGTTGTGGATGTAAGCCAGCCACTGGAAGTCCCCAGCCCGAATGCAGACATCCTGGAACCTAAACACAAGATGCAAATAGGCAGCTGGGATGTAAGAACACTTAACCAGACTGGAAAACTAGCACAAACCATCAAGGAAATGCACAGATACAAACTAGACATACTAGGAATACAAGAAGCAAGATGGACAGGACAAAGCAGAAGGAAATTAACAACACAGCACACAGAAGATACAATAATATGGTCAGGTAAAGAAGATCTTCATGAAGGAGGAGTAGCACTGATTATAACAAAAGAAGCATCAAGAGCATTGCTGAAATGGACCCCAATAAATGAGAGATTATTATATGCACGGTTCAACTCAAGATTCACGAAGCTGTCTATTACAGTTTGTTATACACCAAAAGAAGCAGCTGAAGAGGAATTAAAAGAAGATTTTTACAACAGCCTTCAAGCAACAGTAGAAACAATACCCAAGCATGGTATGCTACTCATCTTGGGCGACTTCAATGCAAAAGTAGTTGAAGTAAATGAAGATAGAAGAAGAATCATGGGAAGAGAAGGAATCGGAGAAATAAATGAAAATGGAGAAAGACTGTGCAGTTTCTGTGAATAAAACATGATGACCATTGGAGGGACAATTTTCCAACACAAAAACATCCATAAGGTGACTTGGAGGTCACCAGATAAAACCACAGAAAACCAAATCGATCACATACTAATAAATAACAAGTGGAAACGGTCACTACAAGATGTGCGAGCAAGGAAAGGAGCAGATGTAGGAAGTGATCACAACCTTCTGGTAGCAAAAATAAAACTAAACTTAAGGAAAGTCAAAATCGGAGAAAACAGAAAGATACATTTTGATACAAGAAAACTGATAGACCAGCAAACAAGAAATGAATTCTCAATAGTACTTAAGAACCGCTTCAGTGTCCTACAAGACGAAGCAGAAATGTCCATATTAGAGTTCAATAAAACACTACAGGAAACAGCAAAAGAGGTGCTGGGATATCGGAAAAGGAGAAAAGAGGAATGGATAAGCGAGACCACATGGGAAAAGATAGAGCAAAGAAAAGAAATCAAGAAAAAATTACTGAACACCAAATCACAACGGCTTAAAGAACGAGTTTTAAGTAATTATGCACAAAAAGACAAAGAAGGAATCATGCCGTCAAGATAAACGTCAATATTATGACAACTTAGCAGAAGCAGCAGAGAAAGCAGCATATACAAATAACATGAAAACCATATATAAAATCACAAAGCAGATGACAGGTAACTTCAACACAAGATGTGAAAGTGCAGTAAGAACACAAAATGGACAACTGGTCAGTGGAGAAAGAGAAAAAATTGAGAGATGGAGAGAACACTTTAACACCCTACTAAACAGAACACAAGCAGCACAAACAATAGACATACCTGAAGCAAAAACGGAACTAAACATCAATACAGGACCAATAACAATAAATGAAGTAAAGGAGGCGATAAAGAAGCTAAAATCAGACAGGGCACAAGGTGAAGATGAAGTGACTGATGAGATGTTGAAAGCAGAAGAAACAGAAACACCAAAACAACTTTGCCGGATATTACAACAAATTTGGGATCTATAAAAAGCCCCAGAAAAGTGGAAAACTGGTCTTATAGTAAAACTACCAAAGAAGGGTGACCTCAGAGATTGCGGGAACTGGAGATGCATTACCCTACTGCCACTCACCAGTAAAGTATTTTGCAGAATAATCATCAACAGAGTTGTACCAACACTTGAGGAAAAACTTCGGAAAGAGCAGGCAGGATTTAGGAAAGGAAGATCATGCATAGACCACATATTTGTATTTAGACAAATATTAGAACAGGCAAATGAGTGGCATAGCACAACATATGCATTATTCATAGATTTTGAGAAAGCCTTTGACAGTGTCAAAGTGTTTATGGCCTCCCCCATAAAATAGTTAATGTAATCAAAGCCCTATACGAGGGTTTCCAGTGCAAAGTTATCTGTGGAGAACATACCTCCAGCAGCTTTAGGGTACAAACAGGAGTGAAACAGGGATATGTACTATCACCAACATTATTTATCTTGGCAGTAGACTGGTTAATGAAGGAGGCAACATCAGACAAACGCAGAGGATTACAATGCACCCTTGACTCAGTGCTGGAGGACCTTGACTTTGCAGACGACATTTGTCTGTTATCAAACAGTCACAAAGATATGCAAGATAAAATAAACAAGCTAACTCAGAATGCAAACAACATAGGACTAAAGATCAAGGTAGGAAAGACAAAGTTAATGAAGCAAAATGTGAACAACAGAAATATACTCCGAGTAGATAACAAGTTAGTGGAGGAGGTCAACGAATTTGTATACCTTGGCAGCAGAGTAGTAGAAAATGGAGACATCACAGAGGACATCAACAGCAGACTTACTAGTGCAAACCAGGCTTTTGCAATGCTGCAGACTATATGGAAATAAAAAAAAAACTAAGCATAAATATGAAAATCAGGATATTTAAGAGTAATGTTCTAAGTGTACTACTCTATGGAAGTGAATGCTGGAAAATCACCAAAACCATAGAAAATAAGTTGAATTCTTTCCAGACTAAATGTTTGCGAAGAATTAGAAAAATATTTTCGCCAAACACCATAAGAAATAACATCTTGTTAGCAGAAATGAAGATGAAACCACTGACAACAATTATTGAGGAAAGACGCTGGCGATGGTTGGGACATGTGCTCCGAATGACTGACAACTCACAACCACAAATAGCACTAAGATGGACACCATAGGGGAACAGAAGTAAGGGTAGACCAAAAGAGACATGGAGAAGAACAACAGAAAGGATGTTGAGCAATAGAGGACTCACCTGGACAAGAGCAGAAAAAAAGGCGAAGGACAGGCATTTGTGGAAAACCCTTCCGGAAGCCCCATGTGCCCTGGGCACTTAAGGTCCAGAGAGAGAGAGAGAGAGAGAGAGATAGATAGAGTGAGGGATGGATAGATAGATAGATAGATAGATAGATAGATAGATAGATAGATAGATAGATAGATAGATAGATTGATTGATAGATAGATAGATATCGGGTCATGAACTAGCAACCTTGTGTTTATGATGTGCAGCAAACTCCATTATACTATTGTGATTGTTAGTTATATTCTGTCCGTACCCGCCTCATGTGGTGTAGAATATGTTGTGTAAAATTAGTTTTGATATAGGTTTCGTGTCATTACGTGTACAGATAAAATGTATGTGTGTGATTTCATTGTGATTCCTCTGCATATTGGATGGTAACATGTATGATGTTTTTTATATGTTTTCATGTATAGTGACTGTGTGTTTACATCAATACAGATTATGCTGATGTAGGTAATGACAGCAATGGCTGCGGAGATTAAAGTGTAATTCCACACATATTCGTGGTGGAGGTCACATGTAGGGCTAAGATAGCCTAGGACTTCAGTTCCATAGTGTTCATAACACAAATATGACAGATTTGAGAAGTTCATTATCATCTGATATTTATGCTTGAATTATTTTGCATTGTCATCAGTCGCTTTTTCATTATTGATGAATAACGTCTCGATGTCATGTCTATTTGGCAGTGCCAGTGGTTTGTGGTTGTTGTGAGACTAAAACTGGTGTATTACTGATTTTAGACTTAGTGATTTGTATTGTGTGTCGTACGTGATGTCGTGTTGATTGTTATGTTTGAGCTGATTTATGAACATTTACCATAAGTAGGCCAAGGAAGGGGGAACCTTGTTATTGGTCTAATAGGGGAGTTAGATTGTCCTATAATGCTGTAGTATATGAGAAGTAAATGTTGGTATGTAAACCATCCTGAAACAATATTCCTCCCAATATTTATAACATGTAAACTAACACCAACACGTTTTACAGCTGTCTCATTGTCTATGTCTTGGCTTATATTTCTAGTATCTAGGTAAAGTTCGCTGATATATTCTTTCACCTTTTATTTATGTCTGAGTCTTCTATCAAGAGTTGTCCCTGCTTGCTTTTACTGCAGCCGCCCTGATTCACTTTGTTTCGTGCCTGTGAGTTTCTCCATCTATTCATACATCTCTCTTGTCTTCTGTTGTTTCTTCATCTCTGCATACATCTCTCTTGTCTTCTGTTGTTTATCCATCTCTCTTATTTTCTTTTTCTATTTTTTTAGCTGTTTTCTAGTCATCTCTCTTTATGTCGCTGTACATCTTGCGTATTTGTGTGTCTGTATTATCATAATCTGAACTGTGTTGCTGCTTGTTTTCTTTCTTCCATTTTTGTTAGTATTTTATTGATTATTCACTTTTACCTAATTTTATGTTCTTTCTCTGGTAGACTATTTTTGCCATATCCATACTTGATTTTAAACATTCCCAGTTGTTGTCTGTTTCCTCTCTTCTCTTGGGTTTTCTCGTCTATACTGTTCTATGTTGTTTTCTAGAAGGCAGTCATATTTGTTCTTCACTTCCATTGACTATTTCTGTTTTAAGTCTGTATTTCTTAGGGCTGTAACATTTATGTTTTATGTCTTTTACTTCTTACTTTTGTCACTGTTCTTTAGTTTTACTTACATTTTCATCACTACCAGGTTGTGATCTGAATTTATGTCAGACGCTTGGTAGTTTTTTGCTGTCTTAACATTATTTCTCGGTCTGCCTTTGATCATTACAAAATCGATCTGAATTATTCTTAAGTTTCCATGGCTTTTCCATGTATATAGTTTTCTTTTCTCTCGTTTTTAAAATGTGTTACCGAAGATTGGCTGGGTTTCCCCACATAAATGTGTCAGCCTGTCCTCACGGTCATTTCTTTTCCCAAGTCCAGATTTTACTACAAGGTTGTCATAACTTCCTTCTCCTACTTGAGCGTTCATGTCCCCCATTACTGTCAGAATATCCCTGGATTTGACGTGTAGTTTCACAGTATAAACCTCTAGCTCTTCTTCTTCACTTCCTTTTGTCGGTGCATAAAATAGGCACCGAGAGATAAACAGAGATACAGGAAGATAAAAAGATGTATAGATAGAAAGACAGACAGATAGAGATGGATAGAATAATAGATAGACAGAGCGACTTACACACGGGTATATAGATTACAGACTTACAAAAGTGCAGACAGATAGATTACAGACTTACAAAAGTGCAGACAAACAGATAGAAAGTTAAATGATTGGGTCAGTGTTTTTATATAGATGAATAAATGGATAGATGGTTGTATGGACAAATGGATGGATATATGGATAGATGGATGATTGGATGTAGGGATGGATGGATAGATGATTCCATGAAATGATATGTGAAAGAATTAATGAATAGATGTATCTATTGATGGTTAGAAACAGTGTAATTAACGATAGTTATGATGGAGCTATCTTTTTAAAAGAAAATATTTTGATTTATTTGATCGATTAATTACAGTACGTAAGTTTAACATATCAAGAAATATAAAGAAGATAGGTAGACAGACAGACAGACAGACAAACAGACAGACTGACAGATAGATAGATAGATAGATAGATAGATAGATAGATAGATATAGATAGATAGATAGATAGATAGATAGATAGATAGATAGATGGATGGATGGATGGATGGATGGATTGATGGATGGATGGATGG
Source organism: Achatina immaculata (assembly GCA_009760885.1). Classification (NCBI taxonomy): domain Eukaryota; kingdom Metazoa; phylum Mollusca; class Gastropoda; order Stylommatophora; family Achatinidae; genus Lissachatina; species Lissachatina immaculata. The sequence continues at coordinate 61,906,534 of CM019721.1, read as the reverse complement.
ATGGTTGGACGTACGGACGGATGGACCTAAGGACGGACGGATGGATGGATGGATGCACTGATGGATGGATGAATGGATTGATGAGGGCGGAAAGATGAATGAATGGATGCATCGACTGTTAGATAGACGAATGGAATGATCGAAAATGGATGGACGAGTGGAAAAATGTATGGTAGAATAGATCGATAATTGGATGGATGGTCGGATAGTAAAATGGATGAATGAATAATAATGATGCTTAATAATATTATTAATTTTTTATTACATTATTAATTATTTTAATCTCTGTCTAATTACAGACAGTATGTGTTATTTATGTGCTGTCTTGCTAAAGAATTGTTATCAGTTCAGAGAAGTTTATTTTTAAAAAAATACTCACTCAGTTCTGATGTAGTGCCTACTTGTTAATACCTGAATGTGATAAGGGTGTGAACAGTCCTCTCTTCTCATTTGACACGGAACAATGCTCACACTGTAGATTCACGTGAAACACGTTTTTCCTGGTTTTCTCTGATCCATAAATAGGCTTCAAATGTAAATGTTATCACCATTGTAAAGATTAGGTCTTCGCAGTATAATCGCTGTCGTGGGATGTTGATAAATCGCTGTTGTTTTACCATGTCTCACAGAATCAGAAAGAAATAAGATTATCAACTATCTAAACGCCGGGAGGAGAGTTGCATATTGAGTGGATGTTTAATGTCTCCTGACTAAGAGTCTATTGATTGCAACAACGTTTTCAGCTAACAGGCGTCACCAGAGACCTTCCCTAGCAAGAAAGATCAAGGGTGACCATGGAAAAGTAGGAAGTATGTAGTCGAACTTTTCATTTACGAAACTGTTTCCATCATGCTCAAATTACAACTGAATCTATAAATGTAATATCGAATAAAAGCAACAGAACAGAGTGTAAAGTGATTAGTCCTCAGAAAGTTTCATAGACAAAGCACTTTTATACTTCAGAGGAAGAAAAATCATAAGAGAAATACCTTGGGCTCGAACTACGGACTCCGGTAGGACGAGAGGCCTCCTAGCCATGAGAGGACAGCGTACCAAAGAACTACGTTATCTATCAGCACCCTCGGGCTACTAGATGGATGGATGGATGGATTTATGGATGGATGGAACTTTGGATAGCAATGAAGCATATTATTATTAATTCATTTTCGTTTATTTCTTTTAATCTTCTTCGAATAAAAGGGGGTATGTGTTATTCATGTGCTGTCTTGCTAAAAAAACATTTCTGAGAAGCTTCAGTTTTTTTAAACTACTCACTCAATTTTTATCCGTGAAAGTGATAAGGGTGTGAACTGTCCTCGCTTCTCATTTGACACGAAATACTTCTCACATTGTGGAATCATGTGAAACGTGATTTCCCCTTTTCATGTCTATAACTAGGCTTGAAATGTAATGGTATCCCTCACATTAGACCATCGCGCTAAATTGGCTGTAGTGAGAGGTGGATAAGTTGCTGTTGTCTTACCATATCTCGTGTCACAGAATCAGAAAGGAGTAAAAATTCTGACAAGAACTGCACTGCTGAACGGATGTTTAATGTCACCCGACGAAGAGTCTATTGATTGCAACAACGCGCTCAGCTACAAGGCATCACCAGAGACCTCCTTAGCCAGAAAGACCAAGGGTGACCACGTAAAACTAGGACGGATGTAGTCGAACTGTTTATTTACGAAACCGCTTACACCCTTCTCAAAGGATAACTGAAACTATAAACGCATTATCGTACATTTCACTGAACACCGTTTTACTCCACATGAGGGAAACAAACATACGTCCGTGTTAGCCTGCCCGGCGTCCTCGACTGCAGCTACGACATATCCAGAACAGACCTCAACTACGACATATCCAGAACAGACCTCAGCTACGACATATCCAGAACAGACCTCAACTACGACATATCCAGAACAGACTTCAACTACGACATATCCAGAACAGACCTCAGCTACGACATATCCAGAACAGACCTCAACTACGACATATCCAGAACAGACTTCAACTACGACATATCCAGAACAGACTTCAACTACGACATATCCAGAACAGACTTCAACTACGACATATCCAGAACAGACTTCAACTACGACATATCCAGAACAGACTTCAACTACGACATATCCAGAACAGACCGCAGTGGGCAAATATTTACGTCAATGGCCGCCGAGGTAGTGGCAGTCTGTCATGCTCCCATACTAGTCCAGGTTCGTGATATAAAGGCACGATGGTAGAATCAGGGTGTACACAATTCCACATGATCTATTCTTAACTTTGAGAGGCTTTGAACTTTTGTTGAGGCAAAATTATGACGTGGGGGGGGGCGTGAGGGGAATTGAAAGGGGGGGGGGGGTGAATAATATAATTTTAGAACACAGCTGATATCAACTGGAGGGATCATCACTGCACAGCGCTACATACACCATGTCCCACCTTCTCACATTGTGCCACTTTCCACCTCAAACTAGGGTACAGCTTTAGATTTGACACTCACATGATTTGTATAAAACAATTACCAGGCTGTAATATAAAACTTTATCCTCGCTATAAGACAGCGTTACCTTTCACTTCCAGGGGCCTGCTGCTGTGTTTATCGTCTGGCTTGTGTATACATTCAGTTTCATCGCATTCTCTTTCCCTACTATCACACTAATAATTGCAGGTTGTCAGAAACTTTCGTTTCAGTCAGACATAAAATAAGAGAATTATGGGGAAAATGCGAATCGTTAACTCTCAATTTAAAGACATTATATAAAGAAATATCATGTATAAGATATCATATCAATGAACACATAGAGAAACTGGAAATATATCTAGATAGACAAATCGAAATATAGATTAGACAGAGAGCTACAGACATAAGGTTAGGAGACACATCGGAAAACTAAAATAGATAGATAGCCATATAGACTGACAGACAGACCGATAGAAGGGTAGACAGATAGACATATAGATAGTACTTCAGAATAAGTATCTCAGTAAATGATTTTGTACAGTTTAATATTCTAACTCTTATAGCTGGTACGTATCTTTCGGTTAAATGCAAGCAGTAAAAATGATACCAAAGAACAGAAAAACATTTCTGAAGGTATATTCATATGTGTAGACTGACAAATAGAGAAGCGAAAACAAACAGACATACTGACATGTAGACAGACAGACAAAAATAAACAGAAATAAAAGACGTAGATAGGTAGATGGGTGATAAGGTAGGCAGGTAGGTACGTAGGTAAGAGGTAGGTAAGTAGATAACTGGCTATATAGGTAGGTAGGTAGGTAGGTAGGTAATAAAGAATCAAAATTAACTTTGTCAGAGAATGATTGTCTCTAAATTATCTGTATCTTCTAAACTCAATAGCCAGTAAGTTCGTGTGACGTAAACTCATAGAATGTTTCAGATACTATTTTCACAAAAACACTCTTTTTTTGATTAACAATACATATAAAGCAGCAGAAATAAAGTAATGAAAAACAAACTAGTGAACTGAAGGACACAGAAACAAGATAAAATATAGACAGACAGACGCACGGAAGGTAATGGATGGATGGATGGATAGATGGATAAATGGATGGATGGATAGATGGATGGATGGATGGATGGATGGATGAATGGATGCAGACAGATATATAGAAATCAAATGGTAACTATGTCAGATTGTGATGTTCTCTGAATTCTCTACATCTGCTACTTTTTATAGAACATAAGATTGCGTAACATAAACTATTTGAAATCCTATGTGCATAAAGACAATGTTTCATGTATATGTACGCATAGGTAAACAGAAATACAATTATGGAAAGTAAGTGATGAGACAGGAAAACAGAAGTACAAATTAGATCTCTGGATGAATGGATGGACGGAAGACGTACGGACGGACGGAGATATACTTGTATATGTCGGTAAGGGAACTTCTTTAAATGTTAAAACAATTGACCGTTCTATGCAGACAGTAAGATTTTTTCTGTTAAAATTTAAACTTTTTTATACTATCGAAAGAAAATGATGTTCTCCAATATATATATATATATATATATATATATATATATATATATATATATTCTCCATTTCTAAAATAAACAGATAGACAGATAGAGAGATAACTAGACAAACAGAAGAGAACGAATGAACGAATGTACTTTATTTTTAAAAGTTAAGAATTGGGCACGCAGGCCCGTCTAACATTCTGCCCTTCATCATACAGCTTTCATTCACTCACAGTCACTCAGCGTTTGTTAATGTGCATAATAAGCACGATGACACAATTAAATGATGACATAAATAAATACGATACACTCCACACTCAGATTTAAGCAAAAACCATGAAATAAACGTGCATTCTTACTTCTTACATAATAAATATTGTTACGTTAGGGTGTAATCTATAAGTCTCAACGTTTCTAACACTAGGATTTCATGATCACTCATTTCAAATGTCTTTTTTAAATTCAACAAAGGCAGCACCAAATAATTTATCATCGTTGATATTAGAGAAACCACATTCCGTCGTTTTTGTGAGAGCTGTGTGGCAGGAATGTTTTGATCTAAAACCTGACTGACAGTCAACAATCAAATCATTTTCTTTTATGCGTTGTAAATGGAACTATTCTAAGGCAGGTGCAGAAATTCAAATACATTGGAGCAGTAATAACTTCAGATGGGAAATGCAGAACTTAAATTAGGAACAGAATAGGCCAAGCAAAGACTGCATTTCAGAGAACGAGAAACAAATTAGCTAACACATCTTTATCAATGAATGTTAGAAAAAGAGTCCTAAAATGCTATATTGAACCTATCTTGTTATATGGAAGTGAAACATGGACAAAGGCAGGTCTGCACAAAAATCATTGGAAGCAGCAGAAATGTGGTTTATTAAGAGAATTTTTGCGAATCCCCTGAACAGCAAAAATAACTAATGAAGAATGTATGAGAAGAGCTGGAGAGACAAAAAAATCTTGTCAAAAAGATAACAGAGAGACAATGTACTTTCACAGGACATGCAATAAGAAGAGGGGGCATTGAAAATAGTATAACAATAAAAAATAGAAGGAAGAAGATCAAGAGGAAGACCAAGAGAAATGATACTGGACAGTCTGACAGGATGGTGTGAAAGGAGATCACCAACTGAGCTGATGGCCTGCATTAAGGATCGTGTAATCTGAAGAAGCATAATAGCCAACGGCAGTCAGCACGGCACCTGATAATGATGATGATGAAGGTTGTTTTTTATGTTTTCTTTTTCCTAGGGATATTGACATAGATGATAGAATGGATTAGCCTATAGTTTGAGGAATTGTTATCTAAACCATATTTAAAAACAGGATATAATTTTGCAGTTTTAAAATCCTGAGGAAAATGACAATGTGGAATGCACTAATTGTAAATGTGTATTAATGTACCTGTAATTACTGGCACTGAGTAGTCTAATGTCTTGTTGCTAGTTTCATCAAGTCTTGCTGTGTTGTTCTTTAAAGATGAAATATAATTGTCAAGTTTACTATCTGACATGAAATGAATACTGGGTTGCTTTAGATTTGCAAATTTGCTACCTATAAATGTATTCATTTCACTTAAGTCACAAGGATGAGTCAGTAGTGAAGATGTTAAGATATTGGCCTCTTTTCTCTAGTGATTGCAGGAATCAGCAAACGTAGGCATACGATTATAACCCTGCACGTCAGACATGTTAGTTGCTTTCCAGACAGACTTACTGTCTGATTTATTCTGAACTGGGTTCCTAAAGTATTTTTTTTTCTTTTCTTGCCTAATTACATATTGAACTCTATTTCTAAGTAATCGGTAGCTACTGACTGCTTTCATGTTGTGGGCCAGATCTCTTTCACTCACGACTTGCTTTATCTCGGGTGTTATCAAGAGGGACTTCGCCTCTTTAATAGGAACATGCTTGTCAGATATACCCCGAAAAATTTTTATCCGGTATTCCAAGATGTTATCGGGGTGAGTCATTTGGTACACATGATCTAGAGGTGCTTCTTATAACTCTTTCATAAATGATTCTAAGCTGAATTTGCTAAAACTTTTAAATGTAATACTGGTATGTTTATTTTTGGGAATTTTAAAGCCACTTCGTTTCCATGTGCAACAGACTGGGTAGTGATCACTCAGTGATGTGTGAGAGACTTTATATTCTATAATGTTTTCTGGATGAGCTACATATATGTGATCTATTAGTGTGGATGATGTTTCAGTTACTCTGGTAGATTTAGTGATAATGTGGGATAAGTTGTATAATAAAACAATATCATTCCATGTAGCATCTGTTTGTCTGTAACTAATATTGAAATCACCACGAACAATTATATCTTTTAAATTAAAAGACAAAACATAATCCATCATACTTGAAAAGTGATCATACCACGATGCTGCATTATGATACAGAAACCCGATTGAGAATGGGCTCTGCTTTAGAAGTTTGATTTCCAGCCATATACATTCAATATCGGGTGTCTGAGTGGCGAAGTGGTTAGTGCACTAGTCTCTCATGGCGAAGGTCGGGGGTTCGAATCCGGCCGGCGGCACCCCAGTCACCCAGCTGTAGAAATGGGTACCCGACTTCTTCTGGAGTTGGGGAAGGAAAGGCAGCCAGGCGTGATACTGACCATATCACCCTCTAGTGTGCTGGCAGGTCAAGGAAAATATGGGCACTAACACCATATCCCTATGTGCCTCTAAGGCATGACAGGATTACCTTTACCTTTTTTTACCTACATTCAATATCTGGTGTCTCAAGATCTGTTCTGCGACAAGAGTGTATGCCAGTGATAACATATACAACTAATCCTGTCTCAAGATTCCTAGTAGGGTCACGTTGAAATATATTATAACCATCTATCATAATGTCCACGTCCGTTTTAAATTTTATTTAGACGACTTCCTGAAAAGCCAAAGAAATAGAAATTATGATTAACTATTTTAGTTGCCTCAGAAAGTTTCCCTAACATGTGGTAAATATTTAAATACTCACTTTCGAGACCATCCTATAGACAGACAGACAGACAGAAAAATAAATAATACAGACTAATATGTTTGAACGTTCTTGTGTACATAGCTGGTAATAGGTTTTTCTCTGTAGAATATTAGTTTTCATGAGTTTAAATATGTGATTTTAAACTATAATGCAAACAGTAACAGCAAAAACTACGTACAAAATGTGACACAAATAAATATATAGACACAGAAATATGTGGGTTTTGGGTAGGTAGGTAGGTAGGTAGGTAGGTAGGTAGGTAGGTAAGAAGGTAGGAAGGTAAGAAGGTAGGAAGGTAGGTAGGTAGGTAGGTAGGTAGGTAGGAAGGTAGGTAGGTAGGTAGGAAGGTAGGTAGGTAGGAAGGTAGGAAGGTAGGAAGTTAGGTAGGTAGGAAGGTAGGTAGGTAGGAAGGTAGGTAGGTAGGAAGGTAGGTAGGTAGGAAGGTAGGTAGGTAGGTAGGTAGGTAGGTAGGAAGGTAGGTAGGTAGGAAGGTAGGTAGGTAGGAAGGTAGGTAGGTAGGAAGGTAGGTAGGAAGGTAGGAAGGTAGGTAGGTAGGTAGGTAGGAAGGTAGGTAGGTAGGTAGGTAGGAAGGTAGGTAGGTAGGAAGGTAGGTAGGTAGGAAGGTAGGAAGGTCCAAAAAATTTAAAAAAAAACACAAACTAGCCAACTTGATGACACAGACACAAACAAAACAAAACAAAAATAGACATGCAGAGAGACAAACGCACAAAAAGGATGGATGGAATCATGGAGAGATGATTGACTGGATGGATGGATAGATATACAGTAAGAAGAATAGAAAGATAGACGGACAGCAATCAAAACTTAACTATGTCACACAGTGATTTTAACTGAATTCTCTACATCTGCTACTCTTTATAGAGCGTAAGATATTGTGACATAAAATGTTTGAGCTCCTTTGTCTATGCGAACATTTTTTTTCAATTCCATATACATATAGATCTTATCTTGTATCTTATATCCTTCTCCTACCGTTAAACGTCACATAGGGCTCGCAAGGTAGTTTTCCAATATTTTCTGTCTTCGGGCAGTCTTTCAGCATCATCAAGGGATTTTATGCCTATTAACTTGGCCTCTCTTAACATTGCCCTCTTCAGAGTTTCACACGGTCTGCTTCTTTTTCTTTGGCCTGTTGTGTTCCATTTTATAGCTTGTTTTGGGATTCTCTGATTATTTCTTCTCATCAACATATATACATCTCCTGTTCCTGATCACCCATGAGACTGGTTGTTGTTCAGTCATCTGTCTTATCTTTGCATTGTCCTTAAATTTGTTATACTTCATGCCGATTATTTTCCTTTGGCATTTGTTTTAAAAAGAGTCTAATTTCTTTGCTATTTATTTAGTTTATTTCCAGCTTTCAGATGCATAAATGAGGGTGGATATCACATTTGAATTGAATAGTCTTAACTTGGTTTTTGTGCTTCTAACTTTTGAATCCCATATGTTCTCAAGATTCTTGCTGCTTTTGCAATTCTTATTTTAACTTTCTTTCTGCTGTCAGCATCCTGGTCTATGTAGCTACCATAGATAAACAGTAGGAAAAGCACAGAATCAGAGTGGCCGTCGGAATATAACACACTTGAATGGATGGGTGGATTGATGATGAATGGATGGATAGGTGGGTGGATAAATGGATGAATAGGTGGATAGATAGATGGATAGAAGGGTGGATGGATAGATGGATGGATGGATGGATGGGTGGATGGATAGATGGAAGGATGGATGGATAGGTGGATGGATGCTTGGATGGATAAAGGATGAAAGGATGGGTGGGTGGATGGATAGATGGATGGTTGGGTGGATGGATAAATGGATGGATTGGTGGGTGGATGGATGGATGAATAGGTGGGTGGATGATTAGATGGATGGATGAGTGGGTAGATGGATAGATGGAAGGATGGATGAATGTGTGGATGGATAGATGAGTGGATGGGTGGTTAGATTTATGGATGGAAGGATAGATGGATGGATGGATGGATGGATGAATGGATGGATGGGTAAATGGATGGATTGATAGATGAATGGATGGATAAATGGATGGATGGATAGATCGATGGATAGATCGATGGATCGATAGATGGGAGGATGGATAGATGGATGGATAGATAAATGCATGAATGGATGGATGGATGGATAAGATGGATGGATAAATGGATGGATGAGTGGAAGAATAGATGGATGGATGAATGGATAGATGGATAAATGGATGGATGCATAGATGGATAGATGGATGGATAGATGGATGGGCGGAAGAATAGATGGATGGATGGATAAATGGATGGATGCATAGATGGATGGATGGATGAATGGATGGATGTATGAATGAATAGATGTAAGAATGGTTGTTGCGTAGATGGACGGATGGTTGGATGGATGGAAAGCCGGATGTATGGAAATTAGTAAGTGACATTAAAAAAAATGTTCTCCACTATACAGAACGTAATTTTTTTCTATTTAAAAAATATAAGATTTGTCCTTAATTTTTCGATAAAAGGATGCTGTCAAAAACAGATATACACAGACAAAAAAGAACAAACGTGAGATACAAATAGACAGACATCAGATAGATAGATACATAGATAGATAGACAGACAGACGGACAGACAAACAGATAGATAGATAGATAGATAGATAGATAGATAGATAGATAGATAGATAGATAGATAGATAGATAGATAGACAGATGGATGGATGGATGGATGGATGGATGGATGGATAGATAGATAGATAGATAGATAGATAGATAGATAGATAGATAGATAGATAGATAGAGATAGATAGATAGATAGATAGATAGATAGATAGATAGATAGATAGTTATATAGATAGATAGATAGATAGATAGACTGACAAAGAAACAAACGTACAGAAAATAAATAAGTACTCGTGTCTAATATTTTTGAACATTCATTCATCCACAGCTGGTAATAGGTTTATCTTTGTAGCATTTTCGTTTGACTGAGGTTAAATTTCTGATGTGATTTTTTAATTGTAATTCACGTGGTAACAATAAAAACTAAGTACATAAGTTCATACACAAAATACCTACAGTGAAATAAACCAAGAAACAGAAAGATTAGCAGATATAAAGACACACACACACACACACACACACACACATATATATATATATATATATATATATATATATTGGTATATTAATCATTTGTTAATAGAGCCTTTGAATGTAAGTGTTACAGAAGAGTTCTTCAAATATCGTGGACACCATAACGAACAAATATATCCACACTATAAGAACTTAATATTGAAGAAGCCTGGCTAGTAAAGAGGATTAAAGAGAGAAAACTTAAATATTTTGGACACATTAAAAGTCATGATAATCAGGAGAAGACCGTCTCGGAAGGGCACATAATGGGAAAAAGAAAGAGAGGAAAACCAAAGCGAAGATGGCTGCAAGACATCGTTGATCACTGCATCAGCAGAATGTCGTCTTGGGAGCCCTGCAGAATTGCTGTTAGGTAGGCAAATTTCCGCACAATACGCGCAAATGAATGAATGAATGAATGAATGAATGAATGAAGGTATGTTAATAAGGTAGGCAGGTAGGAAGGTATGTTTTATTCAGCCTTAAATTTGCCAGAAATATTTTTCCCTAAATAATCAGTATCTGCTAAATTTCATAGCTTGTAAGTTTTTGTGACTTAAAACTTACATTTTTCATGTACTGTATCCAGAAACACATTGTGTGGATTATTAATACATTAAGTCAACAAAAATATAGTCAATGGAAACAGCTATTCAACAGGAAGACAGAGAAACAAGAGATTTTGATAGACGGACAGATAGAGAGACAGAAGCACGAATCGATATATGGTTAAATGGATATATGGACTGGCGAAAAGCTGAATTGATGGATGTATGGATAACTGAACGGAGGGATGGAAGGATAGAACGATAGGTAGGTAAACATGAGACATAAAAGATCTCTGAATTTTCTTCCTCTTCTACTCTTATAGTAAGTAAGATTGTGTGATATACAATGAGATCTTATGTCCGTAAAGATGTTTGTCGATGTTATATATATATATATATGGATGTAGATATGTGTGTATGATCCAGTTTAACTCTTCAACGCCTGGAGCAATTAAAACCAATCTTGGTATACATACGATTTACAATTTCTACAAAAGTACTGTGAGGGTAAGATACCATACCACACCTGGGGTTGGGGGTACGAAGGGGATGTACAGCTAAACCAAAATTCAAGGAGGAAAAAATGGTCTAATGGAGATAATTGCGAAATAGAGCGGTACTGGTCTAAGAGAAGCATTTGTAGCTTTCCATGGCAAGTCCAAATAATGTTGATGGTTTTTTTTTGTTTTAATTATATTTGAAAAAAAGTTAATTCTGTTCCTTTTATTTATATTAGCTTTTTATTGTGTTGTATAGTAGATTTCATTGCACAATTTTTAATTTTTTAAAATAATTAGCTTTACAAATTAGGGAAAGAGAGATAGAGACGGAGGGAGAGGGAGAGAGAGAGAGTAGAAAGGGAGAAAGAGGTAAGGAGAGAGATGGAGAGAGAGGGACGAAGAGATAGAGAGTTAGATATATAAGAGATTGCAATGTTTGTCAAACCGACAACGTTTTGTTGCCTGCTCAATGTTGGGTTCACACAAGAATTTATTTATTATTGCTCCTGGAGATGAAACTAAAAGTGTTGTTTATAATCAAGTTATGATTTAAATTAATATTATAGTGAATTTGTAAAAGACTACTTTAAACTTTGTATACCTAATTTATGCTTAATACCTAATAAAATTACTGTGATTTTACACTATAGCTATAATTCATTCCTTTTCCTGTCTAATAGAAGACTGAGATAAGTAAATACTCGGTCAACGGCGGGTAATCATATATATATATATATATACACATACACATATACATACATATCTGTCCTTCATTTGCATCTTCTCTGTAGAACTTTGGCTCCCTAGCAGCTCTCCTAGAGGCCTCTCGGTTGTAGGCAAGATGTCCTGCTGCATATGGATCCATTTGCAGGTTATCAACGATGTCTTGCAGCCATTTTCGCCTTGGTCTTCCTCTCTTTCCTTTTCCTATTATGTACCCTTCCAATACGGTCTCCTCTAAATCATATTGACGTTTAATGTGACCAAAATATTTAAGTTGTCTCTGATTAATTCTCTTTACTTGCTAACCTTCTTCAATATTAAGTTCTTGTAGCATGGATATTTTTGTTCTTTTTTTTTTGTATCCACGATATTTAAAGAACTCTTCTGTAGCATTTACGTTCAAAGGTATTTATGTTCTTCTCAGGTGTTTTGTTAAGTTTCCAGGTCTCTCAAGCTTATGTTGCGATGGGAAAGATGCATGGCCTTAAAAATATTAATTTTGTAGTTCTGTCTATTAGTCTCCACATCTTCTTTGGTTGTTCTACTTCTTGAAAAGCGATAGATGTACTCCAATTAATTTCCCTCATTGTATCTCGTTTGTTATTCACTAATGATCCAAGATATTCAAATCTCCCTACGTCTTTCAATTTTTCATCACTGATATATATTTCAGCTGGCTTACTTGTTTGTCAGTTTTCATCAATTTAGTTTTCTTCCCATTAAGATAAAGGTTTGTTTTTACCAGTACTTATGGATTGACATAATTAGTTTTTTTTTATTCTGTCTTTTGTTTTTGGGCAGTAGTAATGTGTCATCATTCATTCACTTGCATTTCCCTTGCGGATCTTTGCCTCCCTAACAGCATTCCTGTAGGCCTCTCGGTTGTGAGCAAGATGGCCTGCCGCTGGTGCATCCATTTGCAGATCATCAACGATGTCTTGTAGCCATCTTCGCCTTGGCCTTCCTCTGTTTTCCCTATTACGGTCTTCTCTTGATTATCATGCCGTTTAAAATGTCCAAAATATTTATTTGCTGTGTCATCAGCATCTCTAAATTCTGGTATATAATAACCTCCAATGTTTATAGCAGAGTATTGTTTTGTGTCTACATCTTCTCTAACATTATATTTTCAGTATACAATTTAAATAAGTAGGACGGCAATATGCACACCTCACTGACCCCTTTGTTTTATGTCAAAACAAGTTGTTGTTTCACCATTTATACTTACTGCTGCTTGTTGGTCTAAATGCACCAATTATATTAATTGTATCACATTTGTTGGAAATCTCATTTTTTCCATTATTTCCCAAAGTTCAGTCATATGCTTTTGAATAATCTATGAAAGATAAATATAGATTCACAATAAACTCTCTGCTTTTCTCTATTATTAATTTTATATTAATTATATGAAATCTTGATCCTCTTTGCTGTTTAAAACTATCTTGGACTATACTGACTTCTTCTTCAACGGTTCTGTAGTCTGTGCATAAATAAGACTTATCCTTTTTTGGCAGTCGTATCAATATAATTATTTCGCATTCTTTTGGCATATACATATACTTTCTATAACATACAAAAGAGGCTAACAGGTACTATTACATCTAAAGAAAGTCCAATCCTTAGCAAAACTGGAACACTATTTACATCAAATAAAGACCAAAGGCAAAGATGGGCTGAACACTTCCAAGAAATACTTAATCAACAACACCCAAAAACATTGTTAAACCTTGAAACTGACTTACCAGTCCCACAACTAAATATCAACCTAGATGAAATTAAATTGCATGAAATTTAAACAGCAGTGATTTTAATGGCTAACAACAAAGCTGCAGGTGAAGATGAAATAACAGCCGAAATGCTAAAAGCTATCAATAGTGACAACATGAGACAACTACAGAGAATGTTTAACAAGATTTGGAAAGAAGAAAAGGTCCCTTCTAATTGGAAGGAAGGAATCATTGTTAAAATACCAAAAAAGGGCAACCTTAGTGACTGTAACAACTGGAGAGGAGTAACCTTAATATCAGTTGTGTCAAAAGTATTTTGCAAGGTCATTTTGAATAGACTCAAAGATACAATGGATACTGCAATGAGAGAAGAACAAGCAGGATTTCGAAAAGGGAGAAGCTGTCTCGACCAGATCTTTACTCTCAGAATAATACTTGAAGAACATATTGAAAAGCAGAAACCATTAATACTGAACTTCATAAATTTTAAAAATGCATTTGATAGCATACACAGAGATTCATTATGAAGAATTTTATGTCTATATGGAATACCATCTAAAATTGTCAACATTATTAAGGACTTCTACAATAGGTATATTTGTGCAATCAAGACAGAAGAAGGGATGAGTGAATGTGTAGTATTTATTTTTTATAAATGGGTGTAGTATTTTATATTTTACTTTTACTGACGTGAATTATTGTTCAATCTTTTATGTTGTCTGGTCGCCGTCGTTCTGAGTGGTGGAAGGCTGACTACACCATACATTCACATCTTACATGTAAATAACAGGAACACGAAAGAACAATCCTTTTTTTTTTATAAAATCACGATCCTTGTATTTACAAAAATTCTGATCCATGGGGCAATACAAATCAACGAATTCCTATGCACATGATGTCCATATATTTCCAACATGCATTACTAAATCATAAAAAAAAGAAACATTTCCTTGAATAATATGAGTTCAGTGCTGATTACAAAAGCACACACTAAAATACACACGCCAGCCTCCATCTATTGAAATGATCACCTTCGTCCGCGACTGGTCGCTGGACTTCCACGTGCTCAACTTCTCTCCCTTTTTTTCTCTTCTCGTCTTATATACCTGGTCAGCGCCGGACTCGAAGGCCTGGGGATTTCCATTCAAAACCGGGTCACTGCTTGGTTATTTTTCCACTCCTTACCAATGGTTCCAGATTGATACAGGTGTGAAACAAGAGTGTATAATGTCTCCTTTACTTTTTGGGATTACAATAGACTTCATAATGAAAAAAATTCTGCTGCACAGGTAACACAGGTATTTACTGGGTACATGGGACCCAACTAGAAGATCTTGATTTTGCTGATGACATAACTCTTATCAGTAATAATGTGAATTCCATGCAAGAAAAAACAGATAACCTGTCTTCAATGGCTAGCAAATTAGGACTTGAAATTAACAAGGACAAAACAAAAATAATGAAAATTCCTCTCAATCAAAATGGACAAATACACATAGAAGGGACAGATATTGAAGAAGTCAATCAATTTCCATACCTTGGCAGCTACATAGACCAGGATGGTGACACTAGAAAGGAAGTTAGGATCAGAATTACAAAAGCAGCATCAATCTTCAAGAATCTTGAGAACATATTTAATTCAAAAGTTATAAGCAGAAGAAAAGCATGATAAAAACCTACAGGAAGCCACAAACACCACCACATGATGACTATCACATACTAAACAGAAAGGAACAAGTCATCATCTTCCGTCTCCGAACAGGACACAGCCGACTCCGAAGTCATATATATACAAAGTTTAAGGTTGGTACTACTAATCTATGTACATGTACATGTGCCCCAAACTGTGGAACATATCCTCCAGAACTGCATCAACTACGAGACACTGAGAAATAATTACTGGCCCAGTGAAACCACTAAAGAAGATAAGCTCTACGGTTTCATACATGAGTTACAAAAAACAGTGAAATTTATCCAAGAGACAGGACTGCAAATATAGACAGACAATGCGAACGAAGAAGAAGAAGAAGAAAAGTTATAAGCACAAAAACCAAGTTAAGAATATTCAATTCAAATGTAATATCCACCCTCATTTATGCATCTGAATGCGGGAAAACAATTAAAGAAATAGAACAGAAATTAGACTCTTTTGAAAACAAATGCATAAGGAAAATACTCGGCACCAAGTGGAATGAATTCAAGAACAATGCAGAGATAAGACAGATGACTGAACAACAACCAGTCTCACGGGTGATCAGGAAAAGGAGATGGACATATTCTGGTCACTTGATGAGAAGAAATGGTCAGAGAATCCCAAAACAAGCTATCAAGTGGAACACAACAAGCCGAAGAAAAAGAGGCAGACCGCGTGAAACTCTGAAGAGGACATTATTAAGATAGGCCAAATTACCAGGCATAAAATCCATTGATGAGGTTGAAAGTCTCGCCGAAGACAGGAAAAATTGGCGAACTACTTTGCGAGCCCTATGTGACGTTTAACGGCACTGGAAGGGTATAAGATATATATATATATATATATATATATATATATATATATATATATATGTGTGTGTGTGTGTACGGACGGACGGATGAATGGATAGATGGATGGTTTGTCTGTGACATGAACGGACGTATGTCAATGTCTTTATTTAAATTCTTAACGCTTGTATCCTTTGTACAGAAAGTAACTTTTTTATATTAAAATATTAGGACTCTTCCATAGTATTTCAATAAATTTATATTATCCAAAAGAAAGAAAATATAGAAAGGAACAAAAGACTGCAGATGGCATTTATGTAGATAGACAGAACGATAGAGCCAACTAGATAAAAAGGAAGACAAAGACAGACAGTCAGATATAAGGTCAGTAAGTGATCGCATCTAATACGTTTTGAACTTTCATTTCTGCATAGGTGGTAATAGATTTATCTGTGTAGGATATTAGTTTTAATATATGACTTTAAAATATAGTGAATATTGGAAGAAGAAAAAGAAGGTACACATATGATACAAATAGACAGACAGAAAGATAGACAGACGATAGATAGACAGGCTGACAGACAGCCATACAGACAGACAGACAGATAGATAGATAGACAGACAGATAGACAGATAGATAGATAGATAGATAGATAGATAGACAGATAGATAGATAGATAGATAGATAGATAGATAGATAGATAGATAGATAGATAGATAGATAGATAGATAGATAGTTAGATAGATAGATAGATAGATAGATAGATAGGATGGAATCTGAGTAGATAAGTATAAACTCAGGCAGGTATATAATTAGGTAGGCATGTAAATAAGTAGGTAAACATGTGTTGGAAATATTTAGATTTTAAAATGGGCTAATAATTGCTTGTTATTCATAGAATGTTATATTGTATATTTATAATGCAGATGATAGATATTGATATACTTGTATTACACAAATGAAAATAAAATTCAAGTAAACAACTCTTCTTTAAATAATCATGAAACTTATATTGTTATAAGGTATCAGTTTACACAGTTATCAAAGTCAACCAATGAATCATCAATTTATATGTTAGTCATCAGCTTATATTGCTATCAACAAAACCAATAAATAATTGGCAAGAATATATTCAAATGGATGTACATTATATCAGTAATATAAAAATTAAGTGCTTGTAAAAACACTTTTCCACATTACCTAAAAGAACTATCAAAATCTTACATAGAGCATTTACAACTTCACTGACTTCATTACCTTTTATAACACAATCCTAACAAAATATTTTATCTAAGTGGATTGAGATTGATTGAGGGAGACCACAGCACAGCGTGCATTCATCCACATCACATTACAACAACCCATACTAATATAACACATATTGGTTCTCATCCGACGAATAAAATTTCTCATTCCCACTTGAACAATAATATAGCTTCCCCGATCGCTGACCTGACACGTGCTCGGCTTACAAAATCCCGACCGATTAAAATTCTATCATTTTTTCTTTATATACCTGGCCACAGACAAACCTCCATAAATACTAACTTCCTGTACTACCCAGTCACTGGCCATTATTTCTATGCCCTAGGGTTGTTAACCAAACCCAGGAGCCTATTGCTTTTCTATTCCCTACACATGTACTTAGGTATTTACGAGGGGCATTCAGACAGTAATGCACCACATCGATTTTATTTAGCTAATAATGAAGATGGAAGCATGAACTTTTGCACACTTTAAATATGGCATGTGCTAATTGTGTGAAACAAATTACACCACAACCGACAGAAGAATATGGCTGCCCTAACTGTTGAAATGGAGCGTGTTAGCAACTTGCGGTATAACCAGCGAATTGTGATAGAATTTCTCGTTGCAGAGAACTTTATCATTGTCGAATTGTGTACTATCATATTAAGGATGTCTGACAACATCAGTGCTCTTTGCTTTCATATTACTTAAGAAGATGTTCTTAAATCAACACAATCATACAACGAGGTTTCCCTGAAATTTTATCATTAGCTAGATCAGAGAAGTCCGATGGAAAGTTCACTGAATAAATTGTATTTTGACAAGTAAGATCCAAACATATAGTTGATAACATCACTTGAAATGAAGATATCATACGACGTGAACTTTATAAATTTCATCGTTGTAGCACATAATAATTTGTTCACAATATCAAACTTTCTCATCTTCGACATGCAGTATTTCAGCAATATTCTCAACTTCACAATGTTCAATATTTCATACAAGAATACTCATTACTATATCAGATCTGACACTCGTTGTCTACTAATTCCTCAACTAAATCACTTTACTCGAAGTTTCAATGTAACAAAACTGCAAAATCACTTGATACACAGCTTCAGTCTAACACTACCTCTCCTTCTCTTTCCTGTTCCTCTACTAGTTTTCTTGTGTTCCCCTTTTGGGTCCCCCTGGTGTTCTACTGTCTTCCTTCTCTCGCTCTCTCTCTCTCTCTCTCTCTCTCTATAAAACTACCTCTCTGACTTATGTGTCGTAAGTCAGTTGGCCAATAGATCACGCCTCCAAATATTTGATTGGTCGTTGGATCTTCCTTTGTTTCCAAAACCGATCGCAAATAGCGTCCTAAAATTAGCAACAAGCCATGCGTGTTAGTCGCTTCAATTCCGTCTATCTAATTGTTATTTTTAATTAAGTCCACCATCTCTTTCATGGCATCTGCTTCAGGGATTAGTCTGCTCTCTGTTCTGACGCTAACAACAAGACCCCTAGCCCTAACTACATCTGTCAAGTGTCAATTTATACATTTTCCACCTCGGCTAGTTGCATGTTTGCGTGACGTCGCATTGCTAGTACTGGACTAATTTACTTCCGTGTGTCCTTCCTTAGTATTTCCTATCTCTCAGCGTCGCCGTATCTGTCTTTTGCCTCCTCTGTTTACCTTTGATCAGTGTTTGCATTTCTAAGTATCTGCTCTTCGGAGCGTCCCGTCTTAATATTATGTCGCGGAAGTTTACCTCTAAAATCGTTGTCAGCATCTTGCATTTCTAATTACGTACTTTTCTGTTGCTGTTTGATTTTACTATTTTGCCAACAATGCATTCTTAATTATATTCATAATCAAATCACTAATAATAATAATAATAATAACTATAATCATTACTTACAAGGCTATGCTACAGAAGGAAACTGTTGGGAGCATTCACACACGTCTGTGTGATGTGTATGGAAGTTCTGCAGTCGACAGGAGTGCAGTCAGTCGCTGGGTTCAGAGAATCAAAGAATCAGCAAGTGGAGATAATGAGTTGCATGATCGGCCGTGCTGTTGATGTCCTACAAGAGCCACAAAGGCAGAAATGCTGAAATGCGCTGAAGGCATTATTCTTACTGATAGGGGTATCACTACTCACCAATTGGCATTAAAGCTGTCAGTTAGCAATGGTAGTGCAAATTAAATAAAATTTAATGCAGTTATAAAAGCTTTCAGATTTTCTAAGGTTTGCGCAAGATGGATTCCTCGAAGTCTTACAAATGATTATCAATTGCAAAGGAAAGCAGTTTCTTTTGAATTGTTGGAGTCTTGCAATGCTGAGGGAGAGAACTTTTTGTCTAAGATCGTAACAGGTGACTAAACCTGAGACAAAAAAAAGACGGTCAATAGAGTAGCATCATCAGCAATACCACGAAGAAAAAAATTCAAGACAACTCCTTCAGCTGGAAAGGTAATGATCACTGTCTTTTGGAACACTGAAGGTGTGATTCTTTGTGGATGTTATGCCAGGAGGAGAGACAATCAGTTCGCAAGCTTACATTAAGACATTGGAAAAACTCAATCATCGTTTTCGCAGAGTTCGGCGGCAGAAGAAACCAGTCTCCTTCACGACAATGCGCGCCCTCACACAGGTCTGGCAATACGGGAAGCAATCACTAAATTGGGTTGGATTGTACTACCCCTTCTACCCTATAATCCCGATTTGGCACCCTCTGATTTTTATCGGCTTGGTCCACTTAAAGATGCACTCCGACGGGTAAGATTTGAAGATGATAAAGGAGTGATTCATGCAGCGAAGAAATTGCTACATATACAAGAGAAAATCTGGTACGGGCTAGGAATACATGCATTTTTTCGCTCTGGCGTAATGCCGTACAAGTTGATGGGGATTATGTTGAACAATACCGATGTTTACATGATATTTTCATATATATTATGTATAAATTTCATGCTTTTTGAATAAAACCTCCTGAGAAAAACGATGTGGTGCATTACTTTGTGAACGTCCCTCGTAGGTTTGTTATCAAATACTTACGTATCTGTGTATGTACTTGGTTCGGTAGAAAGGTTAACAGTGAACAATTAATTTGTCAGATAATGATTTTCTCTAAATTACTTATATTTATAAAACTCTCTAGCATGTAAGTTCAAAGGACTTAAAGAAATGAAATAGTTCAGATACTATTTCAATAATGACGTTTTACCGATTAAGAGTACGTATAGGTAAGATGAAATATAGCAATGGATAACAACTAGTAAACAGGAAAACAGGACACAAGAGATAAAGACAGACAGACTGACACAAGGACTGATGGATGGACGGGTAAAACATGTTTTGTGTAAGTTTACATGTTATCACTATCGGTAGAAATATTTTATGAAATGGTTCAAGACCAACAATCTCTTGTGATGTACTACAGATATAGAGGACAGATTATTGTACTACAGTACTAGAGGACAGATTATTGTACTACAGATATAGAGGACAGATTATTGTACTACAGTACTAGAGGACAGATATTATCTTCCGCACTACACCACCAACCTAGTTTTCCCCTTCCTTGGCAAATGTATGCTAATTGTGCGTAAACCTATTCAAGCGTTACATTCAATACAACAATAAATATGACATCTAATACAAATCACTAAGTCTGAATTCAATAACAATTTCTAATGTAAACTTTTCTAATCTCACAAATTAACCAATATCAACATATAAACAGCCACTGGCATTAACATCACATCAACACATTATTAATCACTAATGGAAGAGCAAATGCATGAAGAAATCAATGATCAATCAAAAATAAATCACGCATAGTAACATATGATAATGAAATTTCATTATCAATATTATGAACACCATAGACCTAATGTCATGGAACTATACGGGCCATTGCTTGTGGTAACCATTCGAATTTGTGTGCAACTGGTCTTTAATCTACGCAGACAAAGCTGCCATGACACACACTAATATATTATGTACTGATGCAACACATAATCAATATACTGAAGATTATATATCGTCATTATATATCATCATTATATATATCATCATGCATATTACCCACATGCATAATACTGACAACTTAATTCACGCTACACAATCTACACCACGTGAGGTGGTCATGTGTAGAATACAACTACACAATCAGTTATCCTTATCACAATAATATACAGGAAATTACAGCATATACATGAGTACAACGAAAACAGGACATCGCCCGGCCATAACTCAGATAAATAAGTGACAATCACACAGTAACCCCGGAACCACTACCAGGCCACGTGGACGATTATTCTTCAATCAAGATCGTACAACCATCAACGTACACGCAGAATGTCAATACTCTCTATCAATCCCATCCATAGCATTCATTTATTCATTTGCATGTCCCTTGCGGAACTTTGACTCCATAACAGTTCTCCTGTAGGCTTCTCGGCTGTGAGCAGAATGGCTTGCTGCTGATGCATCTATTTGCAGATCATCAACGATGTCTTGCAGCCATCTTCGCCTTGGATTTCCTCTTTTTCTTCCCATTATGTGCCCTTCCAAGAGGTCTTCTCTAGAATATCATGACGTTTAACGCGTTCAAAATATTTCAGTTTTCTCTATTTAATCCTCTTTACTAGCCAGGCTTCTTCAATATTAAGTTCTTGTAGAATGGATATATGTTTTTTTTTTGTGCACATGATATTTGAAGAACTCTTCTGTAGTATATACACTCAATGGCACTTATGTGTTTCTCAGCTGTTTTGTAAAGTGTCATGGCCTCACAGGCATATGTTGCGATAGGAAAGATGATTGCCCTTAAAAATCGTATTTGTGTGGTTCTGTCTGCTCATCTCCACAGGTTCTTTAATTGCTCTACTTTGTGAAGAACGATAGATGTCCTCCTTTTAATTTCCCTCATTGTATCTCCATTATTAGTTAGCAGTGATCCAAGATATTCAAAATTCTCCACTCTTCCAATTATTCCTCATTCATACATATTTCAGCTGCTTGTTTATTTTGTCATTTGTCATCAACTTAGTTTTATTCGCACTAAGATAAAAGTTTTGCTCTTCGCTGTTCTTACGGAATGACATAATTAGTTGTTCCATTCCGTTTGTGTCGTGGACAGTAATACTGTGTCATCAGCATATCTAATCTCTTTCTTTCATAACCTCCAATTGTTATGGCATCGTAATATTCTTTGTCTAAAAACATCTTCTCTAACTTTCATCATTATGTTTTCAGTACACAAAATAAAAAGTAAGGCGACAAGATGCACCCCTGACGGAACCATTGTTTTGTGTCAAATCATGTTGTTTTTTTTCACCATTTATTCTTACTGCTGCTTGTTGATCTAGATACAGCAGTGATATTAATTGTGTCAAATGTGTTGGAAATTCCATTTTTTTCCATTATTTCCCAAAGTTTATGGTGTTGTACACAGTCAAATGCCTTTGAGTAGTCTATAAAAAATGAATATAGATTCACAATAAACTCTCTGCATTTCTCTATCATTAGTCCTATATTGAATATATGATATCATGATCCTCTTCCTTGCCTGCACCCAACTTGATCCATATTGACTTTTTATTCAATTTTCTTACGAAGTCTACCCATTATGGTTTATAACAAAATTTTACTGTCATTACTAATCAGGACAATGGTTCTCTAGTTTGTGCATAATTTCATGTTATCCTTTTTTGGCAGTGGTATGAATACAGTTATTTTCTATTCTTACGGCCAAATTCTTGAATGCCATATCTTTTTACATAGTGCATGATAGATTGTTGGACATTCCTTTCCTCCTGCTTTAATAAATCCAGCTGTTATCTCATCACATCCTGGTAGTTTACCATTTTTCAGATTCGTTATTGGCCATAACAGTTCTTATTTGTTGGTTCTGGTTCTTTCTCCTCCAATAATACTTCTCAATATTAATTTATGCCTTCATAGTCAGTTGTTTAATACATGCATCTGCAATATTCCTTCCATGTTTCTAGAATTTCCTTTGTCTCTGTCAAGGTATTCCCCACCCTGGCACAAATCACATTTAACGTAGGTGTGCCATTTCTTATCAATGTCTTCATTTCTGTAAATATTTCACTATCTTTTCCACACATCTGATGTTCTTCTATTCTTTCACAACAATCTTGTATGTATTGTTTTTTTACTCGTGTCTTTTGTTTCTTCGTACTTCTTTTGTTAAAGATTATATTCTTCTTTGTTGTTTGTCATTTTCCATTGCGTCTTCATTTCTCTACGTTGTTTTATCAGTTCTAGTGTGCCCGCTGTAATTCATCCATTCTTTTGTGTTTTCTTTATTGGAACCACGTCTTTAGATGTTGTTATTAAGATATCTCTGGCCTGTGTAGCAAGTTCGTCTGGGGTCATCTCTTCCTGTACAGCCATCAGAATTTCGAAACGATTCTTCAGTTCTATGCTGCATTGATCTGGCATTTTTGTAAGATAAAAAAGGAGTGGTCTTGATCCCGTAACTGTCTTTTTTTATCTTTACCTTCATATCTTCTATTAATAAACTCATGGTCCGTGTCACAATCAGCACCTGGTAAAGTTTTTGCTGATGTTTTAGTTGATCTCCCACTTCTTTGCACTAAAATGTAATCTATTCGATTTTTGGTTTTCCCAAAAGGTGATGTCCATGTGTAAAGTCTTCTTGGATGTTATTAAAAAAAAGTGTTAGCGATCATTAGCCCATTTTCCATACAAAACGCCATTAGATTGTCACCTGCCTTATTTCTATGTCCTATACTAAATTTTCACTCAATACATCCTTCGTCTTCTGCTGTTTCTATACAAATCTTTGTATTAAAATCCCCCAGAATATCATTTTTCCGTACCTGGGCTTACGTCGTTTGCAGTTTGTTATAAAAAACTTCTACTTCCTCTTCTTCTGCTAATGATGTAGGTGAATATATTTGATAATTGTTATTTTTCTAGGAGTGCCATTAAGTCACATAGTGAAGATTCTATCACTTATCATCATCATCATCATTAGGTGCCGTGCCGACTGGCGTTGTCTATTTTGCTTCTCCATAATACAAGAGCCTTCATGCAGGCCATCATCTCAGTTGGTGATTTTCTCTCACACAATCCCGTCAGACTGTCCACTATCCTTTCTATTGGTTTTCCCCTGGCTCATCTTCCCTCTATAACTCTTGTTGTTATAATATTTTCAAAGTCCTATCTTCGCATTGCATGTCCTATAAAAGTACATTGTCTCTCACATTTGACAAGATTTTTGTCTCTCCAGCTCTTCTCATTCATTCTTCATTAGTTATTTTTGCTGTCCAGGGAATTCGCATCTTTCATCTAATAAACCACATTTATGCTGCTTCCACTGATTTCTATCACTTTCTGGATTGTAACCTAGTAATTTGTTTATGTTGATTTGTCCAAGTAAAAAGCCACCCCGTTCTTTCCTCTTAATTCTCCACCAGAGTATATAAAGATATTATCATTCTTGCTCTTCACGTATCCCTATCCTTTCCATCGATGTTCGCAGATTCCCAAAATGTGTATTCCCGTTCTTTTCATCTCGTCACTTATTATTTAGTACTTTCCCTCATGCATACTTCTTACATTCCATGTTCCTACTCTTATTTTTCTTTTTAGTTTGATGCAGACGTTTTCCTTAGTAACACCGTCAGGATTTTGTCCGTCATCACAATTACTAGTACCGACCTCTGCCCCACACTTTTCCCCAGTGTTAAAAATAGATCCATCTTCCCTGGGTGACTCACCACCAGATCCTATCCGAACTTCCATGTTGCTGTTTGGGTTTCTTGGGTGTCCATAAAATAGTTTACCATTGCTTTCCTTCCGGGCAGTGACTGTACTAGTCTGTGATTGTAGCCATTGTCCCTACAATGAGATCATCTGGCTACCATCATAGAATGGTGACCATAACCAACATTATCTGTCAGCTGCTCTCCCATTCCATTCACCACCTGCTCCCATGGCTTCACTTCACCCTGATCAACCCCACAGAAAAGAAGTGTGTCAGATCTCAATGTATTTACAATGTTTATAACAAAAAACTCGATAAAAGCACATAATACTGCGCCA
Source organism: Achatina immaculata (assembly GCA_009760885.1). Classification (NCBI taxonomy): domain Eukaryota; kingdom Metazoa; phylum Mollusca; class Gastropoda; order Stylommatophora; family Achatinidae; genus Lissachatina; species Lissachatina immaculata. The sequence goes on along the minus strand of CM019721.1, from coordinate 61,881,091 downwards.
CAAACGTTTGGTACAATCACTAACAAGATTCTCTCTCTCTCTCTCTGAACCTTAAGTGCCCAGGGCACATGTGGCTTCGGCAAGGGTTTTCCACAAATGCCTGTCCTTCGCCTTTTTTTCTGCTCTTGCCCAGGTGAGCCCTCTATTGCTCAACATCCTTTCACTAACAAGATTAAAAGCTGTTTTAAGTCTGGCTGGGATTTCCAGCAACATGTCTATGGCCACATAAATAGGCATAGTGTTTCCTGCCAGATTGTAGTTTTGTGCATGTCAGTATTCTCGAAGCTTTGTGGTTCAGTTTACCAGAGCGAAAACATCTTAAGGCTTTCTTGAGTAACACACACGTAACTATCAGTAGTGTGATGTGACTCACTATGACTTGTAGATACCTCGTGAACTGTGCTTTGTCTGAGCTCTGTAGTGCACTTTTGAGACAGCACAGTATCGTCCAGGATACTTCTCTCTTCTTTTGTAGATTCCCTTTTTGCAGAGCAAATCTGCATATTCCTCCAAGTTTTGAAACCTTTTTCGCAAGAGCTTGAGTTGTAAGGACTTGTCACACAGATCATCGATGAAACAGTTAATGAGAACAATTTTCCTATCTGCATTTTAAACAGTGAATGTTTCCTGAGCAAATCTTTAAAAACGTTCTGCGAAACAGTGTACTTGCTTTCACGAATTTTTCTTCATTGTGTGCAGTTTCTTTAGAGCAACATGTGAGTCATTATTTGGTCCAAAAGCATATAACAGTTTGTGCTTTAACTGCAAAAGTTGTGTCACTATGATTTGCTGACATTTAATTAAGCAGTCGGCTACTGGACCTCTTGCAGCGTGCAGCAACACACGCCATGTAATTTCATCACTGAGCTTATATATGATGCCACATCTGGCAATCTGTTCGAGCCATGACTCTATCTTATTAGCCTCTCCCTGACTTGGCTTTATCTTATCAGCCTCTCCAAGACATGGCTCTATCTTATCAGCCTCTCCAAGACATGGACTGATCTGCACAGTAGCCTCATGAATAACATTGGAACGATCATTGTATGTAAAGTTTCAGATAGTTACTGTAGAAAGGAATTGACCCCGGCACTCGTCTGTGCTTGAGTGTATTCGTTCGAATTCGAAGTGTTTGAGGTTGTAAAAGATTGGATTTCTTGTTCTATTTCATTCTTTACTTTCATAATTTCCATGTTGTTGCTAAAAATAGCACAGCAAGAATCAGTATATTCTGCTAGTAATATGGAGAAATCCTAACCCAATCTCAAGTATACATTATCGAGCACTGACAATATTGTGTCTTGTTCTTGCGTCATCTTTTTCTCGGTCACAGCCAGCACACATATGTTTGTCCCTTGACGTCACATCGTGGGTATGCACCTGATCTCGTCCACTGTTTTGTTCCTTGACCTGAACTTGAGATACTGCATGAAACTCAAACAAAACATTTGTAAATTTTGGAGCTTTAAAATGACTAAATTGTTTAGCATACAATATGAGAATATGGAGGGATTTTTTGATTCACTTCACCATCTGTAACACTTGTTTGTGTAAGTTTACATGTTATATATTGGAAAGAATATTTTATGAAAACGTTCACAGACCAAATACCCCCTGTGATGTATTACAATACTAGAGGACATATTCTACCTTCCCCATTACACCACCAACCTAAGTTCTCTCTTCCTTGGACTATTGTATGCTGATTGTGCATACACCTCCTCAAGCATTATATCCAGTACAACAATACATATGACATACAATCAGTCAGTCAGTCACTTGCATGCCCATTGCGGAGCTTTGCTTCCCTAACAGCTCTCCTGTAGGCCTCTCGGTTTTAAGCAAAATGCCTTGCTGCTGATGCATCCATTTGCAGATTATCAATAATGTCTTGCAGCTATCTTCACTTTGGTCTTCCTTTCTTTCTTTTTCCCATTATATACACTTCCAAGACGGTAGTCTTTAAATTCCTATGAAGTTACAATACAAATCTCAGTTTTAATCTCACAAATTAACACATAACAAAATGCAAACAACCACTGGCATCAACATCACATCAAGATCAAGACATTATTAACCCATCATGGAAGAGCAGTTGGATGAACAAATCAATGGTTATGCAAAATAAATCAAACATTAATAACTTATGATAATGAAACCTCACATGTAAGCAATATACATATTATGATCATCAGAGAAGCATTGTCCTGGAACATTTGAGATCTTTGCATGTGGCCTCCATACGAATCTGTGTGCAACTGCATTTTAATGTACACAGCCATAGCTGACATGACAGACATGAGTATAATCTGTACTGATGCAACACATAATCAATACACATGAAGAACACATGTAATCATGCATGTTACCCAAATGCATAATACTGACAACTTAATTCACGCTATACAGTCTACACCACATGAAGTGGTCACGAATAGAATATAACTACACAATCAGTCGTCCTTATGACAATAACATACAGGAAATTAGAGCACATCCATGAGCACAACGAAAACAGGACATCGCCCGGCCATGCCTCAGATAAATATGTAGTAACAAGTGACACTGACATACTAACCCCGGAACCACTAAGAGAAAACGTGACAAATAACTCTAAAGTCAAGGTCGTACAACTCTCGACGTGGGCGCAGATCGTTCATAGATGGATGGAGTGATGGATTTCATGGATTAATGGATGGATTCATCCATGATTGGATGTATGTACGGATAAGCTGGTGGACCGAAAGAATGTTGATTTGGAAGATCACGGATCATGCTGGCTGTGGAGCATGCGGTACAAGCATTGAGAACTTAAATAATTTCGTTTCTCACAACCAATAACTGTCCTCCGTAGCTAAATCGCAAAGATACACTTCAAAGTGCAATGCCACGGGTTCAATTCTGGGAGGAGTAAAAAAAAAACAACTCACAAGACCCATGGGAGTCATTACCCATAGTGGCCCACCCCCCTCAGAGTGTCAGGTGTTTAATACGGCCGAAACACTTGATTGAGGGGTGGATGGATGGATATATGGATGGATGTATGTATAGATGTATGGATGTATGGATGCATGTATGTATGTATGTATGTATGTATGTATGTATGTATGTATTATTGTATGAATGTATGTATGTATGTATGGATGGATAGATGGAAAAGTAGAGAGACAGATAAATAACAGTCAAAACGTAGCCTTGTATGTCAGACAGTTATTTTCTCTCATTTCTCTGAATCTGTTTTTCCTTACAGCAAGTAAGGTCGTCTGATATAAAATGTTTGGAATCTTATGTCTATACATCTGCTATACATCTATATGTGTGGTACTCACACATGCCTTGGTAGCAAAGAATAGGACTTCTGTACCCTACCATGCATGATTGTAAAAGGCGACTAAGGAGGGTTCGGCATAGGGCCAGCAGCCCTATCTGGTAAAAAAAACAAAAAACTATCAGACTGCTACAGAAACAGAAGCAAGGGAAAAAACAAATGCAGGTGGAAGGAGAAATGCTTATCAGGAAACTGAGCAGATGAAGGTTGTGGATGAAAGCCAGCCACTGGAAGTCCCCAGCCCGACTGCAGACCTCCTGGAACCTAAACACAAGATGCAAATAAGCAGCTGGAATGTAAGTACACTTAACTAGACTGGAAAACTAGCACAAACCATCAAGGTACAGATACAAACCAGACATATTAGGAATACAAGAGACAAGATGGACAGGACAAGTCAGAAGGAAATTAACAACACATCACACAGAAGATAAAATAGTATGATCAAGTAAGAGGGGCATTCAGAAAGTAATGCAACACATTGTTTTTTTTTTAAGCTAATAATAAATATAGAAGCATGCAATTTTGCACACTTTAAATATGGCACGTGCTGATTGTGTGAACCAAATTGCATCGCAACCGGCCTGAAGAATATGGCTGACCTAACCGTTGAAATAGAGCGTGTTAGCAACTGCGGTATAATCAGCGAATTGTGATATAATTTCTCGCTGCAGAGAAGGAAACTGTTGTGAACACTCACAAGCGTTTTTGTGATGTGTATGGAAGTTTTGTAGTCGACAAGAGAACAGTCAGTCGCTGGGTTCAGAGAATCAAAGAATCAATAAGTGGAGATAATATATTGCATGATCGGCCGCGCTGTGGACGTCCTACAACAGCCACCAAGCCAGAAATGTTAAAATGCGCTGAGGGCATTATTCTTACTGATAGGCGTATCACTACAGACCAATTGGTCTTAAAGCTGTCAGTCAGCAATGGTAGTGTTTATTGAATGGTAGTGAATATGCAGTTAAAAAAGCTATCGTATTTTCTACGTTTTGCGCAAAGTCGAAGTCTCACAAATGACCATCGACTGTAAAGGAAAGCAATTTCTTATGAGTTGTTAGAGTGTTGCAATGCTGAGAGAGAGAACATTTTGGTTAAGATCGTAACATGTGACGAAACCTGGGGACATCATTTTGAACCTGAGACAAAAAGATAGTCAATGGAGTGGCATCATCAGCAATCACCACGAAGAAGGAAATTCAAGACAACTCCTTCAGCTGAAAAGGTCATGACCACTGTCTTTTGGTCTTTTGGAACACTGAAGGTGTGATTCTTTTGAATGTTATGCCAAGAGGAGAGACAATCAGTTCGCAAGATTACATTAAGACATTGAAAAAAAACCGCAATCAAAGTTTTGGCAGAGTTCGGCCGTACAAGAATCCAGCAGACCTGCTTCTCCGAGGGGTAAGATGTGAAGATGACGAAGGAGTGATTCATGCAGCAAAGAAATTGCTACATAAACAAAAGAAAATCTGGCACGGGCTAGGAATATATGCATTTTTTCGCGCTGGCGTAAAGCCGTACAAGTTGATGGGGATTAAGTTGAATAATACCGATGTTTACATGACTTATCCATGTATATTGTGTATAAATTTCAGGCTTTTTGAATAAACAGCTCTTGAGAAAAAAAAACATGTGGTGCATTACTTTCTGAACCCCCTCGAAGATAACCGTGAAGGAGGTGGTGTATTGATTAGAACAAAAGAATCATGAAGGAAGAGATGCACTGATTATAACAAAATAATCATGAAGGAGGAGGTGCATTGATTATAACAAAAGAATCATGAAGGAGAAAGTGCATTGATTATAACAAAAGAAGCATCAAGAGCACTGCTGAAATGATCACTATAAATGAGAGATTATTATGTGCAAGCTTGAATTCACGACGCTGTCTATTATAGTTTGGTATGTATCAACAAAAGCAGTTGAAGAGGAATTAAAATATTTGTACTACAGCCTCCAAGGCACAGTAGAAACAATACCCAAGAATGATATGCTACTCATCTTGGGCGACGTCAATGCAAAAGTAGGTGAGGGAAATGAAGATAGAAGAAGAATCATGGGAAGAGAAGGAATCGGTGAAATAAATAAAAACGGAGAAAGACTGTGCAGTTTCTGTGAAGAAAACATAATGACCATCGGAGGGACAATTTTACAAAGTAAACACATCCATAAATTGAATTGGAGGTCCGCAGATAAAACAACAGACAACCAAATCGATCACATATTAATAAACAACAAGTGGAAACGGTCACTACAAGATGCGAGAGCAAAGAAAGGAGCAGATGTAGGAAGTGATCACAACCTTCTGGTAGCAAAAAATAAAACTAAAATTAAGGAAAGCCAAAATCAGAGAACATAAAAAGACATGCTTTGGCACCAGCAAACAAGAAATGAATTATCAATAGTACAGAACCGCTTCAGTGTCCCTCAAGGCAAAGCATACTTGTCCATACTAGAGTTCAATAAAACACTACAGGAAACAGCAAAAGAGGTGCTGGGATATTGGAAACAGAGAAAAGAAGAATGGATAAGCAAGACCACATGGGAAAATAGAACAAAGATAGGAAATTAAGGAAAAAAAATACTGAACACCAAGTCACAAAGGTTAAAAGAACAAGTTTTAAGAAATTATCCACAAAAAGACAAAGAAGTGAAGGAATCATGCCGTCAAGATAAACGTCAATACTACAACAACTTATTAGAAGCGCAGAGAAAGTAGCTTATGCAAATGACATGAAAACCATATATAAAATCACAATGCAGATGACAGGTAACTTCAGCACAAGATGGGAGAGTGCAATAAGGACACCTAAGAGACAACTGGTCAGTGGAGAAAGAGAAAAAATTGAAAGATTGAGGGAACATTTCAACACCCTACTAAACGGAACACAAGCAGCACAAACATTAGACATACTTGAAGCAAAAACGTAACTAAACACCAGTATAGGACCAATAACAATAAGTGAAGTAAAGGAGAAGATCATTCATTCATTTGCATGTCCCTTGCGGAACTTTGCCTCCCAAACAGCACTCCTGTAGGCCTCTCGGTTGTGAGCAAGATGGCCTGCTGCTGTTGCATCCATTTCCAGATCGTCAACGATGTCTTGCAGCCATCTTCGTCTTGGTCTTCCTCTTTTTCTTTTTCCCATTATGTATCCTTCCAATACGGTCTTCTCTAAATTATCATGACGTTTAATGTGTCAAAAATATTTCAGTTTTCTCTCTTTAATCCTCTTCACTAGCCAGCCTTCTTCAATATTAAGCTCTTGTAGTATAGATATATTTGTTCTTTTTTGTGTCCACGATATTTGGAGAACTCTTCTGTAGCATTTACATTCAAAGGCATTTATGTGTTTCTCAGCTGTTTTGTTAAGTGTCCAGGTCTCACAGGCATATGTTGCTATGGGAAAGATGCATGCCCTTAAAAATCTTATTTGTGTGGTTCTGTCTGCTCCTCTCCACAGATTCTTTATTTGTTTTACTTTCTGAAGAGCGATAGATGTCCTCCTTTTAATTTCCCTCATTGTATCTCCATTATTAGTTAGTAGCGATCCAAGATATTCAAAACTCTCCACTTCTTCCAGTTTTTCCTCATTGATACATATTTCAGCTGCCTTGTTTGTTTTGTCAGTTGTCATCAATTTAGTTTTCTTTGCATTAAGATAGAGGTTCTGCTCTTCGCTGTTCTTACGGACTGACATAATTAGTTTTTCCATTCCTTTTTGTGTTGTGGACAGTAATACTGTGTCATCAGCATATCTAATCTCTGGTATTTGATACCCCTACCCCGCTAATCACAAGGAGACGATAAAGAAGCTAAAATCAGACAGGGCACCAGGTGAAGATGTAGTGACTGCTGAGATGTTGAAAGCAGAAGAAACAGAAACACCAAAACAACTTTGCCGGATACTACAACAACAAATTTGGGATCTAGAAAAAGCTCCAGAGGAATGGAAAACTGGCCTTACAGTAAAACTACCAAAGAAGGGTGACCTCAGAGATTGCGGGAACTGGAGAGGCATTACCCTCTTGCCACTCACCTGTAAAGTATGTACCGAATAATCATCAACACAATTGTACCAGCACTTGAGGGAAAATTTGAAAAGAGCAAGGAGGATCTAGAAAAGGAAGACCATGCATAGACCACATATTTGTATTTAGACAAATATTAGAAAAGGCAAATGAGTGACATAGTACAACATATGCATTGTTTATAGATTTTGATAACTCCTTTGACAGTATCAACAGAGATGCACTGTGAAAAATTATAAGATGGCATAGAATCCCCAATAATATCGTGAATGTCATCAATGCGGGTTTTCAGTGCAAAGTGAACTGCAGAGAACATACATCCAGCAGCTTTAGTGTACAAACCAGAGTAAACCAGGCAGAAATTGAGATGAAGCCATTGACAGCAATTATTGAGGAAAGACACTGGCGATAGTTGAGACATGTGCTCCGAATGATTGACAACTCACTACCAAAAATAGCACTAAGATTGACACCACAGGGAATCAGAAATAAGGATATGAACGAATGAATGATCTTTATTTTTAAGCGGTAAAGAAATGGGCACGCTCGCCTGTCTTACATTCTGCCCTTCATCAATCCATCTTTCATAGACAAAGGAGATATAGAGAAGAACAACCGAGTGGATGTTGAGCAACTGAGGGCTCACTTGCCCAAGAGCGGAAAAAAATTAAAGGCCACTCGTTTGTGGAAAACCCTTGCGGAAGCCCGATGTGCCCTGAAGTTAAGGTTCCGAGAGAGAGAGAGAGAGAGAGAGAGAGAGAGAAAGAGAGGGAGAGAGGGAGAGAGAGATACATACATATAGATAAGCGGAAATATAATTATGGAAAATAAGTGGTCAGACTGACAGATAGATAGATAGATAGATAGATAGATAGATAGATAGATAGATAGATAGATAGATAGATTTAATATAGGTAAGTAGGTAGATCTATAGGCAAATTTTTCGATTGGTAGACAAAAAGGTAGCATTCAGCAGACAGAGAGATAAGAATATTGACAGTTAAGTAAGTTAAGATAAGTATTTAAGGTAGATTTTAAATTAAGTAGGTTGCTAGACAAATCGATATAAGGCAACATCAGTATGTCAGATAACATTCAACATTAATTAAGTTTGATACGTAGTCTTGTTTAGTTTCCTGTCTTATTGATGTAACCGATCTGAAATCTTGCCAACAGATATTTAGCAGCCTTCGAAGACAGTTATTTTCAAAAGTATCTAGTCTCTTTTCCATTGCTGGGGATGTTCTCCAACTCTCGTAACCATAGGTTAGTACTGGCACTACACAGGAGTTGAAGGTCTTGAGTTTCGTGTGCCTACTGAGTTGTTTTGATTTCCACATGTTAGTCAGCTTGTTGTAAGCTTTTGACGCTAAAGCAAATCGGGTCATAATTTCTGTTGCTGTCTCCCGCGGGTGTTAACTTGCTTCCTAGGTATGTAAAACTAGTGACTTTTTCAAGAGCGTAGCCTAATAGTTTAATGTTGTCCGGTTTGTTGGTAAGGTCAAGAACTTTAGTTTTTAGTTAAACGATAGTCAACAGTAAATAAGTAAGTGAATGTTATTTTACATTTTAATATCTTTACTTCAGTACTTGGTACGTTTTGTTTAGTTTAGTACATTCATCGAGTATTATACTAACTCAGTAAAAAACTATTAATTAATACTACGCTGACAGACAGACAGATAGACAGAAAGACAGACAGACAGACAGATAGATAGATAGTTAGATAGACAGATTCTTTAGCAAGTAGATATATAATACTTGACAATCACTAGTGCAGGAAATGAGATTGATGTTTTTATATTTTACAGCTGGTAATTTTTTTTTAGTTAAGTACAGGCAGCATCGCAACATATGCCTGTGAGACCTGGACACTTAACAAATCGGCAGATAAACACATAAACGCCTTTGAATATAAATGCTGCATAAGAGTTCTTCAAATATATAACAGTATATTGGAAAGGTTACGATGTTTGGATTGTCATATAATAAATATATTCCGGGGTATTTTTAATATTTTGACCATTTTATTTAAAGCCCTTGGTATTTTTTGTTGTATAAGAGTGCAATTAAAAGGTCAGGGTTGGGACGTTAAACTCCAGGAGATTTTCTATGAACTTACCCTTGACATGTTAGTAACAGAAAAGTTATTTACGGGATGAAGATCGTAAACAGGTAGTATCACGGGCTGAGTGATTCCAGGGATAGAAACTTCGGGAAGATTTATGAATAGGAATTGTGGTTGATATTTAAGAGCCAAACTATTACGTAGAAAAAGGTTTAGGATTAGATTGATTGGTAGGTTGAGAAGCATTATGATTGTAGATTCATTATGTAGCGGTTGACTGAGAAGGATGTTTCAGTTAGGATGCTAGGATGTGAACTGTTAGTTGTTGTTGTTTTTTTTTTGTTTCCTCATGGATCCAATATGTAAATTTTTGATGCAGCTACGAGTTGTTAGATATAAAGTTTGTAACAGAAGAAATGTGAAATATTGAGATTTTTGAGAACTTTAAGTCCGATATTTTTTTGGCGATGTGAAGTTGTATATGAGGATCCATGAAATTTTCAGTGAGTTAGTAAGTTGGCTCTTATTTCATCATGTTGATTGCCTGTTTTTCCCAGCAAAGAGTAGTGACTGTTGCCCACTCCCTCACTACATGACAAACTAGTTCTCGTCTGGAGAGGAGTTTGATTGTTCATCTGTTTACTCAATTTACTGTTACATCCTCAATTATTCACCACTCATTTTTCCCATAATAAATATGTGTAATTGTTTTATCAATTTGAGTGTTAGTGATTCTCAAACTGTTGAAACGTGTTCGTTCTCAGTTACATATTAAAATTCCTCAGATGTAATCTGAGTAGTACAGTTTACAATTTGGATGGTGGCTTTTACACAATTGCTAAGTACTTTAATTATTGCCGTGTCTGTAACTAGCAGACAGATACACGACACTTCTAATAGTGGTGCAGTACTGCTAGAAATATCATGGACACAAAAAAGAACATATATATATACACACACACACACACACACACATATATATATATATATATATACTACAAGAGCTTAATATTGAAGAAGTCTGGCTAGTAAAAAGGATTAAAAAGAGAAAACTTAAATATTTTGGACACATTAAACGTCAATATAATTTAGAGAATACCGTCTTGGAAGGGTGCATAATGGGAAAAAGAAAGAAAGGAAGACCAAGGCGAAGATGGCTACAAGACATCTTTGATGATCTGCAAATGGATGCATCAGCAATTGGGCATCTTGGTTGCAGCCGAGGCCTACAAGAGAGCTGTTAGGGAGGCAACGTTCCGCAAGGGACACGCAAATGACTGACTGACTGACAGATAACGACGATGATACTATTTCAATAAAAGAAACATCATTGTTAAAATTGCATTCTCTCTCTCTCTCTCAATATATATATATATATATATATATAATCATCACCATCATGTGCGATCTTCAGAAGGAAGATTGACAATAATGAATCTCCAGTTTCCTCGCTCTCTTGCCTTGATGATGCATTCAGCCAGGTTGTGCCCTGTCCTTTCTGGTATGCCTTCTTCCCATCTATATCTCTGTCTATCTCTTGCTCTTTCTTCTTCCAGCATAGCTTCAAGTATGGTCTTCAGTATGTTGTTATGTATTTGTATGTGGCCAGAATATTTTGTTTTCTTGATCTTTATTTCTTTGAGACGTTCACATTGCGCTTGGAGCTGTTCTAAAACTGGTGCATGTGCTCTTTTCATTCTCTATGTTATGATGGTTAGTTTTCTGTAGAACACATTTCTGTTGTATTAATCTCTCCAGTTCTTTGCTTAGACTCCAGGTTTCTGCTATATACATTAAAACAGAGCGGACATACACATCTCAAGTTTGTTTTGATGGGCAGATTCCAGGATAACATCACTGTTTCTATGATTCTGAATGTAATTTTTATCATACATTTTTCTTTCTTTGTCTCCACTTAACTTTTCCCATCTTCTGTTCATGTACACCCAAAGTGGTCGTAGTTTTTCATTTGTTCCAGTTTCATCATGTTGGAGATTTAATCCATCTGTGGCTTCTGGTCTTTCCATCCGAACACCTTTACTTTAGTCTTCTTGATATTGATCTCAAGGTCCACTTCTTGGCTTGTGTGGTTATCTTATCTATTAAATTCTGTAGGTTCTGTGGATTCTCTGGTAGAAGGACTTTTACCATCTGCATATCTTAGAGTGTTGACATTTCTCCCCCCACCCCTATGTTCTGTTATGATTGTTCGTCTGTGTCTCTGAAGATGTTTTCTGTGTTCAGATTGAATAGACACCGACACAGAACACATCCTGACCTCACTCGTCTCTTTATGGCTAAGTTGGTTGATGTTACTGTGCAATACCTCACTCGTCTCTTTATGGCTAAGTTGGTTGATGTTACTGTGCAATACCTCACAGATGCTTCCTGTTCGCATTACAGACTTGTAAAAGTTTTGATGTTTTCCCCGTCAAAATTGATTTCCTCAAGATATTTTATTAGTTTGTTATCATGTTCACGTTGTCCTTGTTTTAATATATAAACTGTGCGTACATAATTTTTAGACTTACTTGTATATATATATATATACAAACACGGAAACAGACAATTAGATAATATAGATAGCATTCTCACATGCATCCATTTGATCCACGTTTTAATTGATGCCAAGCACACAACAAACATACTTCAGATCAGAAGTTACAGAGGGGGTTAATGCAGAACCGACCACTATCTTGTGCGAGCTAAACTAAAATTCAGACTGAAGAAAAATGTTTATAGTAAATTAAATAAAAGCTCAGAAATAAATAGAGATGCTTTGAAAAGAGAATACATTAAAAAAAAACACTTCAGTAATGAACTAACACATGAGATAAATACAAGAGGGAATGAAATAAATAAAAGCATTGATGATAGATGGGAAGGTATAAAAATCATCATAAAGAGCATAGCAGAAGAATGCCTGGGAGTCAATACCATAACTAAAAACAAGAACTGGTTCCATGAATCTGCAAAGAGGCAGTAATAAAGAAAAGAATAGCGAAACAGAGATGGCTGAATGACATGAACAACAACAAAAAAAAAACAAACAAATGACTATCTAGGCACAACCTTCAACAGAACCAACACAGTAAGCGAGGAAATTAAAATCAGAGTATACATAGGGAGTAAAATATATGTTGCCCGTCAAAAATCCCATATCCTTTCCAAAAACACCAAAATAACAATCTACAAAACTATAATATGACCAGATGTCATGTACGGATCAGAAACGTGGAGTACGACAAAGAAAGATGAACAACAATTGCAGATCTGTGAGAACAAGTTCCTAAGAAGTATCTTTGGGCCCATAAAAGATACCAACAGTTGAGAACGGAGAGCTAGAAAGAACACTGAACTGAACAGCTTATTTAATTCCCAATGAATTATAAATGTCTTGAAACTGAACAGACTACACTGGCTGGGGCATGTGGAAAGAATGAAAATGAACAGACATAAGAAAATGATGTATGCGCAAGAGATGAGGGAAACAAGACCAAGGGGTAGACCAAAACAGAGATAGGAAGACAACATATAAGAGGATATAAAAAGAAATTGCTGTCACCAACTGGAGAGAAAAGATTAGGAACAGAGAGAAAATGAGGGTAACTTTATCTGCAGCAATGAGCTTTAATGGCACGGAAACTGAAGAAGAAGAAGAAGAAGAAGAAGAAGAAGAAGAAGAGGAAGAAGAAGATAGCATTCAATAGCAACTACGTCACGAAATAATGTCCTTTAATTTCTATTTACCTCTTACTAATTATAGCCAGTAAGACTATGTGTTTCAAATAAATGTGCGTCAAACACCATAAACAGATATATTTAGGATAGATAGAGAGAGAGAATTATTAAAGACAGATGTGTTAGAACACGAATATAGGAAGACGGTATAGACAGAGGAAAGGGCAGACAGTTAGAATAAAAATAGATGGACAGATAGAAAATTAGAGATACAGACAGACAGACAAACAGACTGTCAGGCAGACATACAGAGATAGACACAGACAGACAGACAGACAGACAGACAGGCAGCAATCTCCAGTGACCATATTAAAGAATGTTTTTTTTAACCTCCTAATCTCTATAGCGCGTAAGTTCATATCATTTAAATACTAAAATATTTCATTTATTGATTTCGTACAAACATTTTTATTAAACAAATAGATGAATAAAAATAAATATAATCATTCAAAATATCAGGTGGAAGAGAAATATAGTTATACAAGATAGATAAATAGATACATATATACAGACAGAAACACAGATAAACAAGCAGACAGATAGACAGATAGATAGTTTGATAGACAGACAGACGGATAGATAGATAGATAGATAGATAGATAGATAGATAGATAGATAGATAGATAGATAGATAGATAGATTGATCTTTATTTCAAAAGAGTTAAGAATTGGGCAAGCAGGCCCGTCTGACATTCTGCCCTTGATCCCACAACTTCACTTTGTTCCAGACATTCTATAAATATTCTGCTTATATAACCTCCATAACTAGCACTGGAAATCTGAGAAACATAAATAAAATTATAATATAACATTTACATTTCACTCTTATCCATGCACTCAATACAGAAACTAACTACGTGCATATATAAATGACTACATAAAGTAACTACGTACATATATAAATGACTACATAAAATAACTACATACATATATAAATGACTACATAATGTAACTACATACATATATAAATGACTACATAAAGTAACTACATACATATATAAATGACTACATAAAGTAACTACATACATATATAAATGACTACATAAAGTAACTACATACATATATAAATGACTAAATAAAGTAACTACATACATATATAAATGACTACATAAAGTAACTACATACATATATAAATGACTACATAAAGTAACTACATACATATATAAATGACTACATAAAGTGACGACATACATATATAAATGACTACAGGATGTAACTACGTACATATATAAATGACTACAGAAAGTAACTACATACACATATAAATTACTACAGATGTAACTACATACATGTATAAATGACTATTTACGAAACAGAAAATTGGTACTCATCATAATAAACATTTGACCGACTTCAGTGTCTGTAAGAGCAGTCTAAAATACCTTTCGAGAAATATGGGGGCATGAAATCGACATCAAATAGATATTGTAAGAGTTTGTAGTTGTAGGAAGGAGTATGGCGTATATATTTTTGTTATATAGGATGCGAGGGTATTTCTCATGATGAGCAGCAGAATAAGTAATGCTTTTCTTTAAAGATCAAGTTTAGATTCTTGGAAAACACATGTTACTTAAGCGTTGATTACACCTAGGGTTAAATCTGAACAGGTTCCATAGATAATACAGTGCATGCTGTGAAAGAATTTGATGTACTAACTTGGCTTTGTAAAGGAGGAACCTTTTCTTAAGAGGCAGTATTTTGATAAGTTATTGCTGGTTAGTTGTTTGTGCACGATCTTTGTCACTAATCAGCTTTACTGATGAAGAAAGTAAAGCCTATTTGTATTTGACACTCAGCCACCATACCAGACTGTTGAGCAAGTCGAAATGTGTTTGTATATGCTATATGTAGTATGTCTTCCTTGTGTCTTGAGCGATGAATTGTTTAATTTTAGTTAATTGTTATACTTTTTGCACAATGAATTGTGTTAAGCCTTACACATGACAGTTCCATGTCAGATGTTGGTCTGTAATAAGACCTAGTGTTTTATGTTCGCTAACGTTTCCTATCTGTGTTGTTTCTGTGCTGAGCCGAAGTGTTTCTTTCGCGTTTTGTAGTTGATGCCTAGTTGTTATGAGCATTGCTTTTGTTTTATCAGTATTTATAATCATGGCATTGTTGTTGCTCCATTTAATTAGATGGTTTAACTCGATCTGAAGAGTTGATTCTAAGTTAATACAATCGTAGTCACTGGTGTAGACTGTGCAATCAATCATCGGCAAAAATGTCACAAGAAGAGTGTTTAAGATGAAGTGGAAGATCATTGATATAGATAGCAAAGAGTAACGGGCCTAGAATAGAACCTTGAGGAACACCGGTGTCAACTATAGCAGAATTTGATAGAGAATTGTTGAAGAATACTTCATGTTGTCTGTCTGAAAGAAATGATGCAGTTAATTCTATAAGACCAGAATGGAGTCTATAAGTCTTTATTTTTCTTTTACAAGAATATCGTGGTCAATCATGTCAAGTGCCTTTTTTAAAGTCGACAAAGATATCTCCACATTGTCGTCATATATGTTTACTAACCAGTTTTCTGTCATTTTGGTAAGAGCTGTGTGGCAGGAATGATTGGGTCTAAAGCCTGACTGATTGTCTATGAGTAAATTGTTCTCTTGCATGTGTCGTAGAGTTATTTTGTGTATGTGTTGTTCGAGTAGTTTTGATAATGACGATAGTATGGATATTGGTCTATAGTTGGTAAGATTGTTGGATGAGCCAGATTTAAAGAGAAGATTCACTTTAGCTGTTTTAAAATCCTCGGGGAAATAACATTTTGAAGTGCACTGATTGTAAATGTATGTTAGTGTATGTGAAATGACAGGTGCAGCTTAATGCAAGATCATATTGGTAATATCATCAAGGCCAGCTTTATTGTTGGTTTTTAAGGATACAAGAATGTTAAGAATGGAATGTATGACTCCTTAAATTCAATACATCTGCTGCCCAGAAATGTTTGTAGTTCATGTAAGTCGCATACAGGAGCTGATATTGATGATTTAAGAACGTTGATTTCTTCTCTGAAATGAGTACTGATCTGTGTGCTAGTGTATGCACGATTGCTGGATTGAAAGTCAGATCCTTCCCTTTTATTTTATATTGTATGTATGGCTGTCACATTGATTTATTGTCTGCTTTATTATGTAATAGATTCCTAAAATAATTGTTGTCCTGTCTTGTTAAGTACTGAACTTTGTTTCTGAGTGACCGGAGGGTCCTAAAGTGCTTGATTTTGTGCGCCCGGTCACGTTCTCTCATGGATTGTAATATTTCAGGTGTTATCCAAGGTGACTTCGTCTGGTGTTTTACTCTCACCTCTTTCATGGGGACATGTTTGTCTAATATATCTCTCAATATCTTTAGCCAATATTCTATTGCGTCATCAGGGTCAGTTAGTTGGTACACGTGTGCAAGTGAAGATGCTTGCAGATCGTTAAGTAATAATTATAGGTTACATTTTCTGAAGCGTCTAAATTTTACACTGGTGTGATTGTGTTTAGGAAGTTGATACCCCTTTCTTGTCCACGTACAGCAGACTGGGTAACAGCTATGATTAGCTGAGCTATATGTTGCGAAACAGTCTCTCGAGAATCACTGTTGTGTAAAGTGTCTTTACCAGCTGATGACTGCTCTGTCAGTGTCTGAACATTTGTAGGCTCAGGCCCTCTGGTTGAAAGCTCAGACATGATGTTGATGGTGGCAGCAGCGTTTACATGTCCATCTTTGGTGGTGGAGTCATCAGGGCCGATAAACCTGTTGGTGGAGTCATCAGGGCCGATAAAACTGTTGGTGGAGTCATCAGGGCCGATAAACCTGTTGGTGGAGTCATCAGGGCCGATAAAACTGTTGGTGGAGTCTTCATGTGCTGCTATGTCTTCCCCGGTGATTGAATCCTGTAGAGGACAGTGCTCAACAGCCTGTTGGAGTCAGTAGTGGTTGGAGCGTTTTCTTGTATGTCATTACTGGTGTCATAGTCACTGGCGGTGATGTTTTCTTGTTTGTCGTTACAGGTATCATAGTCACTGGTGGTGGTGTTTTCTTGTATGTCGTTACAGGTATCATAGTCACTGGTGGTGGTGTTTTCTTGTTTGTCGTTACAGGTATCATAGTCACTGGTGGTGGTGTTTTCTTGTTTGTCGTTACAGGTATCATAGTCACTGGTGGTGGTGTTTTCTTGAAGAATTATATCCGTCCTGGAGGTCGATTCGTGTGGAAGATTGTACTCACTCGCCAATCTGGGGTTAATGGTGGTAGAAGACTTCTCTTTTGTGCCACTGGCGCTTGTGTTGTCTAAGCTGACATCGCTTGTGTTGTTTAAGCTAACAGTGCTTGTGTTGTCTAAGCTAACAGTGCTTGTGTTGTCTAAGCTAACAGTGCTTGTGTTGTCTAAGCTAACAGTGCTTGTGTTGTCTAAGCTAACAGTGCTTGTGTTGTCTAAGCTAACAGTGCTTGTGTTGTCTAAGCTGACATCGCTTGTGTTGTCTAAGCTGACATAGCTTGTGTTGTCTAAGCTGACATCGCTTGTGTTGTCTAAGCTGACATCGCTTGTGATGATGTTTTCTAGTCCTGCTGATTCTGTCCTGGCGGTTGACTCCTGTATTAGGTTGAATTTGACGACCAGCCAGGAGTCAACAGCCTCAGCTGTGCCCTGAACCAGAATCTTATAATCGGTGTGACACAGGTGTACGTTCGGGTTCGGCATTTGTATTAGGTCTTCGACCTTTGCTCCAACTTTATGAGTCCTTTTTTCGGTTTGTTTATGGTAGTGTTCGTTCAGGGCTTGTTGTATCCTTTCATAGTGAAGGATGATGAGAATGGAGATCCTAACACAGTTACCCTCATTAGATCTCTTTATTGTTAGTCAGGGTTTATTGCCGCACCCCCGGAGCTTAGCACCGAGGGCTTTCTTTCGACTGAGTGTGTAGTGTTTCTAGGTAGTCCACCGTAGCCTATCCCGGCGACTACACTGTCCTGTAGGCTCACATGCTTCTTCCACGCAGGACATCATCTTACAGCCAGACAACATGGGAGCCATAGTTTGCCTCTCACATTGTTGATACTAACTTTGTTGACTCACTGGATTATCCCGGCTGGGTTGCTCGTGTGCAATATAACGTGAATAGGTTGTTGTAATAAGTGAAAATAACTTACTATAGTTCAAGAATTATCCCATCAATATCACACACTTTGAACACTTAAAGTACTTCATCATAACCACAATCACGAGGTGAAAGCATTGATAGAACTTTTAATAATCAATTCCTTCTAGAACCTCAGAAAAGATTCCAGGATCTGGAGCGGACAAAAACTCGTCCTCACTGCTTGACAAACGAGTATATCTCAGACACACAGATAGACAGACAGACAGATAGATAGACAGACAGACAGACAGACAAACAGATAGATAGATAGATAGATAGATAGATAGATAGATAGATAGATAGATAGATAGATAGATAGATAGATAGATAGATAGATAGATAGATAGAGAGGTGGGTGAATATCTGGATGAAAAAGACATTTTATATAAATATGGTTAATCCTCAACTCGTTACAGAGAGTACGCCTTTTTCTATTTAAACATACCAAGCTATACATAATATTTCAATAAATTGAATTTGTATACATAAATAAGTATATGCACAAATAAAAGAACTTACAGCTGAAAAGGAAACAAAGAAACATGACCATTCCTATCACAGACATACTGACAGACATAATGCTAAACTGTCAATCAACAGACAGATACACACCCATAAAAGAATAGGGCCAGACAGACAGACAGACAAAGAGACAAACAGAGGGACATACTGGAAGCATTAACAAACATATTTTACCACTAACATATGTGAACATTTGTATGCATAGGTGGTAATATTTTTTTCTAGCACTATTTTGGTAAATTCACATGAATTTAAAAAGAAAAAAAATTGACAGAAAAATTTATAGAAACAGTAAGAATAAATTACTACAGAAAGTATGGCCACTTAATGAACACTAACAAAACAGCTGAGAAACACATACATGATTTGAATGTAAATGCTACAGCAGAGATTTTCAAATATCATGGAGACAAAAAAGAACATATATATATATATAAGAACTTAATATTGAAGAAGGATGGCTAGTAAAGAGGATTAAACAGAGAAAACTTAAATATTTTGGACACACTGAACGTCTAGCGCAGACCGTCTTGAAAGGGTACATTATTGAAGAATAAGAGAGGAAGACCAAGACGAAGATGGCTGCAAGAAATCGTTGATAATCACCAGCAGGTTATCTTGATTACTGAGTGACTACAGAAAGTTATAAAAATGAATCTATATATGATTTATATGTTCTGTTTTGTAGTGTACTATATATATATATATATATATATATATATATATATGATAACAATCTAATGGTATGGAAAATAAGAGTATAATTAAGGAAAGCCAAAACGGAGAAGCAAGAAAGGCACGCTTTGATGCAACAAAACTGAAAGACCAGTAAACAGGAAATAAATTCCTGATAGTTCTTAAAAATCGCTTAAGTGTCCTACAAAACAATGCAGCAATGCCCATACTAGAGTTCAATGAAACTCGACAGGAAACAGAAAAGAGGTGCTGGGATATCGGAAAAGAAGAAAAGAGGAATGGATAAGCGAGACCAAATAGGAAAAGATAGAGCAAATAAAAGAAATCAAGAAAAAAACAAACTTTCTGAGTACCATATCACAAAGGCTTAAATAATTATGCACAAAAAGACAAAAAGGTGAAGGAATCGTGCCTCCAGTATAAAAGTCACTACCACGACAACTGAGCAACACAGGAAGCAGCATATGCAAATGACATGACAACCATGTACAGAATCACAAAGCAAATGACAGGCAACTTCAGCACAAGATGTGAGAGTGCAATAAGGACATGTAAGGGACAACAGATCAGTGGAGAAGGAGAAAAACCTAAAGATGTAGTAAATAGTTCAACACCCTACTAAACAGAACATAAGTAGCATAACTAGGTATACCTGAAGCAAAAAACAGAGCTAAACATCAATACAGGACCAGTAACATTAAGTGAAGTATAGGAGGCAATAAAGAAGCTAAAATTAGGCAGGGCACCAGATGAAGATGAAGTGACTGCTGAGATGTTGAAAGCAGAAGAAACAGAAACACCAAAACAACTCTACCGGATACTACAACAAATTTCTGGTCTAGAAAAAGCCCCAGAAGAGTAAAAAACGTGTCTTATAGTAAATCTATCAATGAAATGTGACCTCAGCAACTGTGGGAACTGGAGAGGCATTACCCTCCCTCCACTCACCAGCGAAGTATTCTTCCCTATATTAATCATCATAATTGTTCCAGCGCTTGAGGGAAAACTTAGGAAAGAGCAGGCATGATTTAGGAAAGGAAGATCATGCATAGACCACATATTTGTACTTAGACAAATATTATAGCAGGCATAGCACAACATATACACTGTTTATAGACGTTGAGAAAACCTTTGACAGTGTCAACAGAGATGCACTGTAGAAAATTCTAAGATGGCATGACTTCTCTTAAAAGATAGTGAATGTCATCAAAGCACTTTACGAGGATCCTCAGTGTAAAAGTGATCCGTGGAGGGTGCAGCTCCAACAGCTTTAGGTGCACAATCATCAACATTATTTATCTCAGCAGTAGACTGATTAATGAATGAGGCAATATGAAATAAAATCAGAGGATTACAATGGACCCTCAACATAGTCCTGGAGTACGTTGACTAAATGAGACATGGAGAAGAACAACAGACAGGATGATAATCAACAGGGAGCCCAGATGTGGAAAAGCCTTGCAACAGCCCCTTGTGCCTTGGTAACTTCATAGATAGATAGATAGATAGATAGATAGATAGATAGATAGATAGATAGATAGATAGATAGATAGATAGATAGATAGATAGATAGATAGGTGAGTGGGTGGGTGGATGGATGAGTGAGTGGATGGATGGATGGATGAACGGATGAATGGATGGATGGATTGGTGGGACGAGCACACTGACGGGCTAACGGAGGGAGGAGCAGTCGAAGAAAGCAGCCGAGAGAGAGAGAGAGAGAGACGGATGCACGTGTGGAAGGTTAGACTGATTGTTTGGTCACAAAATTAGGAGTAGAATTTTAAAATATTCTTTATATCCTTGACTGCTTTCAGTTGGTGAATGAAATTTATATACATAAAAAAAGAGATAAGGCATCATCCTAATACGGAGCCAGTATCCCTTTAAATAAAGCGTTGATAAATAAAGAGTAATATATACTACTTCAATAGAAAAAGATATATAGAAAAGAGATCAAACAAGAGAGAAAAGCACAAAGACAGACAGCCGATTCACTGAATGAGAAATTCAAACACAGATGTATACAGATATACAGATGTACAGACAGACATATGGCAGATGGCCACACAGACAGAAAGACAGACAGGCAACAAGACAGTTAGATAGATAGATAGATAGATAGATAGATAGATAGATAGATAGATAGATAGATAGATAGATAGATAGATAGATAGATGCATACATACATACATACAAACATACATACATGTATACATACATATATACATACATACATGCATACATGTATCCATACATACATACATGCATGCATGCATACATACATACATACATACATACATACATACATACATACATACATACATACATACATACATACATACATACATACGCACATACATACATGTAGTTATGTATATATACATATATACATACATACAGTACATATGTATGTATTCATGGATATATACATACATTATACAAATATACATACATACATACATACATACATACAAATATACATACATATATATAAACGTGCATACATACATACATATATAATATGTACATACTTACATACATACATACATGTAGAGTATCAAAGAAATGCTGAGTTACATACAGAAACAGACAGATATTTAAATCGAGCGATAAAAACTGAGATATACTGTGTAATTTACCAAATAAATAAATTCGTAAAAAGCATGTAAGTAGTTTTCCTAATATATCACGTTTTAATTAACGTATAAATAAACAGAGTAAGTCGAGACAAAAATCAAGATTATTTAAACACAAAACGAGTCAAATAAGGGAGATGCCAATAAGAGTACACATTACAGATATAGAAAATGAAAGATAAAAGGGTATCTACAGTGCCAAATATTTTGAAGCACATACAGACTGACAGATGATTAGACAGAGAAACAGAGAGATCGACATACAGACTGACAGATGATTAGACAGAGAAACAGAGAGATCGACATAGAGGCACGCAAACATATATCTAGATGTGCAACTGTTTATTTGCCTGCCTGCCTGTCTCACTGTCGATCACAAATGCACGTACATACCACAAATATACTAACGCATACACACAAATATACATATATACATGAATGCATATGTATTCACATAAAGGTATGCTGTCGCATACGTACAGACATATAAGTGCATACACATAAATACATCTCTCACTTTCTCTCGCTCTCTCTCTCTCTCTCTCTCTCTCTCTCTCTCTGAACCTTAAGTGCCCAGGGCATATGAAGCTTCCGCAAGGGTTTTCCACAAATACCTGTACTTTCCTGTTTTTTTTTTTGCTATTGCCCAGGAGAGCCCTCTATTGCTCAACAATCTTTCTGTTGTTCTTCTCCATGTCTCTATTGGTCTACCCTTACTTCTGTTCCCCTGTGCTGTCCATCATAGTGTTATTTTTGGTAGCGATTTGTCAGTCATTCGGAGCACATGTCCCAACCATCGCCAGCGTCTTTCCTCAATTATTGCTGTCAGTGGGTTCATCTGCATTTCTGCCAACAAGATGTTATTTCTTATGGTGTTTGGCCAAAATATTTTTCTAATTCTTCGTAAACATTTAGTCCGGAAAGAATTCAACTTGTTTTCTATGGTTTTGGTGATTTTATAAATACATATGTTATCTTATATCCTTCTCGTGCCGTTAAACGTCACATAGGGCTCGCAAAGTAGTTTACCAATTTTTCCTGTCTTCGGCGAGTCTTTCAACCTCATCAAAGGATTTTATGCCTGTTAATTTGGCCTCTCTTTACAATGTCCTCTTCAGAGTTTCACGCGGTCTGCCTCTTTTTCTTCGGTCTGTTGTGTTCCACTTGATAGCTTGTTTTGGGATTCTCTGACCGTTTCTTCTCATCAAGTGACCAACATATGTTCATCTCCTTTTCCTGATCACCCATGAGACTGGTTAATTGTTCAGTCATCTGTCTTATCTCTGTATTATTCTTGAATTCATTCCACTTGATGCCGAGTATTTTCCTTATGCATTTGTTTTCAAAAGAGTCTCTCTCTCTCTCTCTCTCTCTCTCTCTCTATACGTATGTATATTATATATATATATAATATACATACGTATATAATGTACACGCATACATACACTATACATGCATACACGTGAACACAAACACATACACATCCACACACACAAGTATATATATATATATATATATATAGAGAGAGAGAGAGAACCTCATATATACAAATACATACTTACATATTCATTCATATATACAAATACACAGAAACATAAATACATGTTAGAGAGGCATATAGCCCATATCAAACAGATACTGACAAGGTTTGAAGTTAAAAGATGGAAAATTACTTTACGTTTTACGTTAGTTCATAGGGCATTTAAAAGGTGAGAGAATAATTAATAGAATCATCATCATCAGCATCATCATCATCATCAGCATCTTCATCATCATCATCAGGTGCTATGCTGACTTGCGTTGGCTATTACGCTACTCCAGACTACACGATCCTTCATGCAGGCCATCAACTCAGTTGGTGATCTCCTTTAACACCATCCCGTCAGACTGTCCAGTATCATTTCTCTTGTTCTTCATCTAGATCTTATTCCTTCTATTTTTCCTGTTGTTATAATATTTTCAATGCCCCCTTTTCTCATTGCATGTGCTATGAAAGTACATTTTCTCTATCTTATTTTTTAACAATATTGTTTTTTTCTCTGCAGCTCTTCTCATACATTCTTCATTAGTTATTTTTGCTGTCCAGGGGATTCGCAACATTCTTCTAATAAACCACATTTCTGCTGCTTCCAATGATTTTTGTGCAGACCTGCCTATTGTCCATGATTCACTTCCATATAACAAGATAGGTTGAATTTAGAATTTTAGGACTCGTTTTCTAACATTCATGGATAAGGACGTGTTAGATAATATGTTTCTCATTTTCTGAAATACAGTCTTTGCTTGGCCTATTCTGTCCTAATTTCTGTTCCGCATTTCACATCTTAAGTTATTACAGCTACAAGGTATTTGAATTTCTTCACTTGCTTTAGAATAGTTCCGTTGAATTTTATACTGCACTCTGGTGGATTCTGTTTCTTAGATATAACCATAGTCTCTGTCTTTTTTATGTTTAAAATAAGATCATTTTAATGTTTAAGACCTTCCTTTTTTTAAACATGCTAAGTCCCATTTTTGGGAGAGAAAAGGTGCTTAATCATTGCCCGTGTTGTGAGCTGGATTTGAACAATGACCACAGACAGGGTAGAGCACTGTGCAATAGAATTTTATGGCTTAACTTGGCCTTCTTGAAAAGAAATCTCTTCTTGGGTAGATCAATATGTTTTTCATTATTTGTAATACGTGCTGCATGTTTGTCATCTATAAGCTTTACTGCTCGTTTTTGAAGTGAGAAATGTCTTTTCACCTTCAACCATACAAGATTGTGAAATATTAGTCCAAGTGTGTTTGTATCTGTGATATGAAGTATATTTTTTCTGGTGCCTATTTCAATAACATGTTTAATTTTTAGTAAATTGGTAACTATTTTGTGAAATGAACTTGGTTAGATTGTCCACATGATGATTCCAACAGAGGTGGTGGTCAATCATGAGACCTAGAGTTTTGTGTTCACTAACATTCTCTTTCTGTGAAGTTCTAGATTGAAGCTGTAGTGTTGCTGGTGGTGAATTATTTAATTTCTGTCTTGTTGTAAAGAGCATGGATTTTGTTTTGCTGGTGTTTATGAGCATTCTGTTGTTACTGCTCCAGTTAATTAGACTGTTTATTTCAATTTGAAGAGTTGACTCAAGGTTAATATGGTCATT
This sequence comes from Achatina immaculata, assembly GCA_009760885.1. Lineage (NCBI taxonomy): Eukaryota > Metazoa > Mollusca > Gastropoda > Stylommatophora > Achatinidae > Lissachatina > Lissachatina immaculata. Next base: position 61,855,772 of record CM019721.1, on the reverse strand, counting down.
GACATTAGTGTAAACTGTGCGGTCATCTGCAAAAAGGTCACAATATGCTTTTTTTAGATGAAGTGGAGGATCATTGATATAGATGGTGAAAATGAGAGGATCAAGATTACATCCTTGTGGAACACCATTATCAAACAGAGACATTTTGTTAAGTCAGGATGTAATCTATAAGTCTCAAGCTTTCTAAATAGGATTTCATTTCCAGTCATATCCAATTACTTTAAAAATTCAACAAAAATAATCACCACATCATTTATCATCATTTATATTAGACAATCAATATTCTGTCAAGTCTGTGAGAGCTGTGTGGTAGGAATGTTTCAGAGTAAGCCTGGCTGGTAGTCAACTGTGATAGGTACGTAGCAAGGAGGTGCACCTATTAAGATAGTACTTTCTTTTAATGTTTCTCTATCTCTTAACCTCTATAGCGAGTAAGCTCCTGTTACTTACTTAATTAAAATGTTTCAGATAATAATTATAGAAATATTTTATTAGTTTCTACATACAGATATATTCACGGAAAATGACTGTTCAAGCCCGAAGATATTGATAAAAGATAGGGAGAGAGACAGGCAGACAAACTGACTTTGACATACAGACACAGATACACTGATAGACAGACAGACGGACAAACAGAGACAGACAGACATATAGAATAGATAGATAGATAGATAGATAGATAGATAGATAGATAGATAGATAGATAGATAGATAGATAGATAGATAGATAGATAGATACATAGATAGATATCATCATGCAGAAAATATGTCAGAATGTGTTTCTTTGTCTTCTCTGTATCTCCCACTCTCTATAGTTCGTGAGTTCTTATGACTTTAATTTTCACATTTTTAGATATTACTTCATAAAAACATTTTATGCTATTAATATATCTAAATAAACAGAAAATTAATTACTCAAAAGATATAATAAAAAGGAAAAACATAACAGTATAAAAATATGTAATCAATGAAACAGAAGAAAAAAATAGAAGGCTAAGTATTAACACTGCGATTATTCTGCATATTTTTGCTTAATTTCACTGATTGTTTTTTCCTTCAAGTGAATACGTTTGTTGTATTTAAATAAATAAAATGATTCAGTTTCTATTTCTGCAAATAGATTCTGTTGTCGAGAAACATATAAATGGCGAAGAAATGCAATCGTTAAGAGATAAATGCTAGAGATACAGAAACAGAAGAGAGAAAAATAACTACATGGATGGATGGATGGATGGATGGATGGAGATGGATGGATGGATGGATGGATGGATGGATGGATGGATGGATGGAATGATGGATCGACGGACAGACGAAAGTATAGTTGGATGAATCAAATACTGAATAAATATTAGAGATTGTGTATTGGATAAATGAAATACTTTAAATTATTTCTGCCGTGTACATGTTTACATATTTTTTGTGCACAGATGGTAATATCTTTTTTATTCTAACGTGTAATATACTGTAGATATAAAATATAGATAAAAGCATAAACAAATAGAATGATAAAAAAGTAATATCGAAAAATAGATAGATAGACAGACAGACAGACGGACAGATAGATAGACAGACAGACAGACAGTTAGGTAGGTAGATAGATAGATAGATAGATAGATAGATAGATAGATAGATAGATAGATAGATAGATAGATAGATGAATGGCTGGTTGGATGGATGGATGGATGGGATGGATGGATGGATGGATGGATGGACTATTGTGCAGTGTGACGAACAGACAGACAGATAAGCGGGCACATGTACGGGTGGGGGGATAGTTAGACAGATATGAATATATTGTTAAACCTGACACTGGAATTTAATATTTTTCTCTTTCCTCGTCTGCTTAAAGTTGGTAAGTTTATTATTCATAAATATAACAGATGAGATATCATCTCAATGAAAAGACGTTTCATTTAGAGTTAGATAAAGACGCTGAAGTGTAGAGAAACAGGAATACAAATGTAGATGGAACATCGGGCAAGACAGACAGGTGTGGAAAGAGGCAGACGCATAAAGTGATAATCAGATAGACAGACTGATAGGAGGAAAATTAATGGACAGAAAGATGGACAGATAGATAGATAGATAGATAGATAGATAGATAGATAGATAGATAGATAGATAGATAGATAGATAGATAGATAGATAGATAGATAGATAGATAGACAGATGAGGATGGATGGATGGATGGATGGATGGATGGATGGATGGATGGATGGATGGATGGATGGATGGATGGATGGATGGATAGAAGATTCACCTGAACTATTGATTATAAAGATAGCATTAATCCGTTATATATTTATATTAACAGTTTTTCTTCTTTTTGTTTCTTCATCTTCTTACAGTTGGTAAATTTCCTTTTATCAAAATTAAACATGGTTCAGCATAAAGCATAGCTGGATTTAACTGGCGTAGTGAACAGAAACTGAATACGTGTGAATAAAAAAACATGACGTCAGTGATGAAGCAGACAAAAGGTCACTTTTAACAAAAGCTTCTTGGCAAACACAACATCGCGCATTCACCGTTGAAACTTATTTTAAAAGTGGAGAATCGTCTATTACTATACAACGAAAGTTTCGTCGCCATTTTGAGCTGCATCCCCATGATAATGTTCCCAATCGGAGGACAAAACAATTTTGAGGTGGGTCAAAAAATGTAAGGAACCGGTGATTGCCTTAATAACATGTCTACTGGTCGTCCATGAACTGGACAGACACCTGAACGAATTCAAGAAGTCCGCAATGCATTGCTTAGTAGCCCTCGGCGATCAGCTGTTAGGAACGCTTTGGCACCTGGCATTCTCTTAATGTTAATAGTGATCGTTATTTCCAGATGCTAACTGAATACTTCATTCCAGACTTCGCTAATAGAAATAAGAGAATAATGTGCCTTCAGCAAGATGGAGCAACTGCAAACACAGCCAGTCAGTCCATGGCCATGCTGCGACAAGCAGTTCCCTATCTTCTTATTTCCAGATTTGGGGATATTCATTGGCCGGCAAAGTAACCGGATGTATCGGCCGCAGACTTCTCTTTGTGTGGGTACCTCAAGAACACGGTGTGTGCTAGTCGACTACAATCATTTGCAGACCTAAAAGATCGAATCCGACACTGCATTCAAAATATCCCTTTGAACATGTTAATTGGTGTTATGCATGAATTTTCCAGACGCCTGGCTAAATGTATCAAATGTAACAGCGGTCATCTAACCAGCTTAACTTTCAAAACATAAATATGATTGTCAGTAATAATAAAAATAGCCACTTTTCTGAGTTTCATTTCAGATTTTTATTACCAAAAACATGTATAGCGCTTATTTATTTTCCTTTTTTAAAATCCAGCTGTGCTTTATGCCGGACCCTGTATAACAAATAAAATGTTATCCCAAAGAACAGACAAATTAACTAATATATATATATATATCTATATATATATATATATATATACATACATACATATAGACATATGCATTATGTGTGCATGTATGTTCCACTATAACTCTGGAACGCCTGGAGTAATTTCAACCAAGCTTGGTACACATATGACTTACAATCTGGAAATATATAAGGTGGGAGTAAGACTTACCCCTATCTCCCCTAGGGGTATGGTGCGACATGGACAAATAATCGAAAATGACCGATAGTAAAACTAGCCCTGTGATTAAAGTGATATAACTCACGTTATTTTTATCCGCACTGCCTACATCGAGTTGCAGGCCCTTGGACTCATGATGTTCGAGAAAATTCTAGCATCCACGTGAATCTTAGATGGCCGTATATAAGGTAAGGTAGCTCGGCTGATGATATGCTGATGACACAGTATTGCTGTCCACAACACAAAAAGGCATGGAAAAACTAATTATGTCAGTCCGCAAGAACAGCGAAGAGCAGAACCTCTATCTTAATGTAAATAAAACTAAAGTGATGACAACTGACAAAACAAACAAGGCAACTGAAATATGTATCAATGAGGAAAAACTGGAAGAAGTGGAGAGTTTTGAATATCTTGGATCACTACTAACTAATAATGGAGATACAATGAGGGAAATTAAAAGGAGGACATCTATCGCTCTTCAGAAAGTAAAACAAATAAAGAATCTGTGGAGAGGAGCAGATAGAACCAGAAAAATAAGATTTTTAAGTGCATGCATCTTTCCCATCGCAACATATGCCTGTGAGACCTGGACACTTAACAAAACAGCTGAGAAACACATAAATGCCTTTGAATGTAAATGCTACAGAAGAGTTCTCCAAATATCGTGGACACAAAAAGGAACAAATATATCTATACTACAAGAGCTTAATATTGAAGAAGGCTGGCTAGTAAAGAGGATTAAAGAGAGAAAACTGAAATATTTTGGACACATTAAACGTCATGATAATTTAGAGAAGACCGTATTGGAAGGATACATAATGTTAAAAATAAAAAGAGGAAGTCCAAAACGAAGATGGCTGCAATTCATTGTTGACGATCTGGAAATGGATGCAACAGCAGCAGGCCATCTTGCTCACAACCGAAAGGCCTACAGGAGTGCTGTTTGAGAGGCAAAGTTCCGACATGCAAATGAATTAATGAATGAGCCCGGCATGTCTGCCAGTTTATCATCTTTCAGGGAATGTGACAGGTTCATTTCTGACAATACTAATATTCAAACATACATAGGCAATAGGGACTAATTAAATAACTAAGATATACCACAGAGTAGTGTAAACGAACACGCTAGGATGAAGCTTACTGGCAGCACATGCATCTTACTCAACAAATATTACGATATATATATATATATATATATATATATATATGTTCCAACATCACTATGGAACGCCTGGAGCAATTTAAGCTAAACATGGTACACATATGACTTATAATCTGGAAATATATAAGGTGGGAGTAAGACTTACCCCTATCTCCCCTAGGGGTATGGTGCGACATGGACAAATAATCGAAAATGACCGATAGTAAAACTAGCCCTGTGATTAAAGTGATATAACTCACGTTATTTTTATCCGCACTGCCTACATCGAGTTGCAGGCCCTTGGACTCATGATGTTCGAGAAAATTCTAGCATCCACGTGAATCTTAGATGGCCGTATATAAGGTAAGGTAGCTCGGCTGATGATATGCTGATGACACAGTATTGCTGTCCACAACACAAAAAGGCATGGAAAAACTAATTATGTCAGTCCGCAAGAACAGCGAAGAGCAGAACCTCTATCTTAATGTAAATAAAACTAAAGTGATGACAACTGACAAAACAAACAAGGCAACTGAAATATGTATCAATGAGGAAAAACTGGAAGAAGTGGAGAGTTTTGAATATCTTGGATCACTACTAACTAATAATGGAGATACAATGAGGGAAATTAAAAGGAGGACATCTATCGCTCTTCAGAAAGTAAAACAAATAAAGAATCTGTGGAGAGGAGCAGATAGAACCAGAAAAATAAGATTTTTAAGTGCATGCATCTTTCCCATCGCAACATATGCCTGTGAGACCTGGACACTTAACAAAACAGCTGAGAAACACATAAATGCCTTTGAATGTAAATGCTACAGAAGAGTTCTCCAAATATCGTGGACACAAAAAGGAACAAATATATCTATACTACAAGAGCTTAATATTGAAGAAGGCTGGCTAGTAAAGAGGATTAAAGAGAGAAAACTGAAATATTTTGGACACATTAAACGTCATGATAATTTAGAGAAGACCGTATTGGAAGGATACATAATGTTAAAAATAAAAAGAGGAAGTCCAAAACGAAGATGGCTGCAATTCATTGTTGACGATCTGGAAATGGATGCAACAGCAGCAGGCCATCTTGCTCACAACCGAAAGGCCTACAGGAGTGCTGTTTGAGAGGCAAAGTTCCGACATGCAAATGAATTAATGAATGAGCCCGGCATGTCTGCCAGTTTATCATCTTTCAGGGAATGTGACAGGTTCATTTCTGACAATACTAATATTCAAACATACATAGGCAATAGGGACTAATTAAATAACTAAGATATACCACAGAGTAGTGTAAACGAACACGCTAGGATGAAGCTTACTGGCAGCACATGCATCTTACTCAACAAATATTACGATATATATATATATATATATATATATATATATATATGTTCCAACATCACTATGGAACGCCTGGAGCAATTTAAGCTAAACATGGTACACATATGACTTATAATCTGGAGAAAAGTACTGTGAGGTTATTACACCCCTACCAACAGTGGAGATGGTGGTACGATGAAGACGGTGGTCTTATCCACTAAATTCAGTGATTAAAAGACGATCTAAGGGAGGTAATCGTGAAATAAAGCGCTACTGTCTAAGAACATTTGTAGCCTCCCATTGCAAGTCATAATTTTGATGGTCTCTTTTTGTTTAAGTATATTTGTAAAAAAATTTACTCTAGATTTGGTGTACTGTACTTATACTTTTAAAATACATGTTTATACACTTAACTTGATGTTACACTAGAGATAAAATTCATTCCTTTTTCTGTGTACTAGACGATTGGGATAATTGAATTTTAACCTTTTTTTTTCTTATGTTTATATTAGATTTTTATTGAATTCTATAATAGATTTCATTGTTAAATAACAGTGTGTATTTTTCTTATTTTTTCAAGTTAGATTTAAACATTAGGGATAGCAAGAGAGGGAGAAAGAGAGAGGAAGGGAGAGGGCGAAAGGAAGGGAGAGCGAGAAGAGGGAGAGAAGTATAGAGATTAAGAGAAACGGATATATATATATATATATATATATATATATATATATATAGAGAGAGAGAGAGAGAGGGAAGTGATAGGGACAAAGAGAGAGAGGGAAACATAGATTTGAGATTTCTCTTCTTGCTCTAGGGTGGGTTCATCAAAGAAATTATTTATTCTTACTCGTGGAGATGAAACTAAAAATGTTGTTTATAATAAGTTTTTGAATAAAATTAATACGAGGTGTGATTGATAAGTTCTCGCAAAATGTACAACGGATTATTTGTGGAGAACTTTTTGGAGTTATTTCTCAACATAGTCTCCTTGCAAGTTTATGCACTTGCTCCAGTGATCGTGGAGCATACAGATCTGTTCTCTGTAAAAGTCAGCATCTTGTGCCAGTAGAAAGAGGTCTACAGCATGAATGACGTCATCATCTGAAGCAAATATGCGACCACTGAGCTCCTTTTTGAATTTGGTAAACAGGTAATAGCCCGAAGGGGTCAAATCTGGGGAATAAGGAGGATGTTCAAGACGCTGGAAGCCGCGTTCAAGAGTGGCAGCCAGTCTCACCGCCGACTTGTGAACTGGAGCGTTATCTTGTTGAAAGATGATTACTCTCGTCAATCTCCCTCGATACTTTTCTTTCGGTCTGACCTGCAGTTGCTTCACAAGATTAGAGTAATAGGCCCCAGTGACCGTTCTGCCCTTTTAAAGTTAGTCTACCAATAGCATACCTTCTGAATCCCAAAAGATGGAAGCCATCACTTTGCCTGCAGACAGAACCACCCTTGATTTCTTTAGATGTTTGGATTTAACCGTCCTTTATAATTTGCAGATCATTTTGAATAATGGCATGAACAGGTTCCTGGATGATGCTCAACTCTGTACCAATGTACTGCTCAGTTAGTCGTCGATACTCCATTATCATGCCATGGATTCTGCAGGTGGCTAAATCGATGGTTACCGTTCTTGGTCTTCCTGGACGGGGATCACCTTCCATGTCTGAAATGAGCTGCCCATTTATGTGCTGTAAGAAGAGGCACTCTACCCGATTCTCTACCATATCCTCATGGACCTCTTTCGATGATAAATCCTTGATGCAGAGGTAGTGAATGACTGTTCGATGAGAAATGTTATCGATTTTCTCAATTTCTGTCAAACCATACAATTTCAGTAGCCTGTAAAAAAGTTGGATGTAGTTAATTTTTTAAAAAACTTGGTGTTTAATCTTATACTAACCTGATCTACATATGTACCTAATGTCATCTGTGTGTTTCAGGTATGTGTACCTTATCCCGAGATCTTATCAATCACATCCTCGTATTATAGTAACTTTGTGAAAGACTTTACTCTATGCTTTGTATACTGTGCTTATACTTTAACATACCGGTAAATAAAATTCCTTCGATATTACACTATAGAGAGAGTTCATTCATTTTCCTGTCTAATAGAAGATTGTGTTATCAGCTAGTATATATATATATGAGGGGGATTAGATATATAAGTAGTTTGAAAGGTAGGGAGTTAGGTAGGTGTGTTGTCAGAAAAGCAGACATACTTTCACATAAGTAGATAGACAGACAAACAGACAGACATGTGTATAGGTAGGAAATTTTGTAGATAGATAGGTAGACATTCAGACATGAAAGTCGGTAACTTTGTCAGAGATTTCTTGTGCGTAATTTGTCTGTTATCTGCTTATCTCTATAGCCAGTAAGTTCCTGTCATTTCAATATCTAAAATGTTTCAGATATTATTATAACCATATGCATATTTTATCTTTTATAAATACGTATTGATAAACAGAAACATAGTTTTTGAAAATAAATGATCTACCTATCAACAGTAACAACGTTAAGGAGTGTTCTGCTCTCATTTATCTTGTATAGGATGTAAGTTTCTACGAATTTAATGCGTCACATTTAACACATACTTTTTCATGAACACATTTAACTGGATATTTGTACCTATACATAAGCATAAATGTCAGTCTGTCAGTTATTTACATGCCCCTTTGCCTCCCTTGGAGTTCTCCTGTAGGGCTCTCGGTTGTTAGCAAGATGCCCTGCTGCTGATGCATGCATTTGCAGATTATCAACGTCTTGCAGCCATCTTCGCTTTAGTCTTCCTCTCTTTCTTTTTCCCATTATGTACTCTTCCAAGACGGCCTGCTCTAGATTATCATGATCTTTAATATGTCCACAATATTTAAGTTTTCTCTGTTTAATCCTCTTTACTAGCCAGGCTTCTTCAATATTAAGTTCCTGTAGTATGGATATATTTGTTCTTTTTTTTGTGTCCATGATATTTGGAGAACTCTTCTATAGCATTTACATTCAAAGGCATTTATGTGCTTCTCTGCTGTTTTGTTAAGTGTCCAGGTCTCACAGGCATATGTTGCGATGGGAAAGATGCATGCCCTTAAAAATCTTATTTTTGTGGTTCTGTCTGCTCCTCTCCACAGATTCTTTATTTGTTTTACTTTCTGAAGAGCAATATATGTCCTCCTTTTAATTTCCCTCATTGTATCTCCATTATTAGTTAGTAGTGATCCAAGATATTCAAAACTCTCCACTTCTTCCAGTTTTTCCTCACTGATACATATTTCAGTTGCCTTGTTTGTTTTGTCAGTTGTCATCACTTTAGTTTTCTTTGCATTAAGATAGAGGTTCTGCTCTTCGCTGTTCTTGCGGACTGACATAATTAGTTTTTCCATTCCTTGATTGGCTTTTTACTTGGACAAATAAACATCAAAAACATTACTAGGTTACACTCCAGAAAGTGATAGAATCCTCACTATCAGACTTAAGGCCCTCGTAGAAATGTAACAATCACCAGATATATGCACCAACATCAGCAGCAGAAGAAGAGGAAGTAGAAGATTTTTATAACACACTGGAAATGACGATAGACCAGGTACGGAAAAGTGATATTGTATTAATAACGGTGTATTTTAATGCAAAGATTAGTACAGAAAGAGTAGAAGACGAAGGATGTATTGTGTGAAAATTTAGTATAGGACATAGAAATGAGGCAAGTGACAACCTAATGGCGTTTTGTATGGAAAATGAGCTAAGGCTCGCTGACACGTTTTTTTAAACAACACCCAAGAAGACTTTACATATGGACGTCACCTTTTGGGAAAACCAAAAATCAAATAGATTACATTTTAGTGCAAAGAAGGTGGAGATCAAGTATAACATCAGCAAAAACTTTACCAGGATCTGATTGTGACACGGACCATGAGTTATTAATAGCAGACATGAAGATAAAGATAAAAAAGACAGTTACGGGATCAAGACCACTCCAATTTGATATTACAAAAATACCAGAACAATCCTTATGGCTGCATAGGAAGATATGACACCAGATGAATTGGCTAAGCAGGCCAGAGATATTTTAATAACAACATCTAAAGACATGGTTCCAGCAAAGAAAACACAAAAGATTGGATGGATTACAGCAGGTACACTAGAACTGATAAAACAACGTAGAGAAATGAAGACGAAATTGAAAGTGACAAACAACAACAAAGAGGAATATAAATATTTAACAAAAGAAGTAAAAAAAACATAAGAAAAAACAATACATACAAGATTGTTGTGAAAGAATAGAAGGACATCAGAACTGTGGAAGAGATAGCGAAATGTTTAAAGAAATGAAGACATTGATGAGAAATGCGACAACTAAGCTAAATGTCATTTCTGACGAGATGGGGAATACCTTGACAGAGACAGAGGAAATTCTAGAAAGATGGAATGAATATTGCAGAGGAGTATATGAAACAACCGAATATGAAAGCATAAATCAACAGTGTGAATTATTATTGGAGGAGAAAGAACTCGAACCAAAAATATAAGACGTTGTATGGGTAACAAATGATCTGAAAAATGGTAAATCACCAGGATGTGATGAGATAACAGCTGAGCCTATTAAAGCAGGAGGAAAGGAATGTGCAACAATCTATCATGTACTATGTAAAAAGATATGGCACTCAGGTATTTGACCAAAAGAATGGAAAAGAACTGTATTCATACCACTGCCAAAGACGGGTAACCTGAAAGTATGCACAAACTACAGAACTGTTGCCCTGATTAGTGATGCCAGAAAAATTCTGTTAAAAACCATGATCGATAGACTTCATAAGAAAATAGAAGAAGTCAATATGGTCCAAGCTGGTTTCAGACAAAGAAGAGGATCAAGAGATCATATATTCAATATAAGATGAATACTATAGAAATATAGAGAGTTTAATGTGAATTTATTTATATTTTATAGACTTATCAAAGACATTTGATTGTGTACAACACTAGAAACCTTACGAAATAATGGAAAAAAACTGGATATAATTAACATCACTGCTGTATCTAGACTAACAAGCAGCAGTAAGAATAAATGGAGAAACATCAATTTGGTTTGACACAAAACAAGGGGTCCGTCAGGGGTTCATATTGTTGTCTTATTTATTTAACTTGTATACTGAAAATTAATGAATAATGTTAGAGAAAATGTAGACAAAGAATATTATGATGCCATAACAATTGAAGGCTATGAAATACTAGAGATTAGATATGCTGCTGACACAGTGTTACTGCCTACAAGGCAAAAGGGAGTGGAAAAACTAATTATGTCAGACCGTAAGAACAACGAAAAGCAAAACCTCTATCTTAATGTGAAGAAAACTAAATTTATGACAAATGACAAAACATACAAGTCAGCTGATACATGTATCAATGAGGAAATATTGGAAGAAGTGGAGAGTTTTGAATATCTTGGATCACTACTAACTAATAATAGAAATACAATGAGGGAAATTAAAAGGAGGACATCTATCGCTCTTCAGAAAGTAAAACAACTAAAGAATCTGTGGAGAGGAACAGACAGAACTACAGAAATCAGATTTTTTAAGGGCACGCATGTTTCTCATTCCACAATATGCCTGTGAGACCTGGACACGTAACAAAACAGCTGAGAAACTCATACATGTTTTTGTGGTGCCCAGGACCAGAGCACGAGCATGGGAAGCAAAGAATAGAACCACTGTACCCTACCACACATGATCGTAAAAGGCGACTAAGGAAGGTTCGACATAGGGCCAGCAACTCTATCTGGTAAAAAGAAAACTTCAGACTGCTACAGAAACAGAAGCAAGGAAAATAACAAATGCAGGTGTAAGGAGAAATGCTTATCAGGAAACAGCCCATGAACGTTGTGGATGAAAGCCAGCCACTGGAAGTCCCCAGACCGACTGCAGACCTCCTGGAACCTAAACACAAGATGCAAATAGGCAGCTGGAATGTAGGAACACTTAATCAGACTGGAAAACTGGCACAAACCATCAAGGAAATGCACATATACAAATTAGACATATTATGAATACAAGAGACAAGATGGATAGGACAAGGTAGAAGGAAATTAACAACACAGATGGTCAGGTATAGAAGATCATCATGAAGGAGGAGTAGCATTGATTATAAGAAAAGAAACATCAAGAGAATTGCTGAAATGGGCCCTTATAAATGAGAGATTATTTTATGCACAATACAACTCAAGATTCACGAAGCTGTTTATTATAGTTCGTTATGCACTAACAGAAGCAGCTGAAGAGGAATTAAAAGAAGATTTTTACAACAGCCTCCAAGCCACAGTAGAAACAATACCCAAGCATGATATGATACTCATGTTGGGTCACGTCAATGCAAAAGTAGGTGAGGGAAATGAAGATAGAAGAAGAATCATGGGAAGAGAAGGAATCGGAGAAATACATGAAAATGGAGAAAGACTATGCAGTTTCTGTGATGAAAGCATGAAGACCAACGGAGGACAATTTTCCAACATAAAAACATCCATAAAGTGACTTGGAGGTCCCCAGATAAAACCACAGAAATCCATATAATAAACAACATGTGGAAACGGTCACTACAAGATGTGAGAGCAAGGAAAGGAGCAGATGTAAGAAGTGATCATAACCTTGCCGTACCAAAACTAAAACTAAACTTAAGTAAAGCCAAAATAGGAGACACGTTTTGATACAAGAGAATTGAAAGACTAGTAAACAGGGAATGAATTCTCAATAGTACTTAAGAACCACTTCAGTGTCCTACAAGACGAAGTATAAATGTCCATACTAGATTTCAATAATACACTACAGGAAACAGCAAAGGAGGCGCTTGGATATCGGAAAAGGAGAGGAATGGATAAGCAAGACCACATGTGAAAAGATAGAGTAAAGACAGGTAATGAAGAAAAAAAATGCTCAATGCCAAATGACAAAGGTTAAAAGAACAAGTTTTAAATAATTATGCACAAAAAGACAAAGAAGTGAAGGAATCATGCCGTAAACATTAAAGTCAGTACTCTGACACTTTAGCAGAAGCAGCAGAGAATGTAAACGACATGTAAACCATATACAAAATCACAAAGCAAATGACAGGTAACTTGAACACAAGATGTGAGAGAGCAATAAGTTCACATAAGGGACAAAATGAACACTGGAGAAAGAGAAAAACTTGAAAGATGGAGAGAACACTTTAACACACTAGTAAACAGAAGACAAGCAGCACAAACAATAGACATACCTGATTCAAAAACGGAACTAAACATCAATACAGGACCAATAACAATAAATGAAGTAAAGGAGGCAACAGAGAAGCTAAAATTAGACAGGGCGCCAGGTGAAGATGAAATGACTGCTGAGATGTTGAAAGCAGAAGAAACAGAAAAACCAAAACAACTCTGCCAGATACTACAACAAATTTTGGATGCAGAAAAAGCTCCAGAGGAGTGGAAAATTGGCCTTATAGTAAAACTACCAAAGAAGAGTGACCTCAGAGATTGCAGAAGCTGGAGAGGCAGTACTCTCCTGCCACTCATCAGTAAAGTATTTTGCAGAATAATTATTGTACCAGCACTAGAGGAAAACTTTGGAAAAGTAGGCAGGCTTTAGTAAAGGAAGATCATGCACTTACTACATATTTGTACTTAGACAAATATAAGAGCAGGCAAATGAGTGGCATAGCACAACATATGCATTGTTTAACTCATTTTGAGAAAGCCTTAGACAGTGTCAACAGAGATGTAATGTGGAACAAATTCTAAGATGGCATGGCCTTCCCCATAAGATATTGAATGTCATCAAAGCCCAACATCTTCACATGGGAACAGAGCCATGGTTAAAAAATAAGAAAAGTTACATAGTTATAATTCACAGTGAATACAACCTCGCTTCCAACTTACCAAAAAAACTGAAATAACTCAAAACCCTGACTAACTCACAACTATCAACTTGACTCTCACCTAACCCATGATATGGCTATCTCTAGCTCTTACTAGCAAAAATCAGTTTTATATTCTCTACTACAGCCCCCAACTATCTCGTGATTCTCACTTTCTCCCAATCCATCAACGGTTGCGTGAATTCCGCTACACACTTTAAGCTTGCTCTATATTTCAGTACAGAATCTCGTTGACAAATAATTTTCTCTAGTAAACTAAGCTACAGAAAACTTCTTAATCATATACCACGAGCTTCTTTTCTAAGCTCATGTCAGCTGTAAACAAGGCATTCAGGGGGAAGTACTGCAGGTATTCCTACTTTACCTGGTTATGACACTTACACTAATGTCTATTCTGCCACCACTTATGGCTCGGAAAGTTGAAGAAGAAAAAGAAGAAGAAAAAGAAGAAGAAGACAGACAAATAGGTATTAATATAGCAACTTTTTGACATGAATTTTTTTATTTAATTGACTGTTTTCTCCTTAAAGCAGGTACGTCTACTGTATTTACACATATACGCTATTTCTGGCTGCTATTTATTTCAATAGATATTGTTCTTGAAAACATATAAAAACTAGAAAAAATATAAGTATTAGAAGACAGAGACAAAGAATGAAAACAGAAACTAATTACCTGCATGGATAAGTGGATGGATGAGCGGTTGAATGGATGGATGGACGGACGGATAGATGCCTGGATGGATGGACGGACGGATGGATGGATGGACGGACGGATGGATGGATGGATGGATGGATGGATGGATGGGTGGATGGATGGATGGATGGATGAGTATGTGAAAGGAAAGTTGGACGAATGGTTGGA